>JAHTLZ010000275.1:2841492-2856705 GCA_023846285.1 Phrynocephalus versicolor | reverse complement strand
TCTTTCTTTCTTTCTTTCTTTCTTTCTTTCTTTCTTTCTTTCTTTCTTTCTTTCTTTCTTTCTTTCTTTCTTTCTTTCTTTCTTTCTTTCTTTGCCTGGCTGGTGAAATTCTAGGAATGATAGTCCTCAAAAGTAGTGGTTCCTCACCTTGGGTCCCCAAGTTTTCTTGGACTAAAACACCCAGAAGCCTTCATCACTAGCTGTGCTGGTTAGTATTTCTGGGAGTTGTAGTCCAAGAACATTAAGGTTGAGAAGCACTGAAGTAACATTTCTGAGCAATCTTTCCCTCTTTGGGGAGCACGTGCTGCTGATCCCTGCACATAAGCTCTAGTGTTTGGTGCTCCTAATTCTAAAGAGAGTGCCCCTTTTATAAACAATTGGCGGGTGATCTAGTTGTAAGGGGCGTGGTGACTCAGCAGGCTGGAGCACTGAAACTGTTGGCTGCAAAGTCAGCCACTCAGGTGTTTGAATCCTGGGTGCCACGCAGTGGAGTGAGCCCCTGCTGTTAACCCCAGCTCCCGCCAACCTAGCAGTTCAAAAGCATGTAAATGCAAGTAGATAAGTAGTTACTGCTATAAAAAACTGGGAAGATAAACAGTGTTCCGTGCACAGAAATGCGTTCAGCCATGCCGGCCACGTGGCCACAGACTTGCACAACACTGGCTCTTTGGCTCGAAAACGGAGAGTCGGACACGAGTAGCACACATGTGCTGGTGGGGGTGGGGACCTTTCCTTATACCTAGTTGTATAGCTTCTTTTGCAGCACTGTACCTGAGTGACACCGAGGCATAGCATTGAGATGGCCATCCTGGCTGAACCATTTTCTCACGCTTCACCATATCCAGGGAGATGACTTGTGTAGCTTCCTTCTGTGCTGTTGTGCTAACTCAACAGTTGCCTAAAACCGAACACCTGGGCAATTGGGCGTGGAATGCTGATCCTTTGGGATCTTGCCAACGACTCCAGTGGCTTTATTCTGCAGCCACGGCTCTACTAAGCAGGGTTAGGCTTTTGCTTGATTAAAAACAACTGCCAGTTGGCGTGTCAACTATGGCCAATGAAATGTTAACTAGTAGTTCTCAATCCATTTGGTCCACACATCAGGCACGGTGAGGTTTGATTTTCATCTACAGTATGGATGAACACAGACCCCTTACCTTTCTGTCATCTGGCACCCACCTGGCCATTGTAGGTTTCTGTCGTTAATTGTTCAAATGTCTTCTCTTTGGACCACAAATTGAACATGAGTCAGCAGTGTGATGCGGCGGCCAAGAAAGCCAATGCGATTCTTGGTTGCATCAACAGAAGCATAGTGTCTAGATGAAGGAGACACTCTATTCTGCTCTGGTCAGACCCCACCTGGAGTACTGTGTCCAGTTCTGTGCGCCTCAATTTAAAAAGGATGTTGACAATCTTGAACGGGTCCAGAGGAGGGCGACCAGGATGGTTGAGGGTCTGGAGGAAATGTCTTACGAGGAGCGGCTTAGGGAGGTGGGAATGTTTAGCCTTAAAAAAAGAAGACTGAGAGGGGAATATGATGGCTATTTGAAAGGATGACACATTGAAGAAGGGACTGGTTTGTTTTCCATGGCTTCAGAGACTAGGATGTGGGGCAATGGTCTCAAACTACAGGAAAAGAGATTCAAATTAAACATGAGGAAGAATTTCATGATAGAGCTGTTGAGCAAAGGAATACGCTGCCACAGAGGGTGGTGGAGTCTCCTTCTTCGGAGTTTTTTAAGCAGAGGCTGGATGGCCATCTGTCGGGAGTCCTGTGGTGGGGGTTCCTGCATGGCAGGGGGTTGGACTAGATGGCCCTCAAGGTCTCTTTCAACTCTATGATTCGTCTAGTACCCATACTATAATTTTCATCTATTTTTTAAAATTTATTTTGAGTGGAGAGGGAGATCCCATGTTAGCTACAAAAACCTATTTCAGTTCAGCACTGGTTTCATTCTGGAAATGTGCCACCTGGTTTCCTTCCTCATCAAGTAGTAAGCTGTAGTACCCTTCTGCTTCTGCCAGCCTAGCACCGCATGCAACTTCTTTCAGCAGCTGTCTGCTTGGGGATCGCTCAATTCAAAAAAAAAAGTTGTCGATTGATCTGTGCCCAGATAAAATGGTCCCTGGTTTTTGTTGTTTGTTTTGCTACACAGGCTTCCTTGTTCCAAACAGCAGTTTCTGGAGATGCTGCATGCAGGCCAGTCGAATGGATGGATATCACTTAATTGTAGGAAAACCTTGCCTCTGCCACAAATTATTGCCTTGTATATACTTTTCCCCGAGAGAACTAATAGCCCATTTAGTAAAATTGTTGTATGTGAAATGACCCTGTTAATTGCTTCCCAGACCTCCAGACTTTATATCCAGACCTCTTTCCCTTCAGCTTTGCACAGAAGGAAATCCCTTGCCAACAACATCCATTAGTGTTTCAGAAACAAGATTCCCAGAGTCTGCTAGAATCGGGTCTTTGAACTATGGAGCAGAGCAGAGTTGGACTCCATGGCCGGTAGAGTTTCACAGTCTACTGGGTAGACTATTGTTTCTAAGCCATCATGTGGTTGGCGTGTGCCATTTGAGTTAATGGTAACCCAAGGAATGAATGGCCTCCAAAGTGTCTTGCAAACGGGAGGTCGTGGCTTCTTTTACTCAGTCAATCCATCTCATATTTGGCCTTCCTCTTTTCCTACCGCCTTAGAACTTATTAACTTCTCTGTTCTAATCATGCGTTATTTACAATGCAAAGTTTTGATCCTCAGAGTTCCAGTATCCCTAATGGATTGCGTGCAGTTTGGCATTTGGGTCAAACGTGACACGTTTGTTCCTGAGCACTCAGTTAAGCAGCCAGCAATGGGGTGGTGGTGGTGGTGGTTCATGACTTATTAGTTAGTTACATTTATTTACTAGCCCTCCTCCAATAAGCTCAAGGCAGCATATGCTGCTGTCTTTCTCTCGTTTCCTTACCACAAGACTGTGAAGTAGGTGCAGGTGAAAAGAGTGTGATTGGCTGATCAGCCAGTGGCCTTAACTGGGGACTAAACCCTGGATGATAGGCAGGAAGGAAAACTTTAAATTATTCTCCTTGTCATGATCCTAATCAGCACTATACCTTCCTCCTCCTCTACATTTTTGCAGGCTGTTTGGAATGTGAGTGCCTCCCAAAAGGCATGTATCTAAAAAAAACTATGGAAAGTTCATGTGGTGACATTAAGGTCCTCTGTGGCAGGCAGGCTTTATTTATTTATTTATTTATTTATTTATTTATTTATTTATTTATTTATTTATTTATTTATTTATATTGGTTAAGAAAAGGCATAAAATAGATTTTTCAGAATAAACTTGAAATATATTAACTTTATGTGGCTAAAATCGCTTTGCTGACAAATGTCATTGTTTGGTCGGCTGGCCAAGAGTGCCAATCACACAGCAGGTGTTCTCTTTTTGGACAGCGATTGAAAGCTGTTGCCTCGGGAACATGGGTGCTCGCTCGGTCGTCTTGGGAAATAGTGGCGATCCTACGACCTATTTCCTGGACTAGGCTCAAGGCCGATTCTCCCCAAACTCCAGAAGTTTCAATAGCGACAGGGACGAAATCCAATTCCTGTCGTAATGTTGTCGTATTTCTGCCTTTTTATTCGTTCGGCCATTGCTGCTGCGGATCCGGCGTCAATGCTGGTATTTTGTATGTGGGATGTGGCAAATGTGTTTGGACACGTGGCATCCCACCTTAAGCATCGACCTCTGCTCCAAGGGATCAGGGCGCAAATATTTATTTATTTATTTATTTATTTATTTATTTATTTTTGTTGGGTTTATATACCACCAAGCTTAATTCAGAGAACAACTCCAGGCGGTGTATAAGGAAAGTTAAAACAGCAAAATAAAAATAACATTTTACATATATTAAGTAAACATAATAAACACACAGAGTAAACAAATCGTAATACTTAAGTAGTCAGGTAGGTGGCGAGTAATGTGCAGCATTGCCAAAAGCCTCATGGTAGAGCCAGGCTTTTAAAGAACTCTTAAACATTGCCACAGATAGAGCTAAGCAGATGTCAACACATAATTTGTTTCAAAGAGCAGGGGTGGCCACTGAGAAAGCCCGGCTTCTCATAACAGTTTGAATGAATGAACAAATCTGAAAGATACTCTCTGATCTTCGTTTAAAAAAGACTCTTTTAGTTCCTGAGTAAATGCTGAACCAACAATGCTGTGATCAGTATGAGGACCAGCCTCAGATGTCATTTCATGTACTCTGACCATTCCTTTGCAGTGAAATTAATGAAGAGATGGTGGAGGAATTCTTTTTAAGCCATTAATACTGTTTTTAAAATCTGGAGTATGAAATCCTTAGTGAAACTCTATACATTACTGTACTTGGAGATCTATGGGTAGGTGGTGATGTAGTTTCTTCCCAGTTGGTCCTGGTAAACAGCATGTTTTGAGTTGGGTATGTGGACTGGGTGGTATGGGGAGTCAAGATTTAAACTGCTTCATTTTAAATCAAAGTATCTGACTTGGTGTGAGACCAGTCATGACGGTAGTTCCCAAGACTGCCTGGGGCTAGTGGGACAGGAGAAGATGCCATATTTCCTCCTTCCCTCCTTGCTGTAGCTTCTAATTGGCCCACAGAGCAGCCAGATGCCTCCTGACTGTTTCAGGCCACTGTAATAAAGGGATGACACAAACACAGCCCTCCTGATTTCCAGGTTCTTTAGCCTCATTCAGCGATCTACCCTTTGCTGTGTTGGGCCAACATAGAAATCAGAGCTTCGAAAAGTTAATTTTTGGGTGGCAGCTCCTGGAATCTCGAGCCAACGAGGGTCGTTGGTTGGTTGATTTTAGGAGCTATAGTTTTGAAAGCTTTCTAGCTCCCCGAGTTTGGTCAGTGGCTGCAGAGGCAGAAATTGGACGTTCAGTGCCCCACTCTTCCTCCCAGACGAGCCAGCTTGTGTGGCCTTGGGCAAGCTGCACAGTCCCGGGACACTCCCTAGAATAGGGGCCAGGAACCTTCAGCCCCCCAGATGTCTCGGACCGTAACTCCCACAGTCTTTTTCAGATCAGAAACATCTGGAGGGCCAAAGGTCCCCCACCTCTGCCCAAAAGACGGGAATGGTAAACAAAATGGTACATCTGATAACAAGTTTCATTCATTCTCCGAGGCAATTCATTATCCGAAACGCGGTTTCCCATTGAAATGAATGGAAAACTGATTAATCCATTCTGGTCTGAAAAAAGGCAAAAACCTGGGTATTTTTTTTTCCAGACCTCTTTATAAAGTGCACTTTAAAGGCTTGCAGTGCTGGAATACACACATCCTCCCAGAACACCCCCCTGCAGTACAAGACTAGCAAGACTACCCCAGCATTTTCCCGCCAAAAATGCAATGGGAAGCAGTTCAAAGATCAATAAAACCACACTCCAAAAAAAAAAAAAACCCTGGTAGTTCCCACCAAACACACAGAGAAAAACCAGGATGATTCTCTGGAAACCCCTCCTCAGCTCACCTCTCTGTTTTGCAATGGAAAGCAATGGAAACACAGAGAGTGAGGACGATTCTTAGCAAACCCCTCCTCAGCTCACCCCTCCATTTTGCAATGGAAAACAATGGAAAAACAAAAAAGCAAAGTATTCTGCTTATCTACCACCCCATAGCACTTCAAGCACTCTCTGGGCAGTTTGCAGTTTAATTATGCAGGCTACACATTGCCTCCCCCAGCAAGCTGGGTACTCAATTTACTGACCTCAAAAGGATGGAAAGTCAGAAAAAAGCCAGGACGATTCTCTGCAAATTCCTCCTCAGCTCACCTCTCCGTTTTGCAATGGAAAGCAATGGAAACTCATGAAAAAGCAAAGAAACCTCAGCTCCCTAACGTTCCAAGTTCAAAAGGTCACTCAGCAAATGTCCAGAATGGCTCCAAAACCCCATGGGAAAAAAGCTCTAACTCTTCCCACCCCTCCACAAACTATTGGGGTGGTGGTGGTGCAATGCATCCTGGGTATACATTTTTGCAATGCATGGTGTAACATTTGTTATCTAAGGCAGCCCATAGGGAACATTCATTATCCGAGGCAGCCGTATACCTGGAAATTGCCATTCGCTATCCGAAACATTCGTTATCTGAGGTATTACTGTAGTTTCTGAGTTCTCTCGATCCAGAAAATCCTGAAAAAGGTCACCATCAATCAGAATTGACTTGGCAGCCCACAGTTATTATTATTATTAGCTACAGTATAGTTTTTAAAAGGTAACTTTTCCAAGCTCCTTGCCTACTGTTTTATAGTCACCCATTACAGAATTTGTGCGTGACTCGCCCTGCAGCGGCTGAAAAGGTACCAGGCAGGAGAAGAGACATGATATCGGTATTTTACTCAGGGAAACTTATAACTCTTTGTTTCTCAACTTAGCCCATTTGTAAACAAGTGACCAAGAAATGGTCACAATGAGAGAAATATGTATTCTCACAAAAGTGCTACCGAGTCATGGTAGGTGGAAACAGGATTTTTAAAAGTGCAGTTAGTATGCTAGTACGTATTCTTCACTTGGGTGCTTTTTTCTTTTGTTTCCGGAATCTCTATTTGTGTGTATGGTTCAAGTGGTTGTAGCTTACACTAAATGAAACTGAGTCTGCAGGGTTCACAATTCACAAAATGAGCCCTTTCCACCTCCACTCTCAGGATCATGTGGCTCTTGATGAACTCTTGATGACCTAAATAGAGCAGAGATGCTGTGCAGTCAGTTACTTGCATAAAGTCATTCTTGTGTGCCAGCTTTCTGGGCTAAAATAAGTAAGCGGCAATGCTGTGCTCTTTAAAATTGCCTTGCTGCTGATAAGAAAAGGTTAATTTTGCCCGTCTCGTAAAAGAACATTTGCCTCTGCTTGGCAGATTTTAGAAATAAGGCCATCTGAGGAGTGAGGTTAGTGTGCCGGAATATAGATCCTGCCATGTTCCAGTATAAAACAGGTGAGCTGATATTACGTCATGGCAATTTGAAGTCTGGCAGCCGTGTCCAGGTCGGCCTTTTACCAGCTTAGGCTCATTGCCCAGATTGGCCCATACCTTGATGGGGACTCCCTGAGGACTGTCGTGCAGGCGCTGGTCATCTCGAGGATAGATTACTGCAATGCTCTTTACATGGGGCTCCCCTTGACCCTTGTTCAGCGACTGCAGCAGGTGCAGAATGCAGCGGCCAGATTGGTGGTTGGTGCGGGCCGGTTTGACCGCATCACCCCAATTCTGGCTCACCTGCATTGGCTACCCGTTGCCTCCCGAATAAGGTTCAAGGTATTGGTTTTGGTTTACAAAACCCTCCATGGCTTGGGCCCTCAGTACCTGGCAGAGCAGATCTCCCAAAGGTCAATGCTGGCCCGGCCCACCAGAGTGTCACCGGCAATCGCGCTCTGCGTGGCCACCCCTAGGGAGGCCCATAAGGTTTCCACCCGTAGTCGGACCTTCTTGGTGGCCGGCCCAGCCATGTGGAATAAACTACCAAGCAAGATTTGCCAAGCCGAGTCCTTAACATCATTTTTAAAAGCTGTAAAAAACTTGGCTGTGAAAAGAAGCACATGGTGATTGCTAATATGTCTGTTGTTCACCCATGTGTTTTGTCTGCATTTCTTATCTTTATTGTTGTTGTTTGTTTTTGTTTTGTTTTTGTGCATCTTGCCAGGCCCTTTGCTTTTCATTTGTGTACTGAGTGATCTATTGATCATTCATTGACTGATATTGATCTGCTGCTCTATATAAATCGCCTGGAGTTCCTCTGGGAAAATTGGTACAGTATAGAAATGTAAAAATAAATAAATAAATAAATAAATAAATAAAGTTTCTCATTGACACTTCTTAATTTATTTCCTGTACAAAGTGTTTTGGAGAAAGGTGGATCATAAATCGAACACCTAGTAAGTCTATTTTTCAATCAAATTGAGTATTGTTTGCACACTATTACTACAGATCTTTGCCCATGACATTGCATGCCCTTGTGTTTTTAGTCATGCCGGTCACATGACCACCAAAATATGCCCATGGACAAACTCTGGTTATATATATGCATTTGTGCGTGTATGTATATTATGGACTGTGTTACTGAATAAACATAACTTAGTGGATACATTTTCTGTTTATGTAGGTCAAGCAGGCTCCAGTTCCCTAAAAATATAAATCATGTATAATATGTTTAATGTAAATTACATATAAACACCACATAGGGTGAGATTCCTGTTTAGTCATACTTAGAGAAACCTACTGAAAGCTATAGGATGGAAGTTATTCAACACGCTTGGGTTTCCAGAAAGCTACTGAAAGTGTGACTAAAGTCACACTTGAACTATTGTTCAGCAGTATGTGCTGAATGAGTATTATGAATCTGATTTATTTAAAGTTGCCCAAGTTATTATATAAGGCACAGCACAGAAAAGGTTGAGGATTCTGGGAGCAGTTGTCTAGGAAATTCAAACTTCCTGATATGGTATTTAAGAGAAACATGTTTGTGAACTCCAGTTTAACATTTTAAAAATTTAACAATAGCACACACACACACTTACTTTACCTAATGAAAAACCACGAGGATGAGGTGGTGGCCACATTTTAAATACCCTATTCCAAAATACTGTACCCTTTTCCCCCACAAATAGATCTGGGCTTCTCATTGATTCTGCTTCCATTGATGTATGTGTGTGTGTGCATTTGGGGGTTAGTTTTGGAGGTCTGTGCAATCCTATAAGGATTCTGAGGGTATCAAATTGGCCCCCACATCTGCAACATTTGATCATCTCTGGTCATGGAGGATTATGGGTGATTAACCGGGGTCTCATTCCCTCTTGCTGCTCTAAATTGGACTTAACTTTTCACCACTTTCCCCAAATCTAAGAGCAGAAATAATTTATTAGGGAAAGTAATAATTGCTGCCTGCTTTCCCCCACACTGTACCCTCCTAATGTACTGGCTGTACTAACTGAGGATTATGGGAAGACACCGGTTTAGAAAAGGATTGTTTAGTTGATTACATAAACGAAGAACAGCTCAGCTCCTGTCTTAAAACAACATTTGCTCCTTGAAAGATATCTAATCAGCCACTGAAGTTCCTGGTATTTTCCCCACCTTATTCTCAGAGGTCCTTGGTATTACCTGATCACCTGCTGTCCCAAGTGCTAATCAAGTCCAGCTTGTCTCAGAATAATGCGGTCCAAAAGTCCTGTGCCGGCCCATGTTTTTCTCTCTGCCCTAAAGGCTGGTGTATTTCAGAGGGCAGCTGGGTTTGTTTGTTACGGAGCTTTCCAGCTGGTTGGTTTGTGTTGTTGTTGTTGTTTTGAGGGAAGATGCTGTAGTGGTAGCTCTTTGGGAGAGGTAGCCATGTTGGTTTGTGCTAGTATATCCGTTAAAAACAAAATAAAAGTAAAATAAGATAAAAATAATAAAAAACAAACTGCTGTCTTTTAATGTGAGTCTTGGTGAACAAGTCCAATTCCTCATGCCTGAAAGCTCACATTTGAATTCTAAGAGAAGAAATTTGAAAGACTTCTGGCAGAGAAGACAGATTTTATTTTGAATCCATTGAAGTTGCATATTCTTCCATAATGAACAGGGATGAACTGGTGGAAAGATGGGGATATTTTCTCCATTGGGGAACCCCATAATCTAATTTCTTTCTTACTTATTTACTGTACTTTCGGGACAGTCAGAAATCCCCTGGTTACGTTGCCAGAAGTAACACGTCCAATTTGCAAGTGTAGGTTTTGTTTTGTTTTTGGTGGTACCGTTTTCCTTCTGTTTGCCGATGGTGACGGAACAGCAGAACAGCTTAGATATTTATATAATATTGGTTACACGGAGGAGTTGTCCAATTTACAAGAGTTTTAAAGGGCAAATTCATTTAGAAAACTGAGTGAAGTTGAGATATCCAAGTGAAAAGGTATGCAAGGTTTTGAAACTGAAAAATTATCAGCCTTCAATCTGAATGCCCCTTGTGGGCCATGACACAAGATAACAAATACATGGCTATTGCAAGACAGTATCATCCAATCAGAAACTTTATTTCTGAGGCCTGACATCAGGGATTCCCAAACCTGTTGGCCTTTTAGTTAGTTATGTGCCGTCAAGTCAGGACTGGCTTATAGCAACTGTAATAGGACTGGTTTTATTTACCAGTGTCACTCCTCTAGTACCCACATGGTGTTTGAACCCTGGTCTTCAGAGTTCTAGTTCATCATTTTATCCACTACACCACACTGGGCTTTTAAACAACATGCTATTTATGAAATGTACAGTCTGCTTTTCTTCTCACTAGTTCTGAGTTTCTTACCACGGTTTTCTATGCCTTCTCCTTGTTTTTAACTAGAATATGTCTTAAATGTTCTGGGCAGTATATTGTCTCTCGTTATTGTAAGCCACCTTGGGTCCTTTTCCAAGGAGAAAGGTGGGATAAAAATATTCAAAATAAATAAAATAAATAAATTCTCCTCTTCCAGAAGTTTGGAAAGTCAAAACCTGCAGTTTTGTGAACTCCAAACGTTTGAAATCTAGGATCTCCAATTATCAAAGGTACATTTCCAGTTATCAAAGGTACATTTCAAAGTAAATGATACCAACGGCATTATCCATTTTATAATGTAGTTATGTGACAACATAAAATGTATCACTATTAAGTTTCATACTTGTTAATTCATTGACATAATGAGCAATGTTATTTATTTATTTATTTATACAATTTATATGCTGCCCACTACCCAAAGGTCTCTGTTGTCTCGCTTTTGTCCAGAGGTAATTTCAGAGGGCATATTAATGCATTTCTAGACCCAGTTTCGTCACATTTTTTCAAAAAGTATGCATTTTTGTCATTCCTTTTTTCCACCCAATCAAAATGGAGAGCAATGAGAAAGTAATAAACAGTGGAACAAGCTACCTAATGAATCACTTTGGGTATTTGTACACGACCCCTAAAGTCCGCCGCAAATGGCTGCCAGCTCCGGAGCTTACAATTGTTTCCCCACCAGCTCCGGAGTTTGCAGGAAATTAAGTGCGACCACGCCCACCTAAGCGCGTCCCAGCACACTTTTCATGTACCTGCTCTTGGAGGGTGAAAATCCCCAGGTCCGGATGTAATCTGGTCAGTGCCAGGCTCTCCTCGCTTCTGTTTGTTTGTTTTTTTGCCTCCCGCCCCTTTAAGAGAAAGAATCAGGACGACGGGGCGGCTTTGGAGGTGAGCCTGCATTTTTTCTTCTCTTTTTTTCTCCCTCCCCTCACGCAGGCAGGAGCAAGGAAGTGCGGAGGGGTGGGGACACAGGAAGAGCAATGAACCCCCAAGATCTCTGGTCCGAATTTAAGTGACCAGCGGATCTTAGGAGTCATGTGAAAAGCCCCTTTGTTTGATATTGTAACAAGTAACAAAAACAGATTACAATTCAAACACTCTAACAAGTAACAAGACTTGACTTGAATGAGTTCCCAACTGGTGCCTGGGTTGGGAAATTGGTCCCTAATCCCCCTTGAACTTGCCAAGACTCACTTCACCTCAAAAGGCTCCTGGGCATCGTATAAGCAAGTGGAAACTTTGCACAATGGCCTCCATCGTACCTGTAGAGAAAGAAGGGGCTTCTTAAGTCGAAAGGGAAAAATGCTGAGTCATAGTGGGAGAAGATACTTTGCCCACCCCTGCTATGGACAGAGTCCTTAAGGTATCCATTAGAGAAGTTCTAAAATCCATAACCAGGAAACACTCTAATGATGACAAAGCCATTGTGAGAGAATCTACAGCAGGGGTGCCCAGACTTTTTGTAAGGAGGGCCAGATTTGGTGGCTGAGAATGTGTCAGGGGCCAGTTGCTCCCCGGCCCTGCCACCCCACTGCAAGCCCCACCCACTGACCCATAAGGCCCACCCACTGACCCCTTGCAACCCCACCCGCAGGAAGGAAGGCGGGAACCAAGGAAGGGAGGGAGGAATGTGGAAACCAAGAGAGGAAGGAAGGAAGGTGGGGGACAAGGAAGGGAGGGAGGGAGGGAGGTGGGGACCAAGGGAGTGAGGAAAGAAGGAAGATGGGAACCAAAGTAAGCACAGGGAGCCATGGCCACAGATCGCCCCTTGGAAGAGGCGATCTGTGCGACCTTGCACCCCCCCAAGCTTCCCAGTGGTGGCGACGGCTCGCCCGCCAGCCCATCCCAAAGCTCCTTGGGAGTGGCAGAGGCCCGCTGGCCTGCCCGCCCCCACACTTTCCCCTGCGGTGCCGGTGGCAGCAGACCGCCCAGCCGCCCAAGCTTCCCAGTGGTGTCAGTGTTGGCAGAAGATTTTTTTTTTAAAAAAAATGGGGCGAAGGAGGGGGAGGGAGGGGTGGGCTGGGTCCTTTGGATGCACCAGTTTTTTGCCTTTTTGATGAAGTGGTAAGGACAAGAATCTGCTGTTTATTCATTTCAGTTATATATCATCTTCCCGTCAATCCAAGATGGTGCATTTGGCTCTTCTGCTCCTCACTTAATCCTCACAATATCCCTGTGAGGTCATTCAGGGTAAGAGAGCATAACCGGCCTTAGTCACCCAACAAATTCATGGCTGATGTGGGATTTGAAGCCAAGGTCTTTTGTATTCCAATCTGCTACGATGACTAGGCTAATCATATATCCTGTCACCCCCCTGGCACAAAAACTGGTAAGCGCAGCCTCTCCTGTTTCATATTTGTTCAATATTTCTTCCTGCTTCCATAGCTCAGGACAAAAAAAGGAAGGGGCTAAAAATGAAATTGGCAACATTAACCGACTGGAAATCTCACTCTGGATTGCTTAGTCAGTCAAAGGCAAAAACACATATATAAAAGATGTTTTGACTCACATGTCACTGAATCTTGGCGCTTATTTACATAGCTGGCTCCAGGATTGCATTGCAGAAACTCAGTCTTACCCATCAGACAACTTTGTGGTAACTGGAGCATGGCTTGGGGAGAAACAGAGCTTTGTGGTGGTTCCCCTGCAAGAGAAACACCAGTCCTCTTCGTGACCAGTGTCAGTACCAGGGCTTTTTCAATCTCTTCAGCCTGAAAGTAAAAGAATAAAAAGAGAGAGAGAGAAAGAAGAAGGACGTTATAGCTGAAAGAGACAACTAGAGCCGTTCTGGAGGCTGATTTTTCTGCCTTTGGAATAGTGGCTCTCAAACTTGCCCCCCCCCAGATCGATATTCTTTGACTGTAATTCCCAGAGGACCTTCCCAACACTACTAGTAGTGAAGGTTTCTGGGAGTTTTAGTCCAAAAACATCTGTTGGCCCAAGTTCAGGAACCACCGATCTAGAACCCTCTGGTGGGCCTGCACCAGCCAGCAAAAGGGGAATCGAAAAAATGAAAGCCATTTTCAACCTTTTTCAGAGTGGATATTTTAGAGCAGGGAAAGGCATGGTGACTTAATTTCTTCCTACTTATAAGAAATATATGATTTATAAAAAACCCACCTCGTGCTAAAAAAAAACACAGAATGGCTGATTGTGGGGAGGAGCTGTGCCTGTATTTGTTTATCTTTCCTCTGCCCTGGCTCTTTAACATATTATTGCTTTTTTTGGCATGATGAACTACTTCAAAGAAATGACATAAGAAGTTGATGCCATTTAAGATGACTTCTAATGCCCTAAGTACATGTGATCTCGCCTGATTAGGAAGCAAAGCAGGGTCGTCCCTGGTTTGTACTTGGATGGGAGACCACCAGGGAATACCAGGTGCTGTAGGTGCCTGGAGTAGGAACTGGCAAACCACTCCAGTATTCCTGCCAAGAAAACTCAGTGGACATGGGGTCACGAAGAGTTGGTCACGACTGTAATGACACGACACACACAAGATGTTCCATGATCCTTTCCATGCCCTGCCTACAACTACAGTAGGTGACCGAAAACAGCCCTTTAAAATAGTTTGAAGACAAAAGCTTAGAGAAGTGTAATATCTGAATCACGGGCATTGCCTATATCTTGGCTTCTTCTGGCCATGGGTTGAACCCAAGCCAGATCCAGGTTTGAGGGAAACCATGGTTTTCCCCTCCCCTCCCTGCAGATAAGTGTGACAACTGAAAATGTATGCCCCTCAACGTTCCTGCTCAAGATGCAATATCCAGCATCAAAGGGGGGGGGGCTCCTAGCCCAACACATTAAAAACAGGTCCTTGGGCTAAAACATGACTTTGAAATAAAACCCTTGAAATCTGGAATTTATGGGAGTTTTGCATTGGCCTTATTAAAACAGGGCCTCGCCTTTAACTAATATTTCACACCCACTAGTCACTTCTCACTTGATCTGTCTGTCTCGCTGACAGCTTCTGTGAGTACATCCCTATTTCGTCCTTATGCACATGCTTTATGAAAATATACACAACTTAGGATTCCACAGGGAGGGTCTTCTTACATTTCACATCTCTGATATTTATGCTGAGATCATGCACAACTGCCTTTTCCCAGAGGGAACCCTTTCCATTACTGTCAGATGGCACAGGAGATATGAAAGCTGGATGGCTTGCAACTGTTAATGCCTAAAAAGACTTAATTTTTTTTAAAAGAGAGAGAGAATTGTTTTGATTCGCTTATGACACTACACTTAATGTTTTCACCTGCACTTCACTCTGCTTTGCCTGTCAAATGGTAATCCCTGTTTTAACTGTACAGTGAGAAAGTTGAGTAAACGTTTTAGCAGTTCAAGTTTCATTCTGGCACTCAGAGTTGCACAATGGCAGTTACAATGTTTTCACGTTCTTCCATTTAGTATAAAGCAATCTAATTAAACGTAGCACATTAACAATGTAACTTGTACTTTCAGTTTCTTTCTATCATTTGGCCATCTGGTTTGCTGAAGACAACTTGAAAAACACCAACTGGCTGAAATGCACTTGACTTAGGCTAAATGCAGTAGATTTTCTTTCAGGAGGCAAAATGCCCACAATGTCACCTCTCGTAAACAATATGATGTGGGATCCAACTCCTGAGGAAAAATGACTTCTTGTCTCAGTCTTGGACTTGGAACAGAAACAAAGTAAAGTGTGCTACTCTCTCTCAGCAAGCTGGGTTCTCAATTTACCAATCTTAGAAGATGGTGGTTTGTGACCATCTCTAGTTGTATTCCACCAGAGGGCGTGTGTGTGTGTGTGTGTGTGTGTGTGTGTGTGTGTGTGTGTGTGTGTTGTGTCCTTACAGTCGTGACCAACTCTTCGTGACCCCATGTCCATGGAGTTTTCTTGGCAGGAATACTGGAGT
>JAHTLZ010000275.1:2816466-2841482 GCA_023846285.1 Phrynocephalus versicolor | reverse complement strand
TTCGTGACCCCATGTCCATGGAGTTTTCTTGGCAGGAATACTGGAGTAGCTTGTCAGTTCCTACTCCAGGCGCCTACAGCACTTGGTATTCCCTGGTGGTCTCCCATCCAAGGACTAACCAGGGCCGACTCTCAGAGGGCATAGCATTGTAGGTGGGATTAGATACAGTTGCTCTCCCAAAGCACACAACACAGAACTGTACTCTGTTTTTGGCTTAAGCACTAAGCCACAAGGTAATAACTTTTAGTTACGACACCCACGTTTTAGTTCTATGCATTTCTCCTTTTAGGAGTAAGTAAGTCTCTGTGCAACAGCTTCCTGGATATGAAAAGAGGGAATCACTCAAATTAAAATAATAAAAATATGTGTATTTTAAAGAGATGGAGACAAACTACTAGTTCAGTGGTTCCCATCTGTAAAACCACTAGTTCAGTGGTTTGCGATAAATTGTTCTTTGGCCCAACAGGTGTTGGGTGCTTCCCAACCCAGCATCCTCTGATGGCCGCCCACTCAGAAGACAGTGGGGCTAGTAAGCACTCCACACCTGTTCCCAATTAACAATTACAGTCAGCCTCAAATTCAGAAGAAGAAAGAAGGCCATTTGCACTGTTTCCCCATCGCTCTGCTGTAGGAGGGAGTTGGGCTTGTTGCCTCTTGGCCATCATCCTACAGGAGTTTGCATAAAGTTTGCAGCTAATTGACGAGGTGCTGAGGCATATCTCAGTCACAAGTCTGCTGAAACGCCTGGCTGCACAATGAAGATGTGCCTTGGTGCCTCCCCAGATCACCGAAGCAAAGTTACACAAATGTTTTGCAAACACCAATAGCATTCTGAGCACCAGATGTAAAAGAGGTAAGTAAAAGAAATGTGTACATCTGGAAAACATGTACTCTAGGAAAAAGCAGTTTACATAAAATTGACATGCTTTATGTGACATGCATAGAATCAAATCTATATAGTTGCATTTAATATGCTTTATGCTGCTAGCTTTTCTACTAACTTTCAGCTTACGCAGGATGGATGTATATATAGAGAGAGAGCCCATAAATACTGAAAAAATTTGTCACTGGAAAAGTGAGAACTGAGCAGAGGAAGTTAAACTTTTTCTGACCCTTCCAACACTTGTTTCTAAGGCCTTCTTCAAAGCATCCTACACTCTTTCATGTTTTTTAATTCTGCCCTGGGAACCAAATTACAACAGACTCACATAAATGTTGCTACTGCAAGTGCTGAGAGTTTAGAATCCAGCAGAAGTGGGGTTTGTTTTGAAAGCTTACACCTTTGCTTCATTCTGAATTATTTATTTTGGAGAGAAATGCAGCAGCTGTTACAGGTCAAAATCATAACGAATTAATGATCTCTGATTTTGGATTGCTTGAAAAAAAATACAACTCAGTTGTGACTGAAATCTATACTTGACTCACTATCTCTAAAGAGTTTTTAAACTGTATTGACTATAAATGAAATAAACCTTAGAAACATAGTTTCTGACTGTAACGTATATTAATTCAGAAAACAAAATGCTCCCCCTCCCAAATTGCCTGTCACAATGTGGGTTTTGACTGATGAAGAAAAATGATTTGTCTAATCTGAAAATATCAGTGTCTGAAACTGGTAGAGACAACCATTTTGCCCTAGTAATGTTTCAGAAACAAACCACTGCAAAGCTGGAAGACACATATTCCTATCTCTGTCTTTTCTTTTTCTCTGATTGTGGATGAATGGGGGGGGGGGAATCTGATCAGTTGTTTAAAGCATTGCTGATGTTATTTTTAGACAACTTTTGTTTGACTTGTGACTTGATCTTGACAGTCACCAGAACCAAAATTCTTAATCATGGCATTATGAAACACACCTGATAGGGAAAAGGTAGGGAAATTTTAGGCTGAGAGTGGTATGCTTTCCAAAATGTGTGTCTCACTTTCTGTTAGGCAGCTTCTGTTAGATCTACAGTTGTACCTTGTATAAAGGAATTAATTTGTTCCAAATGAAATTATGTTAAGCAAATTTTCCTTTATACAAATTTCCCATAGGAGTCCATTGAAAATGGAGTGATCCCATATTTATGTTGTACGGATTCACCCCATAGGTGATTCTGTTAAGCAAATTTTCCCTATCTCCGGAATTTTTTATGTTGTACAGATTTTATGTTATACAAACCGTTTGTTATACAAGGGTCCACTGTATTTGCAAATTTGTAACTGAAGCTGACAGCAGGCTCAGAACTTTTTTTGGGGGGGGGTGCTAATAAGATCCTCAGAATCCCTAAACTGGGAGTTTTGGGGGAGTTGAGGTCAAAAGAAGTAATAGTTCCAATTTCTGGCTGATAGTGTGATTTTTCCCAAGGCCATGTAGCGAATTTGCTCTTTCATTCCAGTTAATCCGATTTCAAAACCACAGCCTGTACTTGTAAATTCTTTATTCCAAAGCTAGGTGTGGATAAAATTCTTGAACTGCAGGCAAGGGAAGCATTCTGTATATGATCAAAGGAATATTCTTTACTGAAGTCGCAGGATAGATATAGTAGCATAGTAGGGGGAAAGCTGAATTTGGTTAATGTGAGATATGAACACTCTGTTTCCTTTGACAACTGTACATAAATGGCTGTTCTATATGGATCTGTAGAATGTATGTCAAAGGTTCTCCTTAGTAGTTGAGAGGACAATAGGTAACTGGTTTACCCAATCACTCCATTGACAGAATAGTTGCGTTAACACATGGTATACTGTCATCCATATCCACCCAGAGTAATCTATGTTGCAAAAATTCTCAATGAAATCTAACCTGTGAGACACAACTGTAGGAGGCCTGGCCAATCCAGTAACTGTGGAAACCCAAGGCCAGGACATGGATGCAAGAGCCTCATTGTTCCCCACTTATACTTATGGTATAGCACTTGGAATAATGATTTCACACCTTGGGTTCCCTGATGCTTTTGTACTACAATTCCCAGAAGCCGCCACACTAGCTGTGCTGGCCAGGGTTTCTAAGACTCATTGTCAAAGAGCATCTGGGGGCCCAAAGCTGGTGCAAATGCCTTCTTATTCATTAAATCCATGGGTGGGGGGCTACACCATTGATCAGTGATTCCCAACCTTGGGTAAGCAGGTGTTCTTGGAGTGCAACTCCCAGAAACACCTGCTAGTAGAGCTAATGGTGAAGGATTCTGGAAGGTTGTTCTCGCTCAAGGTTGAGAACTACAGTGGACCCTTGTATAACAAACAGCTTGTATAACATAAATCTGTACAACATCAAAAATTCCAGAGATAGGGGAAATTTGCTTAACAGAATCGTCTATGGGGCGAATCCGTACAAGATAAAAAAGGTCGCGATTAGGGATTACTCTGTTTTCAATGCATTCCTATGAGAAATTTGTATAAAGGAAAATTTGCTTAACATAATTTCATTTGGAACAAATTAAATCCATTGTACAAGGTACCACTGTACAGTCCTAGATCTGCACTTCACAACTTTTCGTGAGGTTAAAAATGTTGAGAGGAGGGCCACATATGCCACCTTGAACTGACTGGAGAAAAGGTGGGATGTAAAAGAAACAACTTGATAGCATCTAAAATTATTATTATTTATTTTATTGTTTATATAGCTTGTATACCACCCACTACCCAAAGGGCTCTGGGCGGCTGGAGTGGTAGCCAACTATAGCCATATCCCTCAAGAATTTGTTCTGGCCACCGCATCTCAAAAAATACATAGGAACTGGGAAAGGTGAAGAAGAGTGCTGGGCTGGGGCACCTCCCTTATGAGGAAAGGCTACAGCATTTTGGGGCTCATTATTCTGGAAAAAGGCACCCGAGGGGGACCATCATTGAGACATACAAAATTATGCAGGGCATGAGTAAAGTGGATAGAGGGACGCTCTTCTCCCTCTCACAAAATACCAGAACTAGGGGACATCTACTCAAATTGAGGGTTGGGAGTGTGAGAACAGACAAGAGAAAACACATCTTTGCCCAGCATGTTGTTAGTCTGTGGAACTCCCTGCCACAGGATGTGGTGATGGCATCTGGTCTAGATGCCTTCAAAAGGGGATTAAACAGATTCCTGGAGGAAAAGTCCATCACAGGTTACAAGCCATAATGAAGATGTATAATCTCCAGGCTTAAAACCAGGGTACTTCAAATGCCAGATACAAGGCAGTGGTATCAGGAGAGAGATATCTAGTCTTATGTGCTCCCAGAGGTACAGTATTTGGTGGGGCCACTGTGAGATACCGGAAACTGGACTAGATGGGCCCTTGGCCTGATCCAGCATGGCTCTTCTTATGTTCTTGTGTTCTTATAAATCTTTTTTCCCCCTTCAGTAAGGCTACTACTCTCAGCTAATCCATTTTCAGATGTTAATGATTTAATTTAGAAGGAAGACAACAATACTCTGCACCGCAGGAGACATAGAATTTATATTGCTGGGCATGTTGCGGGGCAGTGGGGGCGAGTTCTCTCCTCCCTTCTGAGTGCTGTGTGTCCCTGTGTCTGCCTGCCTGTCTTCTCAAAGCAAGTCCACTGGTGCTGAGAATGCTAGGTTGTATATGACATATAGCCAAGACATAAACTTCGTTGTTCCTTGACTAACTTTGCCCGTTTAGCTATGGCTCCAGTACAAAAGCAAAATGCAGCCCTCCTTCGACAGTAAAAGTCAATGAGCCATTCATTGCACCAAGCTCGAAGGTACAGAAGCTACACCTGTAAAAAGCATCAAAGCTTTCTGCCACTTTAAAGCTGTTGAACCCCACCCAAAGCAAACAATACGGGCAAGAGGTAGGTGCCAGATGTGATTCATATGGAATGAGCTAGAGATCAGCCTGTGGCTGTTATTTAAACTGGTAGAGCTGTCAGGTTTGGAAAAAGTAGGTATGGATGGAGGGTTTCATGAGACAGATTTGAAAGGCAATGCTATGATTCCCAATAATTGGTCCTAATATTTGGGGGAAAGAGCTTTAAGAGCAGGCCAGCTGTATGCCATTGGACAGGCTGATCAGTATTTTTACAAAATGGTCAACAGTTTGATGAGCAGATTCTTAATATCATGGTTTTCAAAAAAATGGCAAATTTTGTTATTCCCACACTGGAAAATACAGTGGTACCTCTACTTACGAAATTAACCCGTTCCAAATGTGTGCTCTTAAGTCGAGCAACTCTTAAGTAGAGGTACTGTATCTAAAAAAATAAAAATTAAAAAAACAAAAACAATTTTTTTAAAAAAAAATTGTAAGTATTGTAGACCGCATCTAAAATTTGTAAGGCAGCAGTTAAAATGCCAACGGTTGTCCGCTCTTAAGTCAAATTGTTCTTAAGTCAAGATGCTCTTAAGCAGAGGTGCCACTGTACACCTTCAGTCTGAGGCTTCCCATTCCCCTCCCTGTATGTGTTGTCTCAAAATAGAATGGACATGATATTTTCAATCATATGAGAATCAAATTGTTTATTTAATGAACAGAAAAGGATCCAGTTCGTGGACAATGATTTCTTTTTATCAACTGACAGTCATAAGGAATGACCAACACTAATTACTCCCAAGGGTGAACAAATTGTAGATTGTTATTCACACCCTTGAATCCGTCTGGGTCTGGCTTTGTTTTGCATAACTCGTGTCAGTATAATAAATAGTCCTCTAAAGAAGAAAGAAAAAAGAGAGAAAGGAAGTCTTTGACTTAATTTGAACCCTATTCATTCATTTGGTCAGCATGTGAGGACCACACATGTTGAGAGGGGCAGGCCAGCCATTGTCACGTTCAGTTGGTCTGAAAGAAGAGCCTTCTGTACATAACATAATTATCCAAACAATAGCCGCCTCTCAGCAAGCTTGGTACTCAATTTGAGAACCTCAGAAAGATGGAAGGCTGAGTCAACCCTGTGCTGGCTCCTTCAACTGGACTGGATCAAACTCAGTTCATGTGCAGAGTCTTGACTGAAATACTGCAGTTTATCCAGGTGGCTTGCTGTTTTATTTTATTAAGGTGATATCTGATTTGCAGCAACTATCACATTTCACTCGTTCACTATCTCTCCATTCTTCCTGCCCCTCTAGAGGCATCCCAGCACACAATAAAGCAAAAAAAAAAGTTTTTTATATACTGTACAATATTTCGACCAAAATCAATTTCACAGGTTGTCTTGCTTAACTTCATTTTCCTAGTGATATAAAATGTGCATGGTACATGTGATAGGTCACATCATGTTTATGCAAACTCAACCTAGCTGATTAAGTGTAGAATCCTGGCATGGATCTTTTGACCATTAATAATCCTGAAGTGTAATGCTACAAACGATTTAGGGATTGTTCTTGTAAGATGTGCAAGTCACTGATCTCTGGAGGAGAGCCAGAACAGCTCATCAAAACAGGACTTGGAGAGGCCTTATGCAATCATAACACACACTAGATTGAACTCAATTAAAGGCAATAGGGCAGGGGTGTCCAAACTTTTTGCAAGGAGGGCCAGATTTGGTGAGATGAAAATGTGTGGGGGCTGACCATTCAGCCACATTTGAGCCCCGGGCCAGACTTTGGACAAGTCTCTATAACAGGCATGTCCAAACGTTTTGGACTACAACCCCCCCAGTCCTTTGTCATTGGAAATGTAAACTTAGAATTCTGGGAGTTGTAGTCCAAAACATCAGGAGGGCTGAAGTTTGGACATGCCTGCTCTATAACATGCAAGGAGGCAGGGAGGATGCTGTAGCAATGGTAGGCTAGGCAGGTGGCTGGGGGAATGGACAGAGGCAGGGAGGGCAGGCAAACCACAAAACTGCAGGCTGACGTCTCCACCCAGTATGGGGAGGGGCCACCTGGTGGGGATGAGTGACAGGCTGAGCCAGTGGGCAGAAGAAGCCACAGACCACTCGAAATTTGAAGACGGACCCCATTTGGCCCCCGGGCCTGACTTTGGACATGCCTGCAATAGGGTGTTCTTCTAGGCAGATTGAGGTAGCCCTGTGCTTTAAGGCTGTTGTGCTGCATCATTTGAGCGCTATCAGTGCTAATTACCATGAGATGTATCTCTGATTTAGCATTAATACTATTAATCTCTGATTTAGCATTAGTAGTATTCAAATAAATTTCACAGACCCCCCTCCTCTATCAGAAAATAAAACCTACAGTGTAGCTTCAGCTTGACATCAAAATATAGGTTAAATATTTACTCACAAAAGCTTGCGATGTATGATTTTTAGAGGTTCAGTATTCACTCTCCTACTTTTAGAGTAGGCTGATTGGATCAATGTGGACTTTGTGAGTCAAATCCTTTGTGAAGTTTGATCAATTCAGTGGCCCTACTCTAACTGGGATTTACTACTGATTTCAGCTATTATTCTGCACTACAATCTAGCATTCTAGCACATATAAACAGGGAGCTTAAGAAACATTGTCTACAGTTGCCATTTCAAAAAAGAAAATTTAACTGGTACTTTCAGAGTTAACCTCAAATGATTTTATGTCTCAGTAGAAACAGTTCCAACCCAGTGTCTGTAGGGGGTGTTATTAATAAAGAAATCACATTAAGTCTCTGCATGAATTTTATTTTAGGTTCTTGGCATTTAAAGGGTTTCCTTGCATTGTGTGTACAGATTTTGCAACAATAACATCCAAGGCAACAGTTTGTATCCACATTCATGGCTTAAATCGATTATGTAGGTTATGATTTCAGAGGGATTGCTGGAATTTTCTTGACATTTCTTGGAGCAGAATATGTTCTCACCCACAGCAAAGGGCATGAAAAAAATTGCACAGAGAACATCTAAACCAGACTTACTCGACCCATAGCCAACGATGACTGCAGATAATGGGGTTTGTACTCAGCACATGTGGAAGGTGATGGGCTAGAGGAGGCTGGCGTAGATTATAAATGACTTGGCATGCTGGAACAAGAACATAGAACAGTGGTTCTACTTCTTAACCTTCAGTCTGCAGGCATTCTTGGATTAAAACTCACAGAAGCCTTCACCACTAGCTGCACTGGCTAGAATTGCTGGGAGTTGTAGTCCAAGAACATTGGGGGACCGAAGGTTGGGACCCAGTGTCTTAGAAGCTTCGATTCCTAGAATCCTCCACCCACCATAACCAGGCAAGAACAGTGTCAAGAGAAATACCATTCCTTTGGATTTTTAAACTCATTACTATGCTTATTTCACTTGAATTCACCATTATTTTTGTAATTCCCTGGTTCTTCTACTGCAGTGGTTCCCAACCTGGGGGTCCGGACCCTTTTTTGGGGGGGGGTCGAATGACCATTTCACAGGGTTCGTCATGAGCCAGTGAAGAAAAAGGCACAAACAGCTTGGGTCTGGAGGAGGAGGGGGAGGAAAGAGTTACAGCTTGATAGGTTGGAGGGGATGTCAGTCAATGGCACCGGAGGCTGCAATTGGCTGAGGGTGCCTGTAGAGGGAAGTTCTCTATGGCACCTGCAGCAGTGGCCTGCCAAAGGGGGCTTGTGGCCTCTTCCAAGCAGGGCAAGGGGGTCACCACAACATGAGGAACTGTATTAAAGAGTTGGGCATTAGGAAGGTTGGGAAACACTGTTCTACTGTCTGTTTATATTTTGTTTGCTAAGTGAAAGATCATTTTGTGCTAAGTGTTGTTTTAGCATTGTTGATCTAGTGTGGCAAACTGTTAATTATGTAAATTGCTCATGGTTCATTTTGATCACTTAAACATTTTCATAATTAATCTATCTTACATTGTATCTGTTACCTCACATTACACTCATTTTGAGTGTATTGATTATGGTAATGAGTTATATAAATAAACTTGACTACTTGATGCAAGGTCTTAAACTTTATACACTGACATTCAAATTAAGAGGGTCAGAAGAAAGGATTGACTGTTTATGTATAACTTGATAACAAAATTTCAGAATTTCCTCTTTCAATTGGTATGTTGTTTTTCAGAATATTCTCCCTCCTGGCAGTGCAATACACTTTTTTTCCAATACAAGATGAGGTTGGTTTTTTTATTCTCTCACCTAGGAATTCCAAGTGTCTCTTTTAAAATCCATTGATCCCGTGCTGCCTTCACTGTGTTACCATCTACTCAGTTCTTGTTTTTTATGTGTGGAAGTCAAAGATTGCAAGATTAGAGCTGTAGGGAGGATTAGGTTAAAGTTTGACCTGTATAATGGTACATATCTGAGTTCTTGTTTCAGTTTATGTACCAACTCATACTGCTTAAAAAAACCTCTCTGGACAGTTTACAATAATACAACATAATTGTGCAAATAGCACTTTACTCCCCAGCTAACTAGGTACTTATTGCCAACCTCAGAAGGATGGAAGTCTGCTTCAATCTTGAGCCAGCTGCCTGAATCCACTGAAATCCAACTCAGGTAGTAAGCAGAAGCTTGACTGCAGTACTGCAATTTAACCACTGCACCACGAGGTTCTGCAATGATAATTTTGAAACCTGTCATCAGCAAGTGTCTTATCAACCTATTTATAGCCATAAAGAGCCTTCATTTGCTAATAAATTTCAGCAGGCAGAGTTTTCCCCCTTCAGTTAAAAACTCAATAACAGCATACTGATTTAATGTATATTGATCTTCCATCTGACGTAACGCTCACTGTAATTACTACTAACTAGATTTGTGTTATGATATCGACCTGTTGTATTCTGTCTGTGGAGAGCAGATTAGGTGTATGCGCAATAAACACACCAATATGGGAAGCATCTACTGTTTGGCTTCCGGAACTGGGAAAATTCTTCAGCCAACCCTTGTATTTTTAATATGCTCTTGGAGTCCAGTGGACACTGTTAAAGTTTGAACTCGAAATTAAGCTAATGGTTCCATTCCAAAATGCCTGCATTTCAAGATATTTTTTTTCAATTTAGATTTTATTGGCATCCTTTTCAAAAGTATATAGAGTAACACGAAAGCAAAACTTGGAAAAGACATGCTTCTTTGTTGGATTACACCTCCCAGAAGTCTCCCAGATATTGGTCATAAGAACATAAGAACAGCCTTGCTGGAACAGGCCGCAACCTATCCAGTCCAGCATTCTGTCTCACACAGCAGCTCACCATTTGCTTCAGGGTATTCCCAAGCAGATGTCTTCAGCTGCTTAAGATTCCCTGCAAATGGTATTGAAAGATATCCTGCCTATCTCTCCAACCTGGAGGTTGTCCTTAGGCATCCATAATGATAGCCATTAATACCCTTGTCCTCCATGAACTTGTCCAATCCTTTCTTAAAGCTGTCAAGGCTGACAGCTGTCACCACTTCTTCTGGCAGGGAGTTCCACAGACCAGTGATCTTCTCATCAGGTCATAGACTATTGGACTCTGAGATAATAGTAATAATAAAAAGAAAAACCCTTCCAGCTCTGCTTTTTCCTTTCCATTCTAAACTCTGAACTGCTCCTTTATATTTTCCGTGTATGCCCACACATATGAGTGGAAGCACACAAGAAGGGTCAAAGAAAGCACTTTATGTACAACAGTGGAAAGACTTTTTATTTTAAAAACACATCTTACAAGTAAATAACCTCTCATCATTTCCTGGAAATAAATGCCAACCACTCCATACTGGTTGACCCTGGATCATTGGTAACTCTCACCCTAATGCATCCCACAGGTTTATCATGGGGCACGGGTGGTGGAGCACATTGGGGAAAGCAGAGTAACATATAAAATAATAGAAAATAAGCACCTGCTACATATGCACTTGGAAAATATTATCTTACCATGCTTTACTAAAAGTTTATACTAAGCTTCCCAAATGTGTTTGGTAGCTACATCTGCCTTTCATGTGAGGCAGATTGAGGAGGTATGAAGATGACATGAACCCTTGGAGGGGTGGGGTGGGGTGGGGGACCTGTGAAAGGCAGCTTGCTTCTCATTTGTCCTAATCATTGTGTCTCCTCCTCCAGCAGAATCATCAGCTCAAGGAAACCTTATTAGCAATGCCCTCCTGTAAATGTCAGACAAAAATACCATTCACTTCACATGTGCTTACCCCCCACCCCAGGGGTAAATGTGTTGAGATGTTGAGTGTTGCAACTCAACCCTATACATACTTATTTAGTAAAAAGTTTGATTCTGCTCAGTAAAACTTGTACAAGTGTGCATAGGACGGTAGCGTTTATCTCGCATCTTCCCTCTTCTTCCCTCAGGTTCTTCAGGCTGTTAGAATAGCACTGAACTGTCATTTGTACTTTAAAATTACAGTAGGACCCCAGTATCCGCTGGGGATGGGTTCCCAGCCTTCCCGTGGATAATGAAAACCGTGGATAAGAGAGAATGCCAAAATGTCCCCAAAACTGCTGTTTTGTGATAGTAACTTGCTTTACAGCTGCTGTTTTGCAACAGTAGCTTGCTTTACAGCTGCTGTTTGTGACGGTAGCTTGCTTTACGGCTGCTGTTTTATGACAGTAGCTTGCTTTACACCTGTTCTTTGTGACAGTAGCTTGCTTTGTGGCTGCTGAATTATTTATTTATTTTTTCCTCTGCCAACTGTGGATAACTGAATCAGTGGGTACGGGGGTCCTACTGTACCTCTGCCGCCACCTCAGAAAACGAATGCAATGCAAAGAGCTGCCATACACTGCACTCCCTCCTTCCAGAAATATAGGCATAATCCGCACTTGCTTCTAGGTAGGCCTGATATTGCCTACACTCAGCCACAATGCCACCTCCATAATATGTCACATATATAAGGTCAGAGTGTTTTAAAGCATTTGCCTAATTTTTATTGCATGCTGTAAACAAATGTCTCAAGTTGTCCTGCTGTGTTTGCACTCAAAGGTGCCGGGGGGAAATAATTCCACAGCTTTGGAGCTAAATAGGGAAATGCCATTTCAGTTGAAGGGACCAAACAGATTTCCAAAACCTTTGGACTGAGTCCTCTGAAGAGGAATATTCCATGCCACTAGTTCAGTGGTTCCCAACCTTGGGTAAGGCAGGTGTTCTTGGACTGTGACTCCCATAAACCCTAACTAGCACTGGTGGTGGTGAAGGCTTCTGGGAATTGCAGTCCAGGAATATATGGGTTAACTAAGGTTAGAAACCATTGCATTAGTTCATTGTGAACAAATGTGGCACAATAGAGCAATATTTACACTGGCTGCTAGTTGCTGCCCAGGCCCAATTCAAAGTGCTAATGCTTACATATAAATCCCTAAACGGCTTAGGACCTGGTTACGTAAAGGACTGCCTTCTTCCATATGAGCCTGCCCATATTCTAAGATCAGGCCAGGAGGCCCTGCTGAAGGTACAATCCTTCAAAGAGGTAAGGGGGGGGGTGGCATGTCGAAGCAGGGCCTTCTTGGCGGTTGCCCCCCAACTCTGGAATGCCCTCCCTATGGAGATCCGCCTGGTGCCAACACTTTTGGTTTTTCGGTGCCAGGCAAAGACTTTCCTGTTTGGCCAGCATTTTAATTAGATTTTTTGGCTGGATACATAAGCAGCAGGGTTTTATAATTTATAATTTGTATCGTATGTTGTTTTAACTGTATTTCATTTTATGGTTTTAATAATTCTATAGTTTTTAATACATTGTTGTATGCCATCCAGAGACCTCTTGGTAGTGTGGCGGCTTAAAAAATTGTAAATAAAATAAATAAATAAAATGTTTGGGAAAATCGAGTCGAAGTCACCACTTGAACCACAACGTTTATTGTTGCCTCACCACGATCCCTCAGGGAGACCTACCAGATACAGTTGTTTTGAGGATAAAGTGGCAAAGAAGAAAGCCTTGTGCATGCTGTCTTTAGTTAACTGGATGAAAGGCAAGAAAAATGTGACTAAACATGAGTAAGTTCACTACAGGCAGTTCCTAAACCATTCGTGCATTTGCTCTGCGGCAGGGATCCTGCCATATTTATGGAAGTTTCCATGCAATCAAGGTCACATGGTGGACCTTTATAAGTTCCACCACCCACCAGTTGCAGCATTTCATAATTGAAAGTGTGGATGTTTCAGAGTCCACATACACACAGAGACACACTGGTTTTCTTGCTCCAAGAATCTTGCAACATTTTATCATATACTTCCAAAGTAACGTTTCCACTCAGAATGATTAATAATTTATAATTTATAAAACCCTCCATGGCCAAGGACCTGACTACCTGGCAGAGCGGATCACCCAGCGGTCAGCTTTGGCCCGGCCAATGAGGATGTTGCAGGCGCACTCGCTACAGGTGGCCACACCCAGAGAGGCCCGAAAAACTTCTACTCGGAGTCGGGCCTTTTCTGTGGCTGGCCCCACTTTATGGAACCACCTTTCCAGCAAAGTGCACTTTGCACAGCCCCTGCCAGCCTTTCGGAAGGCTTTAAAGACCATGCTCTTCCGAGAGGCATTTGGTGACCTAATTTAATCTAAGTTTTTCCCCCCCTGCCATCTGCTATCTGCTTTTATAATTAGACTCATTTTTATATTGTTTGTTAAATTGTTGTGGATTACTTACTGTTGATTTATATTGTTGTGAACCGCCTGGAGTTCCTTCGGGAAGACGGGCGGTATACAAGCCTAATAAATAAATAAATAAATAAATAAATAAATAAATAAATAAATAAATAAAGTGGCTGAATGGCTTGACAAACAGGCAGGGTAGTGGTGGTTATTATTTGTTTTGTAAAGACAGAATAAGAGTAAGGTGCAGGTTGTGGGAAATAATGTGTTGCAACTCCAGGCTTAAAACCGGGGTACTTCAAGGACCAGATGCAGGGGAGTGGTATCAGGAGACAGATATCTAGTCTCGTGCGCTCCCAGATGCATCTGGTGGGGCCACTGTGAGTTACAGGAAGCTGGAGCAGATGGGCCTTTGGCCTGATCCAGCATGGCCCTTCTTATGTTCTTATGTTCTTAACTCCCTTTTTGATGATGGATTTGTATGTAGCTTGTTTTCATCTATGGTGGTGTTCTCAACCATGTTCCACTTTATAATTAAAAGAGCCTCTGCTCAATATTTACTTTAGATTGTGGTAGACGACTGTTTTCTGAGAGGTACAAACTGTCCCCTCGAGTGCCATAAAATATTGGGTTGATGATAGATTTTGACCTAACAGTTATCCTGCCTCCTCAGCGGTGTCAACAGAATTGTTTCTTCTGGATGGGGTTGCAGCGTCTGGTACTGCTGCAGGGTTTTTCGTTGCCAGAACTCAGAGGTCTTGCCCTCCTCAGGTAACCTGACGTGCCTTTAGAGACAACATTCAGGCAAAGATTGTGCTTTGGAGCGCTTTGATTTGGGGTTAGTTAAATACATGTCTCAGTCCATTTCCTGCTCCTGCTGTGACCACATCCAGATTAGTTGAGGATCATTGTGGAAGAAAAGTATTGAGGGCTGTATGACAAAAACATTTTCACATATTCTCAAGTGGGCTGCCGTTAATGAAAGCTAATGCCAAATGAAGCTTGTTAGTTCCTAAGCAACTTCCTTGTTTTTGCTGCAAGAGAGTGTTCCTTCTGACATTTCTGCAACTTATGTGCATTACTGTCTATTAAGGCTAAGTTGATTTGGCTGGTGTTCCCCCACCCTTCACCCCTGGCACAAGCTTTTATGAATTGTGGCCTACTTCATCAAGAAAACATATACTGTACCAGATAAAACATGTTAGTCTTTTAGATGTTGGCTGTCTTTGCTTGGACAGACTAAAATGAATTCCTCCAGGATTTTCAAATTTAGTTTATAGCATAATGAACTGTGGTTTGGAAAATAACCTGATTGCCTACTATGAGTTTATCTGGTGACCTCTCAGTCAAGTCTGCCTCTCTGCTTCTACTCCACATTCTCAATCTAGGGCTAATAAAAATATCTGGTCTATTTATCAGAATTAAAGCGATAAGGTGTGCAAAGTCTTTGTTCGCGACACTCTGGATCCAAGAAAAGTTTAACATCCAGTGATGAAGCCACATAATTTGTTTTGTTTTTTTTATGACTGCCTGCTTTAAACTCCATGAACACAAGCCACATGGCAGAACTGAAAACAGATAGCACCATACAATGCACATTCTCAAAGCCAATGTTTTTATTGCTTATTACAGTCTTAGTTTTAAGGAGGTTGCACCTGTGTGGGTCAATCATAGGGCATTGAACCAGTTCCCAAGAAGGTTAGTTCAAACTTCTCATCAGTTATGGAAACTCCCTGAAGGCTGGTGATAGTAAAACACTTCCTGAACATCTCATTTTCCTTGAAAAATTCTATTAGAGTAACTAAAAGACGTGCGGTCAGCTAACAACAAATGAGCTTGCTCACTTAACTAGGAATTGTGAAAGGGCAACAGGAATCCATAGGAACAGAGAGTCTAAGGCAACTAGTACAGACGTGTGTGTGTGTGTGTGTGTGTTGCGTCGTTACAGTCGTGGCCAACTCTTCATGACCCCATGTCCATGTAGTTTTCTTGGCAGGAATACTGGAGTAGTTTGCCAGTTCCTACACCAGGAGCCTACAGCACCTGGTATTCCCTGATGGTCTCCCATCCAAATACTACCCAGGGCTGACCCTGCTTAGCTTCCGAAATCAGGCGAGATCGGATGTGCTCAGGGCCTCTCTAGGCAGCTAGTACAGACATAATGCTAGAAAACAGTTCAACTACATATGTAGGCATATCGGTATACTCTTTGACAAAGGATTACTGGTACCGGCAAGCTGACTTGTACAGGGCCAACCTTGCCAGACAGCAGGTTTTGGAGATTATAAAAAGGCAACAAATTGTTCATTACTTATTTAATTAATACTGTGTTTTTACTGCTGGAGATGGAGAGAAAGATTGTCTGCCTCCTGTATTAAAATAACTTGCTGTCTTAGGTACTTACATACCTTTATTTCAGTGAAGCTAGAGTGCTATTTGCTGTTTTGCCTCGGGCAGTAGAATGTCTTGGGTTGGCCTTGACTCAGTGCTTATGAATATCCTGTGATCTCTCCCTCTTGTTTTCCCTGGTGGTTTTTGAATATTACAATACATAGTTGAAAGCAAGCCTGTGCGAACACACTTGAGTTTTCATTTCCCTTCGAGTGGCAGGTTTTGAAAACAATGACAGCTAAACACTCACACATTTACTGCTCCACTGAAATTTCAGGATAGGGGCTCAAACCCTGAATTTAGGAGAAAACTGTCCACAAAAGAGAAACTGCGACAGACTGTAGCAGGATCATTGGAAACGTGAGGGATTAATTTACCTTTTAGACCTTCAGGCAACAAATGTAGTTGCCACATTCACTTTTATTGCAAAACAGAAGCATGTTTACTGTAGAATGCAAGAGCCTGGAGCAGCAGCAGGGTTCCTGAAGAGCATACTGTATTTGCCTTGAGCATTCTGTATAAAAAGGTGCCTAATAAATAGCATAAGTTAAATAAGTAATATTCTTGCAGATGCCTTGAAGGCAGGCACAATATTGCAATATTCCAAAGGAAGGAATCATTTGTCTGCTTGATTTCCTTTCATGAATGGTGACTGCAAGATGATTCTCAGCTTAGATTACACCCCAATTATCTCCCTTTCGCTGGCAGCAATTTTGCTGTCCGTCCGTCCCCCCTTATTGCAAAACACTAGTCTAACTCACAAACACTCTGGAAGGACTAAAGCTTCCGGGATGTATTTGTGTTGTTATTATCATTGCCTTGTTTGTCTTTATGTGGGCTGGTTCATTCTTGCATTTCAATGTCTATTTAAAACTTTTACTGTTTGATCTGCTGAAGGCACTAGAATGATGGAACATGATTATTCTGAAATTTTTATTTTTATTTTTTTTGGAGGGGGCATATAAATAATTTTGCAAATAGACCTACAGATATCTCTGTGGACTGAGATGTTGTAAATTAAATAGTGTAACAGCATTCCTGTAACTGATTTATCAACTCCTTTGCTAAGTTGTTTTATTTTATATACTATATTTTATTCTCTTATATATATATTTTTATTTTTGTTTGATGTATTGTTCCTTTTGGGGTTGTCTTGCTCTCTTTGTTCACCGCCCGGAGTTCTTTTGGAAAGACGGGAGGTATAAAAATGAATGAATGAACGAACGAACAAACAAACAAACAAACAAATAAATAATGCCCTCTCTTGTTTTAACTGAATACTATAAGAACCACTTGATCAGTTTTAAAGTTATTTTGTGATTTTAAATTGTTATTGAAATTCTGCTGTTTTGCCCAGAGAACATTTGTTTTCAGGAAAGCCAAATAATAAATGAATGAATGAATGGATAATTTTATGACAATATACTGTCCCTTAAGCAACGCTGAGGTTAGGAGCACCCCATCCCCATGTAGTTCAAAATCCATGTATGACTCGTATGCCTCCAAAAACATAACTACAAAGCACACTCATAGAATAGCATCTGTGTTTAATATTTGTATTATATTTTGTAAGTCACTGGGAGGGAGGTAGAGTTGTTCTAACAGAGGAATAGTTTCAATTCACTGAATTTTCAGATTTTTTTCCTGTTCAAAGCCTTGATAACAAGTTCATTAAAAATGATAGAAAAATCCTAGATGAATAGAATGTGCAGGGTTTGGATTCAATTAAAAAGTATCCTAAATTAAATGTATTTACCGGTAATCTAATATATTCTGTTTTACATTAATAAAGATTTCTTGATCAAAAGTTGCAGGAAAAAAATCCCACATGTGGCTATAGAGACAATAGCATCTTGTTTCTTAATTTTGTGTGCGGATTGGAGGAGAGGGATGTCCTCAGGATACCTAAAAGATGCTGAATCATGGACCTTGTTCATAACATGGTTTGGATATTCCCTGTGTTATATCAGAGACACCCGTTAACTGTTAAGCTGAGGCTACTGAAGGTCTCCAATGTCTCCTCAAGTAACAATTTCACAATGACTCAAAAACAAGAAAATGAAGTTGCTGAAAAACCACAGCTGCTTTTTTGCTGCATGAACAAAAAAAACCCCAAAAGATAAATTTAATTAATGGTACCAGAGGAAAGTTTTTGTGGATACCTTGGGCTGCCAGAAAGACAAGTGGCTCCTAGATCAAATCAAATCTCAACTTTCTTCGTAAGCAAAAATGATGGAATTTAAGGTGGCCTATTTGGGGCACTGCATGAGAAGGTAATATTCTCTCAAAAAGACAATAATGCTGGGAAATCTGGAAGACAGCAGGGGAAAGAGGAAGACAAAATAAAAGATAGATGGATTCCCTTTTTTTAAAAAAAACAGACTTCAGTTTACAAGAATTGAGCAGGGTTTTTGATGACAGGTCATTTTTGAAATCATTCATAGGATCTTCATAAGTCAATGGTGACCGCCGGATGGCATATATAAACACAGTAACAATAAGTGGTAAGGTTGATAGGAGCTAGAAGGGACCATAAGGGGGCAGTTATGTGATGATGTTGATGGTGGTAGTTCTTCTGTGCTCTTGCAATTTGAAAAATACAAATGCTCAAAATGACATCTAAGAAAGAATACAGTAGGACCCATTAACCACTGATTTAGTTATCCATGGTTGGCAGACGAAAAATTAAATAAAATAATTCAGAAGCTGCAAAGCAAACTGTTACAAACAGCAGCTGTAAAGCATGCTACTATCACAAACAGCAGCCATAAGCAGATACTGTTGCAAAACAGCAGCCGTAAAGCAAGCTACTGTCAAAAATAGCAGTTTGGGGTTTATCCACAGTTTTCATTATCCATGGGAAGGTCTGGAACCAATCGCCAGCAGATACCGGGGTTCTACTGTACTAGAAATCAATCAAGCAATAGTTAATGTTGGCAATGTGGCGATCTGCAATGCAGACAAAATTAGATACAGAATCTAAACCATATATCATAAATGTATTCTAATTCCTTATTTATTTCATTTTGAATATTTTTACCCCGACTTCCTCCTTGGAAAAGGACCCTTAGTTAATACAAGATAATCAACTGTTTATTGATTAAGGATTATACTTTCAAATTCTTTTTTATCTTTGACTGTAAATAAATTTACTATTACTACTTTAAAATCTATAAGAAATAGACATAAGAGGTACAAGATTTAGTTTAAAGTTAAAAGGAAGAAAGAAAAGGAAATTATGATGAAATTAAAATTTGCACCTTTTGTGCACTTCTGAAGAATCACAGTGTACAAATAGCCCTAACTGGCCTTCTGTTGTAATTGTTTCTTTATAGGCATCCTACAACTTGAGATTCCCCTGTGCAAATATACTTCATCCGAAGGTGTGGGAAAGCATGTATATGTTCAGAATGCCTTAAATTTAAAAAAGTAAGAAAACTTCTTCCCTCCTCTAAAATCTGTGTGGATAATCTTGAAGTTTTGAATCACAAAAAGGGAATGAAAAGTGGAAGGCAGGCAGATTTTGCCATTCTGAGGATCTGAGGGTTAAAATAACGAGCTGGGGGAACAATGCGTGATTGACAACAGCACTGATAGTGTCTCTGTAGCACATAAGACCATTTAAGTGCTACAGCTTATAGTAAATCCCACAATGATGAGTATATTCTTTACTGTTGTTGCCAGGGTCCACCCTTCCCCCACCCTGGTGCAATAGGCTAGAAAATTACCTCAGAAGTGTTAGATTACATTTGGGGATGAGGGAAGGGAGTTGATACACAGTGTGTTTTAGCAGTAAGATCTGGACTCTGGAGGGAGCATTGAGGACAGTCCGTTTTAATATCACAGCATAAAACCCCAAAACTCCTTCCCCAGGATATTTTTGAAGGAAGAGAGATGCAGATGACTGTGGGTGAAGCTGCCTTGGGTCCCTTTAAGGAGAAAGGTGGGAAATAAATAAATAAATAAATAAATAATGTGGAAAGCAAATACAGTAGGACCCCAGTATCCGCTGAGGATTGGTTCCAGACCTTCCCGTGGATAATAAAAACCATGGATAAGAGAGAACGCCTGCTCATCCACCCCCAAACTGCTGTTTCCTGACAGTAGTTTGTTTTATGACTACTGTTTTGAGACAGTACCTTGCTTTATGGCTGCTGTTTGTGGCATTAGCTTGCTTTACAGATGCTATTTGTGACAATAGCTTTACAGCTGCAGTTTGTGACAACAGCTTGCTTTACAGCTTTCTTTGTGGCTGCTGAATTATTTAATTTTTTTCCTCTTCCAACCGTGGATAACTGAATCAGTGGATACAGGAGTCCAACTGTATGCCCTGGTTCTCCCACATATAACTTAATCCATGAGTGGGTAATGCAGTCATGTATTTGGAAGGCCAACTAGTCCAGCCCTTTGCCTATACCCTCGTTGGAAGAAAGAACACAGTCACAGAATATGTAAATTCACAAATTTCCCAGAATTCTTTACAAGTGATGAAAACAAAATAAAGGAGCCCAGAAACTGGCTAGGTATTGTAAACTGGAATGAAACTCAGGCCAAAGATGGAAAGTGGGTTCTTAATGAGCCATAAAATCATGCAGGGATCACTTGATCTTTTTCCAAGCTTGCTGAGAAGAAGACAACATGGAGATCCTGTTTCTTTGCAAACACCAAGACTTTAGGTATCTGTACCTAGCCTCAGGCGAAACACGGGTTTAATTGGTGGCATTACAAGAAGTACAAAGAAACTACAGTCCTTCCAGGTTTTCCTTGGCAAGTTTGCATGATCATTTCTTTGTTCCGTTCACCTGCTCTGCTCTCTTTTTTCAAGATTCTCCGGACTCTCCTCCGATTTATATCTTAAACCCCTAATCCACTTTTGGAATTTGGAGGGGACTCATGAGCTTTTGTTTGCAAAACTCCTTGAGATTTGATCTAGAAATTACACTGGTTACTCATATTGTTGCCAGAAATTAGATAACTAGGAAGGAAAGAAGAGAGGCACAGGTTTACATAAAGCTTTACATGGTTTATATAGTTGGACATGCATTTAGAAGTAATGATCATACGGTAAATAGAGCTACAAAACATTTCACCCTAGTGTGATCAGCTGACCTTAGTGAATTAATGTCAGTTCAGCACCAACATCCATGCAGCACATTTTCTAAGGAGTTTTCTGCTCCACAAAATTTTCATTGGGATTGTAGGTAGATAGGAAAGGTACAACCTCTCTACATTATGTGGTCTTAATGAAAATTCAAGGTTGTACTTTAAAAGAGAAGATGTGGCTGATTGTTGCACATACAATGTTGTATTTAATTTGCACATGGAAATCCAGTTTTCTTGTATATATTTCGGGACCGGAAGCAAAAACTAGTATGAAGGATCTTTTAAAACCTGGTATTTACTGAAAAGCCAAAAAAACCACCTGTTTATTTGGCTGCAACTATACAAATAAACATATTTTCAGAAAGATTACAAAACAATCAAAGTAAGAATGGAATGTAGCTAGCTATGAGGGTGCAACGTCAGGAAAGCTAAATTCCTCCAGTTTGCTGTTATGTGAGTTACGTTCTAGCCCACAACCCTTCACTTTTTGCCTTCCTCTGGTCCCACCTCTGCCAATCAAATGAGGACCTGACAGGGGCATAAATGTGGGAAATAATAATAACATTGACCCAGTGATAGGTTGATAAATGCGTAAAAAGTTTAATTTCTTTTATTTATTTATTTTTATTTAAATAAATAAATAAATACGAAGATATGGCAACAGGAATTGACTTTGTCCCTGTAGCCATCGAAACATCTGCAGTCTGGGGAGAATCAGCCTTGAGCCTAGTCCAGGAAATAGGTCGCAGGATAGCCATTACGTCTCAAGATGGCCGAGCACCTATGTTCCTGAGGCAACAGCTCTCAATTGCTGTCCAAAGAGGGAATGCCTGCTGTGTGCTTGGCACTCTAGGTCCGCTGACTAAATAATGGGTTTTTTTTAGTAAAGTGATTTTAACCAGTATAATAAAATTTAAGAAAGTATAATAATAAAAATAAATAAATAAATAAATAAATAAATAAATAAATAAATAAATAAATAAATTTTGTTTACATTTTTGGAGGGCAATCAGGAGAGGAAATGATGTGGGGCATGTCCCCCTGGTCCTGATCATCATGCCCCAATTGCCTATGTCACCAAAATACCAACTACAAACATGCCCCCGGATCTTTACAAGAACTTATCACAACTAACCACAAGGAGTAACAAATGATTCAAATCACTCTGGATTTAAAATGTAGAAGTTGTTGAAGAGGCGCAAATCTGCTTTGAGTGCAAAAAGGGCTGCATTGATTTGAGCTAGCCTTTGGCTCATGTAGTGTACCGAATCTGATCCTATTTGAGCCTAGGACTGTTGGAAATAACCTGTCTTTAACCTTGGTCTTACTCTGTGCCAGCACAGGGGCCCTGTCCATGGGCTGGAAGACATTGGCAGCTCACTTACTCCACCCCTCCCCCTTTTCCAGCAGATCCTAATATATCTGCAGAAGACACCATTGCCTAGCCACATACAGAAGTCACACTTTTTAGTTAGATTGCACTGTCAGGTGCTCAATTGAGTGTTAGTCCACACTGGATCACAGTAGAGACAATAAAAGAGGCAACTGTTTTACTTTAGAATTGTATGTGCATATTCCCCCTTTTCTTTGATTCTCTGATTGGATTCTAGAATTCGTTCTATAAAGGATATTAGAGGGCTTGGCTAGATGGCAAAATTGGTGAATGCTAGATTGGGCTAAAAGAGGGTGCTTAAGGGGTGCAGTGTGCCATTTGCTATTATCCTTGCATCCACATGGCAACCATGCCTGAAGTGACTATTTGTCTCACCTTCCTTTAACAGAAAAAAGAAGAAAATTCCTCTCCTGTCTCCTCCTTCCAGGAAGGAGAGGAAACTGTAAATTTCCCAGTATCAATAAGTGGCTATGCAGTCTGCTTAAGCCACCTAATGATATTGGGAAACTGAATGCAGCCAACCAACCACTTTGGTTCAATGACAGTGCTGGATCAAGACCAAAATAAGGTGATCCTAACTGCTTCTTTAAAAAAAATTAGCACATGGTGGGGAGTCAGAAAGGTGCAGGTAGGAATGCTCTGGGAATGGGCAGAACAGCCCATTCTAAGAGTGGGTCAAAGAGTGAGATTAATCCCTCTGTAGTTGTGCACCTAGTCCAGGGCTGAGGAAGACAAATGTTGGACTACAGTTCCAAACAGCCACAGCTGGCCTTCAGTTTCCCTAGCCTTGTGTTAAACGTTCACATTTCTGTATGAGTTTGGAATATCTTAGTACTGGGCTGCTCATTATGTTGAATTCATTGCAGTGAATTGACTATTATTGAATGTTTATTGTGTCTGGTGACACCTTTATGATGGCTCTGTATTTATTTGGCACTGTGGGCTTCCTTGAGCATCGCGGTGAGAAGGCTCAGGCTGAGTATGGATATAATAATCACACCTGATAACATTAATCATTGTAATACATAAATTTATGCTGGAAAGTTTCCTGTGAACTTCCTACTGCTTGAGAAGAGGCTACAGGAAGGCAAATGAGAATGTTGGTATTGAAATCCTGTGAATAATCTTTACGGAGGAGATTTGCCGCCTCTGTGTGGAGGGAACACATTTATCATTGTATAATTTGCTGCTACATAAATCATAAGACATTTTAGGAAAAGTCAACCAGCCCCCAAACACACTAGCTTTAATGAGAAGAATACATTAAAACATCTCAGAAGTACAGTGTTAATCAGCTGTATGTGAATCCGTACGAATACCGGCATTCAGTTCTTCAAAGGGTTAGTGCGAAGCAGAAACCATGGGTTCGTGGTAGATGACAGAATGGGGTTTCTTGAGATTCCCTGTGGATTTCAGGGTAGGAGAGAGAAAACCTTAAAGGTTGTACTTCCAATCTCATATAAATTGTCATATTCTTCCACAAAGAATTGCCAAACATGGATTAGAAAAAAACGAACACATTTTGAAACAATTAAAATTCTGTGAGGAGGCACACCAGGGTATATGTTAGCAACAGCTCAAGGATCTTTACAGTGCATAACAAAGTTACCCACAAAAGAAAAGTACAACACTGCAGTCATTGGGGAATGATAATATTTGCTAAGAGCCACACAGGTCCCTGCTGTACAGACTTGGGTTTAACAATATGTTTCCACCACTGTCTTTTCTTTCCTTCCCCTTTCTCCCACATAACTCCTCATTCTGTTTCATTAATCTTAAAGCTAGCTTTCTGAAAACGATAATAATTCATGCAAACCTAAGAAAGCAAAGCAAAGCAAAGTGTTCTGCTTCTATACCGCCCCAAACCACCTCAAGTAGTCTCTCGGCGGTTTACGGTTTTATTACAGTATGCAGCCCCCCTCCAGCAAGCTGGGTACTCATTTTACCGACCTCAGAAGGATGAAAGGCAGAGTCAACCATGAGCCTGCTACCTGGGATTGAACCCCAGGTCGTGAGCACAGTTTTACCTGCAGTACAGGCATTTAACCACTGCGCCACGGGGTGGCAGTCTGCAAATGAGGCTAAGACAAGAGTTTAAATAGATAAATAAATAAATAAATAAATAAATAAATAAATAAATAAATAGGGACAGGGGATTAAGGTAAAACTGCCCCAGACCCTGGAGGAACTTTTTGTGGAAATTATCAGTCGAATGTGAGATACAAATCATATTCATTTTCTTGAGGTTGTAAAAAGTAGGACCACTGTGACTAATGAGTTAGATCAATGGTTCTCAACCTGTGGGTCCCCAGATGTTCCTGGACTGCAACTCCCAGAAACCCCTTCTAACACAGCTAGTGGTGTAGGCTACTAGGAGTTGCAGTCCAGGAACATCTGGGGACCCACAGGTTGAGAACCACTGAGTTAGATCAATGGTGGTGAACCTTCAGCACTCCAGATGTTTTGGACCTCAGCTCCCAGAATTCTAAGCCTGTATTGCCAATGAGAAAGGACTGTGAGAGCCAATGGATTCTCTTTTTATGCAGGTACAAACAAGTCCATGATGGGGTACAGGGCCAAGATGTAAGCCCCATAATTGGTCCAAACAGGAGCCGTAGCACCAGCCATAAAATGCTATACATATTGTTGCACTTCAGCAACTGCTGCTAGTTTTATCTTTTGTAGTTGTTTAAAAATCCAAAACTTTTAAAAACTTGTTTATTCATGCATACATACATACATACATACATACATACATACATACATACATACAT
>JAHTLZ010000275.1:2785568-2810935 GCA_023846285.1 Phrynocephalus versicolor | reverse complement strand
CTTTCTTTCTTTCTTTCTTTCTTTCTTTCTTTCTTTCTTTCTTTCTTTCTTTCTTTCTTTCTTTCTTTCTTTAACAAATACATGTTTTGTGTAATTCTAGTCTTGCAAAGCCAAAAGACATTTCTCTCAGTTCTGTTTTGAGCCATCTTTGATGAAAAGATTGGCCCCCTTTTCACTCAGCAGTTAACAATAGATTGAAGCGAAAGTGTCCATGGAAATTTTGTTTGTAGGGGGCTTGCTCATTAAAAAATGAAAAACAAAATGAAAAAAAATTCATTTCATGACCATCTCTAATCATATGTTTTGGATTATCATTGATGGGCTATATTTTTAGAACCAGTTAATGATGGAAGCAAATGCATGTTTTTGTTTCAATTTGCTTTTAACTCCCGTTCCAGTTATGGGCTAACTGGGGCCCTTCAGCATAAGGAGCATAATAGCACAGGGTGTTGTGTGATGAGCAGTAGGCTAAGGACTGCATTGCACATTTCTACAGTGAAACAGAAGTGATTAAGAAGAGATGTAAAAATATGTTAAACTTCTTCGTTCATGTTATCTTTTTTTCCTCTTTCTCGTACAGAGTACACATAACCAATGTAATGTTGTTTACCAATCAATTCTACTTTGCAAAATGTGTCTGATTTTATTTCTACTGGGTTTCATTTTTAGAAAACGGTGTTTCCAAAGAACGGTAAAGGGATACTTTCTCGTGAAGCAGAATTGGTCTGAAATTTCTTTGGCTGATGACAGGCAATGCTGTAAAAAGACCAGAAAGTAGTTAGGACTCGAGGTTTTAGTGTCACACACATTTCTTTAGTCTCCTTGTAAGACAGACTATTTTGCAGTAGAGTAGCAATATAAAAACATGCAGACGTATTTAAAAGTGGCAGATATGGGGTAAATATACACACCATGAATCATGATAAATCTTTGCCTCCACCACTGAAGAACAATTGTTTTGTCTTTAGCATAGTCTTACATAGGCTATGTAACAGAAAATAATCCTTAGTCACTTCAGTGGCACATGAAGCCTGGCTGGGTAGCTCAATGGTTTTAGGTATCTAGCTATAGAGTCAAACGTTGGGAGTTTGATTCCCTATTGTGCCTCTCAGGGGGGAAAAAACAGCCTGTGTTGCCATGGGCAAGCTGTACCAGGCCCCAAGTGCCCTCAGAAGAAGGGAATGGTAAACCACTTATATGTGTTCTCTACATAGAAACCCCTGGAAATGGTTGCCATGTCAGAACTGACTTGATGGCACAAAGTTATGGCTATTAAACATTAATGGACTTAGGTCAGGCATGTCCAAACTTTGACCCTCCAGATGTTTTCAACCACAACTCCCACAGTCCTTTGTCCTTGGCAATCTAAGCTTAGAATTCTGGGAGTTGTGATTCAAAACATCTGGAAGGCCGAAGTTTAGACATACCTGACTTAGGTAGTACTGCATATGGTAATGACTACATGTCAAGATGTTTCAGGGTTCCCTTCGGTTTGAAACCTGGCTACTAAGTCCAATTTAGATGCCGCATGCTCTACACCAATGGTGATGAACCTTCAGCCCTCCAGATGTTTTAGACCACAACTCCCAGAATTCCAAGCCTTGCATTGCCAGTGACAAAGGACTGTGAGAGCTGTATGATCCAAAACATCTGGAGTGCTGAAGGTTCGTCACCACTGCTCTAGACATTTCCTATTTCTCTTTTTTAGAAGCAAAATAAACGACTAAAAAGTACCAGATTTTTTTTAAAAAATCATTGTAACCCCCGCACATGGTGCCATTAGGGTTTTTTTAAGCATTCCTCCTCTCTTTCTCAAATAGAGGGAATGCCTCTTCTAAGAAGGTGCCAGGTCTGGCACGTAGATACTGTACATATGAAAAAAAAAGAGGGGGCAAAATCCTCTTCACATCTCCCTACATGCAACCAGAGTGGTTGGGTTTTTTGTTTTTTGTTTTCATTGTGGAAAGATTTACCTAGTATCTTCTTGTATTAAGCCCATTATCTCCAATAGGGGGTGTCTGTGGTTTATGTGTAAAGGGTTACAAGAACCATCACAGTGATGTTACGTACTCATTAAAACTGGGCGAGCAAAGTGGTGGCAGAGCACCACATTATATGGCTAACAGAATACTGGGCAAAGCAAGAAGGCTTCTTTAATCCAAATGTTTGCTATTTGAATGCCATTGCTTTATTAATAGTTCTCTAAAAATCATTCCATTAGTTACGAGTTTTGAAAATAAAGCTGCAGTCTTCTTGTCATTGTTACTGTCTGTATTTTAATAATACACATATACTCAGAATTGAAACCTCTGATCTTTGTTGGTAAAAAAAATTCTGCTAAGAAAACAGGTTCATTACTTTGCTCACAAGCAATATCTTGAATCTGGCATGTCCCCAAATTTATTCAGCAAAGAAAAAGCATGTTTTGATTAGCTGTCCCTGCTGTCCTTGAAAATGAAACTGTGCCGCATACAATTTTGTTCCCTTAACACAGTCAAACCTGCCTCTTGCCATAATATTGAAAAGTATTCAGCATTTCTGTAGACTTGTAAATAAAATCAGTTGGCAGCAAACCGAAATCCCACTGTACACGATCACTCTCTGTGCAGTAATTTTTGAATTTGTTATCAGATAGGAGAGGTTTATGTTTAGTTTATTATGTACTCAGATGCACATGGAAAGTGTTTCATGAAATGAATAAGCAAAACAACTGTATAAAGCTGTATATGCCCACTTAAAAACATGGCTTCATGTATGAAATGTAAGCTGTACGTTGTGGTGTTAGAAATGGCTACCTTTCACTTTAAAGTTGCATTTTCCCTCAACAACCAACGCTGTTCATTATATCAATATACTTATATGCTTTGTCAGTGATGTTTTTAAACAGCCTGCAGTGTGTATCCCAATGTGGTTCTAGGTACTACACAATTTATTTATTAGTTCAAGATAGTGGCTGAATTATAAATGGGCTTTCTTATGTTTATTCTCCTTTGGTCCATTGGGTTATCAGAGACAACAGAAAAAATAAGTGTCAAGTTAAAAGTTATTTGATAACAATAAGAGAAGTGAAGAGGATACCAAAAAGAGGTATCCTAACATATTTTTGTTTTGTTTTGTTTGTTTTTAAATTTTCTGTGAGGTGTTGACGGGCAAACTTTTATGTATGGTTACTCAGAAATAGGTTTCTCTGGATTCAGTCAGTCTTGCGCTTTAAAATGTATATACAAACGGCTTGTTATATGAGGGTGCACTGTATACATAGACAACAGCAAATGTATTGGTTTCTCAGAAGACGAAATATTTTGCTGCCAATCATAATATTGAGAGAAAATAAAAGTGGGTAATAAAGTTGTTTGAAAAAAATGTAGAAGGGTGTCCTTAAAGGAAGTCAGGTTGCATGCTACAATTTCTGATCTGGCTTGCTGTGCATTTTAACTGTGGCCACTTTCAGAATGCTTTTTTTGAACCTTTCAGAATTGTTAATTCAATTTTTGACTTTCATAGTTATTACCAGAAAAGGGAGCTTTGTTGAATGGTTTCAGAATGTGTCATTCTATCTTGACTCACTCCAACAGCGTGGGAGATACAACTGCTTGAGAGAGCTGAAAATACTTTTTAAAATTCTTGCTTCAGATATTGCCTAACTGGGAATTGGGTTTTCATAGTAGGTACTGTACTATACTTTTATTTTGCTACTAGATTCTGTCATTGCATGTTTAAATGGTTCTGTTTTGCTTCTTTTAAATGTTGATGAAAATGGTTCCTTATGTTTCTGTCTTAGCTGAGCTGTGGGCAGTTTAATGTAGCAAATGAAGAAGTTTGTTTTGGTGTTTAAGGCTTAACAGTTTAACTTGGTTGTCACATGTAACAAAATTACAGTTTGTGTTTCTTATCTAACTTTTTTGACTTATGTTTTGCTTCAGTTTGAAGCAACATTTAATTTGTTTCTTTGTTTGGTTGAAATATTCTTTTCTCTGGCATAACTCTCACTGCTCTGTGATTAATATTAAAAGACTTCCAACTTATGTTTTATCCGACTCCTCGTTTTTACAAGACTTCCAACTTGTGTTTTATTTGCCTCCTCATTTATAAAAAAAAACTTCTAGTTTATATTATGTTTGCCTTATATGAAGCGATTAAATCTGGTTCTAAATCGTTACATGTGAAGTCAGTGGTTGCTATAATATTACCTTAAATTGAATGAAAAATCTTGATTTTTGTTATTTGCTAAAAGGGGTGTGTGACTGATTTGCTGATGGTTTCCGATAGATGCATTATTTTAGAGGCAATAAAGTAAACTCCCAAGTTAAAAAAAAACCAACCCTTTATCTAGAGTCAGAATGACCAGTGCTTTATTAAATGCTGCATTTAAGAAATTGGTAAGGAGTTAAGATGAAGGATTAAAGTGTTTTTGCTCACTGTCCCCCCTCCTCTTCACAAAGTGTGGTTTTCCACAAATAGGGTGTACTGTATGTGTTAGAAGAAGTTCAGGAACATAATGTCTACCTAAGAACGACCTGGCCACAAATTGCAGATAGAACAGATAGCAGAAGCCAACAACAACGAAAAAGTACAAAAACAACACTTTACGTAAAAGCCAAGAGACCATTACATGTGTGTGTGTGTGTGTGTGTGTGTGTGTGTGTGTGTGTGTGTGTGTGTGTGTGTGTGTGTGTGTTTGATTTTGGTTTGTTTTTTGTTCACATGTGCATGTTTTCTTCACTTTTTGATGTTAAAAACATTTGCAGTACTTAGATGTTTTTTGATGAATTAATGACTGATGAGCAATCTTTCAGATAACCTCACATTATTTTTCCTACCTACACCTGTGAAATTTAACATCTTTTTATGCTTCAAAGCTATTTGCATTTAAGGTGAAATATCTGTTCCTGTTTTATAAGACGTTTGAAAAGAAGGTTTAGTCATTTTTTGAAAGTTTGATTATTCTGGTAGCTTATGCATTTCAAAATATGACATTTACTGTGGACGTATGTAAGTTTGTACACCTACCCTGTTAAGTGGAACAATTAGTGCTTTAAAAATGGGAATTATTGAAACTGTTGTAGTTGGTAGGTGTTTTCATAGTATAGGGAGACAGAGAAAACTCGTGGTGTGATTCATTGGCTTTTCTTCTGAACCCGTTCCCCCAAGCAGTCTAGAAGTAACAACACAGAATCGTTGTACAGTAAATGTGAGGAAATAATTGTCTTTTTATGGCTATACAACCTTTTTCCTGTTAAAATAAGGCAGTTGTAGAGCAAAAAAATTCAGCGTGAGGTTTTGTTTTTCTTCTGTCACTTTAATCTTTGGGTTTTCTTTTTTTTACAAATAAATACAAATAACTCAAACTGAAACCTGATGACTTTTGGTGATACCAAATGAGACACTGGAGGAGGAAAATTTCTTCATTTAACTTAAGTCTTTCACAACCCACACTGGTTTTGTTCGGAAAACTGTTTAACCTTTTCAGTAGCAGAAGTCTTTAAAGTCTAGGCAATGCTACACCCTTACTTCATAATTTGGGCCCTTTCCAGATGTCCATTTAAAAAGGTTCCAAACTAACAAATGCTACAATCTTATCACATCAACTAGTGAGTAAATTTTACTGAACGCAAACAAGGGTAGATGTGTGGAAGACTGCCATGTAAATAAGCATTTATTCTTAGCACTGTGATAATGGAGTTGTCTCAATTCACCAGAAATCAAATACAGTAATACTACACAACTCTACTCGTGTACGAACAACCTCCTTGTGTTTTTCACGAGTGTCACTTTTTGAGAGATAGATGGTCTGCACATCCAATAAAATGAATTTCTGTGGCTCCGGTATTTTTTTTAAGGAGGTAATGTACCTTTGTAATTCTGGAGAGTGTTGGCATGCAGTCTACAAACAACTACTTTGCCAGCCATAGAAAAAATAGTAAAGGAAAAGAAAACAGAACATATTAATTAAGATGGTGGGGCACTGAGAATAGTTTGCTGAATTCATGCTCCATTTTTGTTTGCTTTTAAAGGACTTTGTGTAGACGATATAGTGAAGGGTGCTTAGACTGAAGTCTGTTTCCTCAGTTACTCAGTCATAACATCTGAGAAGCCACATATAGGATTTTGCTGTCAGGGTCTAAAGAATATATTTGTATTTTACAGCTTCTCTTCCAGATACCCTTTTAGGCAACAGAATTAAGAGTGAAATTTCCCATAATTTGGAGGGAACAAGGAACATCAACAGCACAGCAAAGTTTGAGTGATAGGATTATATTAGTCTTGCACTCCCAAAAATGGGAGTGGAGGGATGATGTTTATAGCTGCCCTGCAAAAACCAAATATCAGCTGTAAAAACTTTCCTCTTAGGAAAGGACTTGAACTCAATGAGCAGGTAGCTGGGGACAATATCACTTGCCAGGAAGGATGCAATGAGGTTATTAATAGAGCTGAAATCAGTATAAAGATTGGCATGTGCAGTGCTCCCACGTCACAGGATTGCACCCATTATTGCACCCAGACATCATCAAGATGTCTGAAGAATCCATCGCAGGCAATAATAATAAGACCAAAAAAGAGTGGGTGGGTGGATATGCAATGGCTGAGAAATTAAGCCCATGCTAGTTTTGAGGGTGTTTTTTTTAAAAATAAATATTGTCTATTTATGCATGTGTCTGAAGTTCTGTGTGGATTAAAAAGTAGCACAACATTTACTTTAGCTGAGGAATGCTCCGTATAAAAAGTGTAGTAACTCTAGTCTCTCTGCATACTTTGCCCTGGACAGTTTTAAGACCTCGTGTGAGAGAAGCAGCTACCAGTTTCAAGGTATTTTCTGGTCACCTTTTGACATGACTCTCTGAAATATAGCAATATTTTAGGACCAGGTTGATGTTCAGAGAACAGATGGAGAGCACATTTTTAAAAAAGCTATGTAACATAAGATGTACCCAAGGCGGCTTACAGTATGCATGTTTATTTTTCCCGTTATTCCTTGAAAACATTCTTTTCAAGAAATGAATCAAAGACTTCCTGTGTTTACTGAGTAGACAGCCGGCAAAGGAATGGCCTTCCCCCAAAAAATCCCCTTAGCATGGGCTTTTTGTCATTTTCAGGATAATGAGGTACTGTATTGTGATCGCTACCTGAGGAGTACAGTTGAAGTTGCATTAAAAAACAAAAACAGAGTTCTGTGTGTGCTCCCTGCACAGCCCCATGGTATTTTATTAATTGTAGCATTCTCTCTCTCTCTCTCTCATCATCATCATCATCATCATCATCATCATCATCATTTCCAGTTGTCACAAAACAACACCCTTTTACATTGTGGTGTGTCAGATTATGAACCAATATGATGAATCTATCCAGCTTTTATACTTTTCTACATTTCAGAAATTGATCAGATACTCAATAACAGTAGGTGAATATTAGTTTTCTTCTGCATTTGGTAAAACCACAAACCCGAGACAACTCTTGAAAGCTCTCACTCCGTGGATTTAGTAGAAGCAAGCATTTAATGTTAGGCTTTCAGGTCATATTTTCCAAGCTCTGATCTACAACTGTGAGGACCAGTAACTTTTCTTTCTTTTTATTTTTTCTTTCTTTAAAGAAGGGTGGTTCTGGCAAGGAGACCAACAGATATTATATACCAAGGAGCTAGCAGTTACAGTGGTACCTTGTGTAAAGGAATTACACAAGGAATTTCTTGAGAGACTGAAACATTTTGTTGCTCCTCCAAACAGCTTTATCAGTCTGAATCCATGAAACCTCTCTTATAACCATTAGTCTTTAAAGTGTCACATTTTATCTGGATATGCTTGCAGGGATTTTCTTTGAAACCTTGCAAAATGTCTGTTGAAATGCCTCTAAAATGTCCTTTATAAAGCAACTTTAATAGTAAATACAAAACATTTCTTGTTAAACCCATTAAATTACCTGACTTTCCCTTATTGTTCTTTTTCAAATGTAACATTATTATACTCTTGTAACTCAAGAAAGTACAGTGGTACCTTGTATAAATGAATTAATTCATTCCAAATGAAATTATGTTAAGCAAATTTTCCTTTATACAAATTTCCCATAGGAATGCATTGAAATGGAGTAATACCTAATTGCGACCATTTTTATGTTGTACGGATTTGCCCCATAGGCAATTCTGTTAAGCAAATTTCCCCTATCTCTGGAATTTTTTATGTTGTACAGATTTTATGTTATACGAATCGTTTGTTATACAAGGGTCCACTGTATTAATACTAGCAACTGTTAAAGAGATATATACCAGCCATTTGGTGGCTTCATTCTGTAAAAACTGCTCTGCATTTGGAACACCTAACCTTTTTTATTTTTGGTTGGTCCACCTTGCTCTTAAACCTGACATCATTAGACAAGCTTTTCCTGAATGATGTACTACCATGTGTATTTCATAGGAATCTATAGGTTCACATAGACTTTGTGTTCATAACTACTTATAGCCCTGTAGCTTTAATGTAATGTTGTCTATTAATGCTGTAAGATGTCCCTCAATTACTTGTTCTCAAGTACTGTACTTGAATATGTCTTAATTTTACTGGACTGTATATTATCCCTCATTGTACATATTGTACAAATATTGTAAGCTGCCTTGGGTCCTTTTCCAAGGAGGAAGGCGGGGTAAAAATACTCTAAAATAAAATAATAAAATAAAATAAATATTGAAAAGCTAGACTTTGGGTTTTCCTGTGAAATTTTCAAATGAAGCAGGCCCCTTCTGTTGGTTCTCTCCGAATTCATTTCATAGTTGCTTCCTTTCGTTCCAGATTCTGCTGACAAAATAAATAAATAAATATTTGAAATAAAATTGTTCACTGTGTTTGAATCCAGTTTAAACCCACAGGAAGATCTGTGGTGTATCACATGTAAGGCCTATGTAGACCAGCTTTCTGTTCCCACTGTGGGCTACCTAAATACTTCGGGAAAGTCCCTAAGTAGGACATGGAGTACCATACCCCAGCAGCGGATTTTTGACATTCTCTGCAGGCACGTACAGCCTCTTGCCATGGAAGTGGTAAATAGTAGTTGTCATAGCTTCATGAACAGCTTTATCCTTCATGGCATTTTCTTTTTGGTCCTTTGTTAAAGCTAACAGAATTGGTGCTTATCACTACATCTTATGGTAGGAGCGCCTGATTTTGGGCTATGTTATGAAGCACTATTTCTTTTCAAATGGCCTACCTCTCATGCCACTTTACCTCACAGAATGGGCTCCAGAATCATGGCGGCGGGGGTGGAGTGGGGAGAATCCCTATCCAATATGTACACACCACAGAGAAATTGTGTTTTCTGTTGATGATCGCCTGAGCATTGGCAGATGTGACAGTAGATAGAAGGGTGATCACTCTCAATATTAGAGTGGAGGAGTGTTTCAGGTTTTATGTCCTGCGTTTAAAGAAATGCCACCTTTTTAAAACCACAGTTTCTTTGTATGCAGGTGGCGACTATTTCAGTCAGGATGCTTATCGTTTCACAGAAATGTCATGGACTCTTCCTCCTGTATTTCTTGGTTTTTGCCCCTTCTGTTTCTCAGTTCTTTTCCCCTCACATCATATATGTGTGTTCATTTCAATCTATATCAGTAAGATTTTGTCACTCTTCAACTAAACTCTCTTGTGACTTACACTACAGCAAACTGTGAGTCTGCATGACTCTGTTGCTCTTTTGGTCTTAATAACCTTGGCAAAACTAAACCGTGGGAGTAAATATTGTCGTTCCTGTGATGACTAAGAATCTCTCCCCACCACCACCCACCCACAATCCCTTTAAAGCTCCAAACAACTAATTGAAAAATGCACAGACCGATCATTCTAGTGATGAGAATAAATAGGGGGGCTGAGGGGTTTCCTTGGACTTGTCTGCAAGACTGCTGGAAGTAACCACTTTCTTTCAAAGCCCATGCTTCAGAGTCTGAAATAAATTATCTGTGTGAAGAGAGGAGTGGAATTATTTTCTTCTTCTTTTTCTGCAGTTTTTAAAAAACCAAATTCTCAAAGACAGTGTCAAATCAGTCATGTGCTGTCAAGTCAATTCTGACTTACAGTGGACCCTTGTGTAACAAATAGTTTGTATAGCATAAAATCTGTACAACATAAAAAATCCTAGAGATAGGGGAAATTTGCGATCAGGGATTACTCTGTTTTCAATGCATTCCTATGGGAAATTTGAATAAAAGAAAATTTGTTTACTTAACATAATTTCATTTGGAACGAATTAATTCCTTTATACAAGGTACCACTGTACTGTGATTTTTTTCTGGGGTTTCCAGGTAGAGAGTATTCGTTCCTGTCATCTGGGGGTATCCTGAAACTGTGCAGCATGACAAGGCCACACAAGCTGGCGCTACTCCCAGGAGGCACCCAACCCCTGGCTCCACAGCCTGAGACCTAAACAAACCACCTCAAAGACACGATAAAACCTTGAAATTTTCATTTCTTCTCCTCCAGTCTTTCCCAAAACTCCATCTTCCAAAGGAATCATCTAGTTTTAATCTCTCTCACATGTTTGCACGTGCACAGAGGCACCACACAGAATGTAATTGTAATTATGGTACTCATGTGGCTAAATCTATTATTTTCCTTGTTTAAAGTTATTGGTAGAGGTTATACTTCTGAGAACAGTGTGTGGCTTTGGAAATGATGATCCTCATAAAATATCTGTATATATTTACGAAACAAAAATCAAATGTTCCCCAGAAATCTTTACATGTTGACTTTTTCTATATTTGATGCTCATTCATTTCCTGTGAGGGTGAGTTTGTTTATCACAAAAACCCTATTTTTAAACTGGTTTCTGATAATAAGTCATTTGAATGTTATTGCCAGTCATTTGATGGTGTTTCACTCTGATACATAGTTAGACTTTGCAGCTGCTTCTTTGCAAAATACAGTGTTCGCAAGAAGTTGGTGTCAGGGTGGTGTGGGTGGTGGAGGAGGAGAACAAACAAATTTTCAAATATGATGGGAAGGAAAATAAGTTCTGCATGTGAAAGATGACTTCCTAAAACTATCTGAAGTCAAATACTGTACTAAGCCATCTGGTCTAGGACCATTTATGCAAACAATTAGTTGTGGTTTACAGTATTTGAGCTGCTTTAAAAACAATTTAAGTATTTTGCTTGAACCTCTCCTATACAAGAGTTCTCAGTTTTCAGATCAGGCTGGTGGATATCACATGGTTCCCCTATATTTGTTTCTCACCTCATGAGGGCATTTGGATGTCATCATGTGATAGCTAGCATATGTGAAGAAGTCATCACAGAAATGGATGCAAATATTACTCATACAGTATTCTTGTAGCATAGCAGATTTCTTTGCATTTCAGGCTTTCCAGGGCAGTGTGCTATAAATCCTGCCTCACCCTTAAGCAGGATGTCCAGAAGTTGAGTCATGGCAACTGGACTTCTTTTCTTGTGAGATCAAAATGTTTCACTACTCATCCAAGTAGCTTCGTCAGTCTGAGGAAAGTTGATATTATGCCTCCAATTTCTAGTTCACCTTGGTTTCAAGCCACCCTGGTATGAATAGGCTTGTTAGGGGGCCACTCACCAGTGGCCATTATAGGTTTGTTAGGTGGATGATGGCATAAATAGGTTCATGAGATGTACAATCGCATGGGGTGTGCATAATGGCTCCTAAAGAGGAGTTTGTTTCTAAGGTCAAGGAGATGAAATGATACAGATGAAACCATGGTATCCTTTGATGTTACATCTCTCTTCACCAGCATTCTCACCACCAATGTCCTAACAACAGTAAAGAAGAGGCTAAGAGAAACCAAGGTGAATTAGAAATTGAAGGCATCACATTAACTTTTCCTCAAACTGACAAAGCTACTTGGATGAGCAGTGAAACGTTTCATTCTTACAAGAAAAGAAGTCCACTCGCCATGACTCAGTTTCTGGATAACCTCACCTGGATGACTGAGAGTCTTCACAGGCATTAGGTAGGATGATAACTCCAAATCAGGCAGTAGCTTTAGTATTAAATTCCTGGTTCATTGTAGTGAGCTATTATATCTTAACACTCACACATTTGGTGGTTTTGCCCCAGGTGTGACAATGTGTTGGGCCGTATGTGATTCACAGAGTGGAGATGGCAGTGGCATTTTGCCTTAGGAGTAGAATAGAAGCAGAAGAACCCAGTTAGTTACAAACATTTTCTATTAGCAGGATCAAGTAGCTGATGAGAATGTAAAAGCTTTTCATTGTGAGACCAAATGCCCATCTGATGTGGTTCCTACATCCCTTTAGGCCAGTGGTTCCCAACTTTGGGTCCCCAGATGTTCTTGGACTATAACTCCTAACAACCTTCACCGCTGGCTGTATTGGCCAGGATTTTCTGGGAGTTGTAGTCCAAGAATATCTGGATACTCATGGTTGGGAACCTTTTCTCTATGTCAGTGGTGGTGAACTTTCAGCACTCCTGATGTTTTGGACCACAACTTCCAGAATTCCAAGCCTGTATTACCAATGGCAAAGGACTGTGGGAGTTGTGGTCCAAAACATCTGGAGTGCTGAAGTTTCACCACCACTGCTCTAGGTTTTCCTTCCATTTCCTGAGAAGAACTCTATACGGAGCATAATAGGCAGGGAGATAATTAGACCCCTAATCCCCCACCTAGCTACTTCCTCTATTCATATGATCTAAGGAAGATATATATCTTAGCTGAAAATTATTACCAACACTTGAAAAGACCCCCTCTTTTTAACAGTCCATGAATTCCTAAAAATCCGCAGCACAGACCTAAAGCAACATACCCAAATCACTGCAGGCAAATATACCACACACCTCGGAGCCAATGAATATTTGGTATGAAACTGATATTTCATTCGGCATTTTATTGTTGCCGTATTTCTGAAGAAGTGGACGTAATCCACATCTTAAAATATAATAGTCGTTATATGTTTGTGCCTTTTGTTTTGTCTTTGGATTTTGCCCGGCAAGCTTTTGAGTAATCTATGACAGATCGTTCATTCCATTAACTGGAATAACAAGATGCCTCTGAACCCTCCATGTTTAATGTGGTGTATCACCAAACCTGTTTCTTTCATGGCAAAGGCAGAGAATTTCTCTCAGCCCAAAGCTCAAATTCAGTTCCAAGGAAATTTAGAGGGGCCTCATTCTGGTAGTTCATGGAGGCCAAAGACAAAAGTCTGAGGCCAGTAATACCAGCATATTTTGGTTTCATCATTGTATTGGATACAACTAAGGGCACTTTTACATGACCCCTAAAATCCGAGGCAAAGGGCTCCCAGATCCGGAGCTTTAAAAAGTTTTCCCACCAGCTCCGGACTTAAAAAAAAATTAAGTATGCCCACGCCCACCTAAGCACGTCGAGCGCACCTTTCAAGTACCTGGCCTCCAGGAGGTAAAAAATCTTCCAATGCCCATTGTAAAGCTGTGAATGCCAGGCTCCCTCGCCTTCTGTTTGTTTGTTTTTTTGTCCCCGCTGCCCCTTTAAGAGACAGGAATCATGACGACAGGGCTGCTCGGGGCTGCTTCCACTGGCAGGCGGAGGTGAGCCTGCATTTTTTCTCCCTTTTTTTTCTCCCTCCCCTCACGCAAACAGGAACAATGGAGTGTGGAGGGATGGGAACACAGGAAGAGGAGCAAACCCCCAAGATCTCTGGTCCGAATTTAAGTTGACACCAGATTTTAAAGGTTGTGTAAAAGCGCCCTAAGAATTGCACGCACAACAGTAGTGTGGGGAAAGGGGTGTAGTTATCTGAGGAACTCGTAAAGGCTACAGTGGCATCCCGGAAGGTTTGAACTAGAGATGGGCACGACTCAGAAAAAAAGTTTCGTTTTCGTTTTCGTTTTCAGCTAGGGTCTGAGTCGTTTCGTTTCCGTTTTCGTGGGCTAATTTCAAAATTTTTCGTTTCGTTACGTAACGAAAACGAAAAAACGAAAACGAAAACGAAAATTTTTTCGTTTCTCCCCATTTAGCTCAATTGAGTGCTTTTCCAGTAACGAAAAACGAAAATTGGCTCGAAATTAGTCGTTTCGTTTCCGTTTTCGGCCCAGGTTAGTGCCGATTTTCGTTTTCGTTTCGTTTCCGTAACGAAAACGAAAAACGAAAATGAAAACGAAAATACCGCTAAGTCGTGCCCATCTCTAGTTTGAACCTTTCCTCCATGCCTGAGATTCTCCCTTTCTATTTTAGGGGGTACTTTGGGTGTTCCAAACTTCTGTGAGTGGCAACTGAGGGGAGCAGGAATAAGATTAGGTCTAAATAGTTTCATATATTATAATGCCCAAGTCAGGGAAGAATGAGGACAGTGTTTACTATTCCTAGTCTAGATAGACACTGTGGCTTCACTGTAAAGATGCAGCATCAATTTCAGAGCCACAGAGTCTTGGGAAATATGATAAATGGCACCAAAATTTGCAAGACGCAGCTCTGGTTTTTACTCGTAACTCTGTCATCTCCTTTTGTGCTGCAATGATTCTATTTCTGTCAAATAATCAAATCCTTTCTGTGAAAACTTTTTGACTAACAAAAGCTACCTTTGTACCCATGTCTCATCTTTTTTTTAAAAGTATATATTAAATCATGTGATTTAGCATGCAATACTATTTGTGCTTCAGACAGGAGCAGACAAGCCAGCAATAATGAGTTTCTAAAGCCTAACCCTAATGTACTTTACTTATAAAAACAATATATTCTCCCTGCCTCCACCTCCAACTGAAAAAACGTGGGTGTCCAAGAACATCTGTGTACAGAATACCCACCAATGTACAGTATCTCATTTATCTAGAGCTGTAGTTCCCAAACTTGGGTCCCCAGATGTGCTAGCAAGGGCTTCTGGGAACTGAAGTCCAAGAACATCTGGGAACCCAAGTTTGGGAACTACTAACTGTTGTGAGGTTTTCTGGCTGTTTGGCTATGTTCTGTCCAGAACATGTGACGGCTGTGAAAGCATTTGAGAATACGTGGGGAACTACTACTTATTTGGAGCAGGGCTGCAGCAATAGGAAATATATTTTAAATATTATAAAATAATAGGTAGAGTAAAGCAAAAGAGAAGATGGGAGGTTCTGCATTGTCCCTTTCAATGCCGCAACCCGCCTAATGGAATGGGATAATTAGGAGAGCTCCAAATGATATAAGAAAAAAGTGTTCAAAACCATTGAAACTCAAGCATTGTGCCAAAAAGAAGCAGTACAGATCTAGAAAGGGGTGGGAAGTAAGTCAAATTGTGTGGGTGTTTTAATTTGATTTGAACCAAACAGCACCAAAAGTGATCCAGATAGTGAATTCAGCTTGGACATGGTGCATTTCGTGGTCCATATGCCACAGAAATCTCAGGGAGCATTTTGCTTGCATAGGAAATTAATGGAATGGTCCTGTAGTTAATGCACTTTATCTCAGGTCCTTTCTTTTGGACTGGAATGTGCAGTATTTTTTCTGTCTATAAGACTATATTTTTGTCTAAATTTGTTAGACTAATATAATTAAGGATTGTCTTATACTGTACGTGGAAATAAGCCAAGGATAGAACCACATGGTTGCAAAACTGTAATTTTGGGTTGGAAAAGTGTGGTGTCATCTAATACATGGGGGGGGTTTCTTATAGACAGAAAAATAATGGTATATTGAACATTTCCAGTCTGAGGGCCATAGTTTCATCTTCTATATTTGTTGGCTCATTTTTATTATGATTTGGATAGGATCCGTCTTTGTAGCTTGGGATTACTCTCTTGGTGATTTATTTCTTCCAATTGCTTTGACATCGAGTGATGGCCCTGCAATTAATTATTCGTTTTCTGAGAAAAATGACTTTTCCCCTCCCCCCCCCTTTGACTGTGCGGTGTCTCCTTCCTCCCACACAATGCTTTGACTGTCTTGTCACAGAGTCAGGATGGAACATGAGCAGGAAGTGGCTGGGACTCTTTCCAAAAGCCATGGCTTTGTTTGCCCAAGTCGTTCTATATCATTGCAACATCAATGTGTGTTGAAGTGGGCAAAACAAAGTTATGTACAGTATTGCCACTCCCTCTTTCCAGCCTTGTACTAAACTAAAACTAAGTACAGTGGTACTTTGTATAAAGGAATTAATTCATTCCAAATGAAATTATGTTAAGCAAATTTTCCTTTGTACAAATTTCCCATAGGAATGCATTGAAAACAGAGTAATCCCTAATCACAACCATTTTTATGTTGTACAGATTCGCCCCATAGAAGATTCGGTTAAGCAGATTTCCCCTATCTCTGGAATTTTTTATGCTGTACAGATTTTATGTTATACAAACTGTTTGTTATATGAGGGTTCACTGTACTCTCCATTCCTGAGAGGTTATCCATATTTTTCAAAAGAAAAAAATCTCTATGTGAAATGTTTGCGACTTGTAATCCCACTAGTTTTTTTTTTTTTTGAAAATGTAGCATTCTGTTTTCTAAACATAGAGATGAGAAAACGAAAACAATATTTTCCTAAATTTCAAGGCAGGGTCAACAGCAATCTCTGCTTTTTAATTTTAGGCAAACCATTGCTTCATTAGTTACAAGAACTCTCTATTTAATCTCCCCTAACCAAATGCCCTTGAGTAGTTATAACTACAGTCCCCATAATCCCCAGCCAGCATGTTGAGCTCAGCACTTCCAAAGAATGCTGCTATATACCAAACTTAATATACAGAAAGGTGAAAAATATGATTCCTTCAACAATTCCTCAAAACACTTTTCTGTTTTGTTGATGAAAACTCAGTAGCTCCTTAGAATCCCATTAAGACATAACCAGTTAGAATCCTATTAAGACATAACCAGTTTTGAGCTTCTACTTGGAAGCTACGGGTGGGGAGCAAAAAGAACCTATACCAGCTCTTTTTTGCCTTAGGCTCCTAAATATTTTAGATTACAGTTCCCATTATCCATAACTATTGATCTTGCTGCTTGGGGCTAACAGGAGCTATAGTCCAACACTGCTATTGGGTGCTGGTTTAGGAACACCAGGTTGCATTTTATGGTAAGGAAAATGGCAGAGACAGGGAGATGTGACTAAAGTCACTGCCCTTGCCTTGCGAGCAGAAACCAGTCAAACATGCTGCTTAACCCTTGCTATCCCTTAATAGCACATATTGATGTACTTACCTGAAATTAGAAATGATGATGGACTGCCTTCCTTTCTAACAGGGCTGGGCGGGTGCAGAGATTGATGGGGGATTGGGCTGCACTTTTAATGGGCTTGTAGAAGAGGGCCATATAAGAGTGAAACTCAGCACTGCGATTTTGGAAGAGGCAGCTGTGTTAGTCTGTGCAAGAATTCCAGACGAAATTTAAAGAAACAAAGCAAAACAAAAGGCAAAAACATATTTGAATGTAAGCTTTCGTGAATCAAGTCCACTTCTTCAGACATATGGCAACACAACAAAATGTTGAATGGCATATCAGTTTCAATATTAATTGGCTCTTGAGTGTATGGTACATTTACATCCAGGGATTTGTTTTTTTCAGGTTTGTTGTAAAAAAAATCTTCAGGAGACAAAAAAAAAGACAGCAGATTTGGGTGAGGATCAACACAAGGCTCTAAGGTCCGAAGAAGTGGACTTGTTCTACAAAAGCTTACATGAAAATATAATAGTTAGACTTTAAGGTGCCACATGTTTTTGTCCTTTGTTTTATTTCTTTGAATTTTGCAGCGCTGTGCGTTACCAGGACCTGTCGTAATAAATTTCTCTGCCTGACATTTGCTTGACTTGTAATCCACCCATCCAGATCCAGCCTGGCAGTATTGTTTTGGTGCTTTGGAAACACAGCCATGCGTGAAATACCTCCTGGGATTTCCGCACTGTCTAGGAGAGAGGAAGGAAAAGAAGGCATTTGAAAAACAGAGGTTTTGGACAGCTTAGAATTGGTAGCATCTTGCTGCTGGACTCAGTGACTTTAACAGACATGCGGGTCTTTTTTAAGAATAAAAACCCAGAGTTCTTTCCTGAAATCCATCCCAGTGGTAGGTCTGCTTGAACATACTGAACTGAAATCCGTTGGCTTACCTGCTTCTAATTCTGAATTGAAGCACGGTGTGTGGATTTCTGGGATAAGCATTCCCACTCAAATGTTTATGTTAACACTGAAGAGGAAGGAGCGTTTGCAGGGAAGAATGGATGGAGATGAGAAATTACACAATTGTCTCTTCTTGCCTACAATACATAATACAAAATAGCTATGGAGGTGAGGGAGCGGATATTTGATTCATAATGGGGTAGTAACTCTGTGAGTTAGGCATCTGGCTGTGGAGCCAGCGTTTGGGAGTCCAGTTCCCCTCTGTGCATCCTAGAAGAGCCAGCCTGTGCAGCCTTGGGCAAGCTGCAAAGTCCCAGAAGAAGGGAATGGTAAACTACTTCTGAGTAGTTGTTACCTAGATCCCCCACACAAAAAAGGGGTTGCCATCAGACAGAATTGACATAGCAGCACACAGTTATTATTAATGGTAATAGTAGTTTACATCTTCTGCTGTCAAACTGGAACCCAGAGGCGTAGCTAGAGTTTGGAGCACCTGGGGACAAAATCAGTCTTTGTGTCCTCTCCTCCCCCGCCACAACCATGGCTCACCCACCCAGCATGGCCCCCATGCTCTTGCTTGGTCGGTCGGTTGCTCTCCAGGGGCCGTGAGCACACAGTGGGAGAAGGGCGCTGGGCAAGTGGTGGGTGGATGAAGGAGGAGCGGCCCCACTGCCATGCCCAGGGAGGCCCCAGGTACGGAGAGTCAGGCCTCCGAGGCCACCCGCAGGCAGCGATTGCTGCACCAATCTCCACCAAAATCAGGAGATTGGCAGGAGTTCCGACGGCGTGCGCCGCTTCCGCCTGCCAGCCCCGAAGAAGACCCAGACCCACGCCTGCTTGCCTGCCTTCCCCCTGCAAGCCCCAACTGAGGGGCGCACTCCCACCGGATAGCGCCTCTCCTCCTTCCCAACTAAGGATCTCTAAGCCTTAGCTGGGAGAAAGGACTGCTGGTGGGAGGGCGCACAGCTTCCTCCTCCTCCTTCCCCTCCAGGTGCCCCCAGATTGCTGCATCTGGGGCAAATGCACCCTTCCCCCCCAGATGCACCCCTGTTGGAACCAACTTCTAACAACCCTAACAGGGCTATTAAGGTAACTGAGATACTGTATTTAAGGACCAGTTTTCCCAGTTCCAGTGAGTTTTCATACCCAAGCATGTATTCAAATCCAGCTCTCATAAGACTTTATACATTCTACCCACTACACTACACTACACTGGATAATCTCTGATACTACACTAGATAGTAGTAATAATTAATTTATCTTGTTTTTATCTTTGTAATCAAATTGTGACATAGAGTGTACTGAGTGTTAATGTCTGCCTTATGGTAATTTCCTGGTAGAGGGGAGATTTAAACCTTGAATTTCCCTGCCCTTGTTTAACAATCAGACCAGGACATTGCCTTAGCTCATTTACTAAGTTCTCTTCTCGGTTGTTACTCAATCTGTATACAAACCATGGCTGTTGTAGCCACATTTCCATGTACAGTTGCCTGAAGCTCTGAGCCTTCCATGTGGAGGCTATACTGTGCCTTCTGTATACAAAAATACAGATATATCCCATCTACCAAACACATCAGGGCAGTCGTACAGAGAATGGTACCCATGCTTATTGCTAGTTACTAATTGGTACTTTTTGCAGAGTGGTGTGTGGTTTGTGGTTCTGTCTGAAGTGCATCCACTTGTAGAAGGGATGTTCATATGTAATAGCAGCTCCAATGGGTGCTGATCCACCTCCAGACACAGTTCAAAGTGTTGGTTTTAACCTATAATGCTCTAAAAGTCTTGGGTCCCAGCTATCACAAAGAACATATCTCCCCTTAGGAGACTGCCTGGGTGTTAGGATAACCACAAAAGGCCTTTGTCTCTGTTCCACCACCTTCACAGGTGTGTTGGGGGGGGAGGTCCTTCTCTGTTGCTGCTCCCAGACTGGAGCGCAAGAAGCCAGGTTGGTCCCATCTTTGCTGTCCTTCCAGAAGCAGTTGAAGAACCTTCTCTTCAGGAAGCCTAAAGGGGGTTTGAAAATGAGATGGTTTGCAGTTTTGTAGTTTGTAACATCTCTTTTTAATTAAAGTTTTTATCTAACATTTTAAATAAAAAAGTTTACTTCTTTCTAAATAGTTCCTTTCATATACAGTACGAAAGCTTTTTAGCTTTCATATACTGTACAGTATTGTCATTTTAACTATGCAAGCTGGCTTGCGCCCTTTGTTTTAGGAGAAAAGGCGGGGTAACGGTATTTTAAATAAATAAACATACCTTCAGCTTTTGTAAAATGGATATCAAACTGAAAAGCAGTAAGAGTAAGTTACTAGATAGAAAACTTAAGTATAAATGGGGGGGCAATGGCTAGAAAGTTTCAGAAAGTGTCATCAGGTCCAGATGTGGAACTGATGACACTTTTAAACTCACAGCTGAGTCTGAGTTGGAAGATGATCCCTACTTACAGTAATTAAAATGGGTTATTTACTGCAATACTTCTTACTGTTAATGCTGTCAAGCCTTCCGTTTAACAGTTGGTATATTTTTAATTGGCTTCCCTTTTGTTTTTGCTTTTGAAAAAAAAAAGATGTCTGGAATTCTACATGGCCTTAGGGGTGAAACTGTAGCAGATACCAACTTATAGGAGCTGTTCTATATTGAGTGTGCTTCTATTTGAAACATTCTTACATTAACACAGTCTCCAAGTATTGGTGAATATTCAGCACCACACTTGTTATGCGCTGTCAACTTTATTTATTTATTTATTTGTTTTCACATTTATATACCGCGCCTATTCACCAGACGTGGGACTCAGGGCGACTCATAGCAACCCTAACAGGGCACTCAAAGTAAGTAAAATATTTAAGGGGTGTTTTTAAAAGTTTTGCTTCCCCAGTGAATTTCCAAGGCACAGCTGGGGATTTAAACCTTGCTTTCCAAAATTCTAGTCTCTCACTACACCATACTGGGTATCTGACTTATTCTTCATACTGTACTTGCTTTCAGAGTCAAGGTCAAATAGAAAACCATGAACTGTGTGGGAATGTAACACTTTTTATTTCTATTCAGTTATTTGATTCCTTAGAGGGGCAGTATAGAAATAAATAAATAAATAAATAAATAAATAATCTGCTGATGAAACTTGCAGACCCTGTTTTACCAAACAAGACCCTTCTTATTCGCAATTATATAACAGAAAATGTGAGCAATTGTAACAAAAGGTAGGTAGGTAGGTAGTAGTTTATTGCTAAAAACCATTGGTCATCGCAATCTTGATAAAAAAAACTTATAAAATTACATCCGCGACAAATATAATTAAAACTTTAAAATGCCGCGTAACATTTGCAGTGCAATATAATCCTCCCAAAGTTAGAGATTGACCCAAATTTTCATAGCTGCCAGAGCAAACTTTGCTACTTGCTGTGTAACAAACCTGTCTGTACCGACAAGTAGCATACTAAGTTGGGCTCCAGGGGACCTATCGAGTAGTGAACTAATAATCCCACCAAAGAATTTGCCTCTGGGTTGGTTGTGAAGGGGGCACCTGAGCAAGTAATGGGACACGTCATCGACTTCACCTGAGCCACAAGGGCAAAGTCTGTCTGAAACAGGGATATTATCACAAAACAAAAAATGCTAACGTTTGTGCACCCAAGCCTTCAACATCACAACCCAACACAGAAGTTGCTCGCACAATTCCAAAAGTTCCAGTGCCATTTTGAATTCAGATTTAGACAAAAATCAACGATATATTTCTTAACTGAGCTGGGTATCCATAACGCAGAAGGATCAGCTCCACATGCATAGTCTTCAAAACTTTGCAATAAAATATCTGTTCAATTACATATACAGTACTGGTAGAAACAGGCAAGCTTTGGGGTCCAGCAGGACCCTTTGTCAGGCTGGGCATTGCAGACCCAGGTAGCATTATGCCCCAGTGGGCCCTTGAAATAAAACATACCACATAGCTTTTAGCTGGATGTTAAATGGTCACAACTTTATTGGTCGTAGCCAAAGTAAACTTTGCTCAGCAACCCAATAAAGCCTCCTAGCCCAACTACTAAGGGCTAACTAGCTGGACAATGGCAAGACAAATCTTCCCAACTCAGCATCTGGTAGCCATTTGTGGTGATGGCCTTCCCAGCCCTTCCTTTAGCTAGACAGACCTTGCTATCTTCACCTTGCATCCCACAAGGCAGGTAGACATACAGGCCCACCATTGGGCCTGTATATCTCCCTAATTCAGTGGTTCCCAAACAAGAAAGGAGGTTTCAAATAAACATTAGGAGGAATTTCCTGATAGTAAGAGCTGTTCAGCAGTGGAATAGACCGTTTGTGATGGTCTCTTCCATATTGGAATGCTTTAGTTCAGTGGTTCCCAACCCTCCTAATGCTGCAACCCTTTAATACAGTTCCTCATGTTGTGGTGACCCCCTTGCCCTGCTTGGAAGAGGCCACAAGTCCCCTTTGGCAGGCCACTGCCCCAGGTGCCCATAGAGAACTTCCCTCTACAGGCACCCCCTCAGCCAATTGCAGCCTCCGGTGCCATTGACGGACACCCCCTCCAACCTATCAAGCTATAACTCCCTCTTTTCCCGCCTTCCTCCCCCTCCTCCTCCAGACCCAAGCCTTGTGCCTTTTTCTTCATTGGCTCAGGGTGACCCCTGTGAAATGGTCATTCAACCCCCAAAGGGGTCCCAACTGCCCCAGGTTGGGAACCACTGCCCTAATTCATGTGTTACAGTGCTCAAAAATGCCTGCTCTTGGGTAGTTCAGTGGTTTAGGTATCTGCAGAGCCATCCACCCACATTCTCTGTAACTCCTCTGTACCCCCTTCCAACTGTGCATTTCTAAGAAAGAGGTACCAAAAAGTTGTGGTGAGGACGTCCTAAATTATAGATTCCAACCTGCTCACCTTGTCACTCTGAAGGAGGGAGGGTGGATGGACTGAAGCATTAGCTCACACTGAAGCTGACCTCTAGTCCAGCAGGCTGTTTATTCTTAAGGGAAGGAGTTAACCGAAGGCTGCACCTCCCATCTGTGACATAGAGCCATGCCCTCTGGGACAGGCAGGGTTCTCTGGAGTGGCAGCCATATAGACGAATGAGGCTGGCCTTGCCTGATACATCCTTATTCTTAAAGATCTGTTCTTCATAAGGGCATGGTGGCTCAGTGATCTAAGGCTCCGAAAACTGTTGGCTGTAAAGTCGGCAACTCAGCGGTTCAAATCCCAGGTGCCACGCAGCGGAGCGAGCTCCCGCTGATAACCCCATCTCCTGCCAACCTAGCAGTTTAAAAGCATGTAAATGCAAGTAGAACAATAGGTACCACCCAGTAAAAAGCAGGAAGGTAAAACAGTGTTTCCTTGCAGCCTTGCCGACCACGTAGTCATAGACTTGCACAACACTGGCTCTTCAGCTTGAATACGGAGATGAGCACTGCCCCGAGAGTCGGACACGACTAGCACGCATGTGCAGGGGGAACCTTTACCTTTTTATAGTCCATAGTTACACTCCTCAGACTCTGTCTTCTAATTTCTTGGTGGCAGTCTCCGTTTTGATTGATGGACTGATAATTTAACACCTGTTAAACACTTGGTTTTTGGTCAAATCATTGTCCGATTTTAATACCTAATTCTCTGGACTATTTGACTGCCCCCAGGTTTTCAGTTTTTTTATTGTACTTTAAGTGAGCCTTGCACTACACCCTTGAATTCTGATATTACACAGAACTATCTAAGTGCTCTAAATAAATAAATAAGACCTTGGAAAGCTGAAAACAGCCAGATGATGCAGCCTTAGCTTAGACATACTGTGGTCAGAAACACAGCTGCAAAAGCCTATCCCCCCCTTTTAGGGTGATTAGTTTTGTTCAAGTATAAATTTATGCAGATGCAATCAATTATCTGATTAATGAAATCAGTGGAAATCTATATCATTAAGCCAGCAACTGTTCTTTGATCATGCGAGAGAGACTGACAATCCTCTTGGTAATTGGAGGGATGGCAATAAACAATTAAACACCATTTTGCTCCTACCTCAGAGGCAGATCGGCTTTCAGAAGAGCATTTCAGTTTGCAGTAATAAATGATTGAGCAAGAAGGGGTGTGTGTGTGGAAGCCTCAGGAGACAGACTGTGCATTTACAGCTCTTGATTCTTCCTCAAGCACATGTGCTCTGAAAGACACTTAACTCAGATCTAGTACAATTCCCATCATTTCTCTGCAGCTTGAACTATAGTGATATTATTATGGAACGAGAGGACTCATTCTAGAGAAACAAAGCCTGCTTTTTTATTTGTTGTGTCTTGCGTGAACAGGCCCCCTTCAGTTTTGAGGATAAAGCTAGCATATTTGCCATTTGGAGCCTAAAAGTTACTGCATCGGCAAATAAATGAGTCTAGATGGATGCTGTGTCCATGGAGTGTTGTTAACTACTATGTTCCTTGGGTATCAGATGCAAATAGTCCAGTACTTGGCTGTGCACTCAGTAGTGACAATGTGCAAAATGGTCTTGGGTCCACGTGCAGTTATTTTGAGATGTGATGAAAATGTAATAAACTTTTAATGGCCTTCCAATACATGTCTTTATTACATCTCTTGCTGAGCCTCTTCACCAGCAGGCAGGCAGGGACCACGACCACTGGCTTAAGACGAGGCTGGGACAAAGATGGAACTGGATCAACTGGGGGATGGGATCTGTGGGTGATTTGTAGCAGATTGGCAATGATTTCTGTGTCCCACCACTGTGCCAGTTCAACTGCTGTAATAAACGGAGACTGGAGTACCTAAGAGTGGGTTTTGTGTGGAACGAGCGTGAATGCTTTTCGCTTCTGGCACTCTATAGACATTCCTGAGCTTCAAATTCTTTAAGAATTCTTCCAGATGCAGCATTTGTCCTCCTTAATATACCTGATCCATCATGGATGTTACCAGGCTGGATAGTTCAGTGGTTTAGCTATTTGGGAGCTAGAAGCTGGGAGTTTGATTCCCCATGAAGTCTCCTGCAAGTAGAGCCAACCTGTGTGGCCTTGGGCAAGTGGCACAGTCACAGGTCACCCCAGGTAAACCACATCTGAGTATTTTCTACCTGGAAAATCTTGAAAAGAGTTACCATAAGTCAGGATTGACTTGGCAGCAGCAGCAGAAGAAGAAGAAGAAGAAGATTATGATGATATTTGCCTTGTCTCCGTTAATTCAGTGGCAAACCCAGGACTTTCTGTTTTTTTGTCCCTCCTTTCAGTTTTTTTAATTGTTTTGTTCCCAGATGCAGTTTACTGCTATGATGCTTCCCAATGAAAGTTTGTTGAAACATATTAGTTTGCTTGTGTGTGTGCGCGCGCACACACACACACACACACACACACACACACACACACAC
>JAHTLZ010000275.1:2749232-2785558 GCA_023846285.1 Phrynocephalus versicolor | reverse complement strand
CACACACACACACACACACACACACACACACACACACACGCACACACACACACACACACGCACGCACACACACACACACACACACACATATTCCAGAAGACAAATTCTAGCAAGGAAAATAGATTTCCATGTGAGAACAGAACTACAGAGAGTTTTGAATGTGAATCGTGGTAGGTTTTGTAACATGATCTCCACCTTGTTGCCGCATTCTCCTTTTACACTACATGGGATAGTTCTATGCAATGAGTGTATGCAATATGCCATTTATCTGGCCAGGGGAGCTGTAGAATTCTATGGGATCTCTAGTCCAAATGATAACTATTCCAAGTGTGGATGTTTCCCGAACAACTGAGTGACTCTCTCATTCTCCCTCCCTTTCTCTCTCATCCACACCTCGCAGATTTCACCTGTGTTGGTTTTGTTTGACTCTATAAATTCTGAAGTCCCAGAACCAGTGGTCATCCACTCAAACTGAGGGTTGGGAAAGTGAGAACTGACAAAAGAAAATATTTCTTCATCCTCCGTGTGATTGCGGAACTCCTTGCTACAGGATGTGGTGATGGCACAAATTTTTGGAGGAAATGTCCACCATAGGTTACAAGCCATGATGAGGATATGTGTTATCTCCATGCTTAAAAGGAGGGTACCTCAAAATGCCAAACACAGGGGAGGGGTATCAGTAGACAGGCATGTAACTCATATACTACTCATGTAGTTGCCTCATGTGCTCCCAGAGGCATCTGGTGGGGCCACCGTGAGATACAGGAAGCTAGACTAAATGGTCCCTTGGCCTGATCCAGCAGGGCTCGTCTTTTGTTCCTATGTCTTAGCCCTAACCAAAAATCCAGGAGTATAAATGAGTAAGAAGGGCTCTGCTGGATTAGACCAAGGACTCATCTAATAATGCTGCTTCTTTCTCCCCACAGTGAATCCATGATTCAAAGCCATTTTCTTTTTGTTCTTCACTGCACTTCAAACAGCAACTGCTTTTTGTTTTGAATCGCCTTTTGCTCTCCCTGGTTACGTGGTCACTGAAGCGTTTCAGCATTCCACACTTTTTCTCAAGAACCGGTTTCCCCGTTCGCACTTTGCTAAACCGCTTTTTGTTCCGATGTAGTCTGACATTTTCTCATTATCTGGTTCAATTTCGGAATTTTTTTTTAGGATAACGTCATGCCGTTGTTCTTCCATTCAAAGTAATGTAGGTAATTTTCCAGTTCTCCCTTTAGATTACTTACAACGTAGCGCATTGATTTTGATAGCCTACCTCCGTGACCGGAAAAAGCAAAATTGTACCCAAAAGAGGAAGTAGAAGGACCGGAGAAGCTGGCAGAAATGATTACAATGCAGGAGGATTTCTTTTTTGGCTTTTCCGACAGCAGGATAAGGCATACAGAGGGGGAAACCTGGAAAAAAAACTTTGCATGGTGTCCGCAGTTTGAGCCAAATCGCTTCAAAAAGCGGTCTAGAAATTGGTTTTTTTTTTAAAACCACCCCTGGTGGCCATTGCAAGAAAAACTGACACAGCTGCCAAAAAGGGGTGTGCCAAAGGGGGCTCCGCAGAAAAAGCGATTGGAAATGCGGTAAGTGATTTTTAATGCAATTTCACTTTAAGCAAAAGGCGATTCAAAACCTAAGTGCAGTAGGACTCAAAGACTCCAAGAAGTTCTACAGAATCATCTCTTTCTCTAAGGGTACCCTTAATCAAAGAGCTCTGACTGCTCTTCATTCAAAAGGAGGCAATTGTAGTACAAGATGTTTTAGCATGATTTGTGTGGGAGCAGGTGTGGAACGTAGTTATTTTCAGAAGTGCAAAAAATGGCACCACCTTCTTTGAAACTTCAGCAGCCCCCCCCCCACACAAATATGCATACATACTACCAGTCAATGAGAACTAACATCAAATGTTATAGAATACTGAATATCAGAAAAAGAAAAACAGATACAGTAATGGGATAAAATGTGGAATGGGCATCCTGGTAACTAACCTACAAAGCACTATACCACCTGGGTCCTAACTACTTCAAAGATCGAATCTCACAGTTTGAACTGACTTGGGTGTTAAGGTCCTAAGGAGAGGCCTTTCTCTCCATCCCACTGCCCTCACAGGTAACATATGAAAGGGCCTTCTCGGCTGCTGCACCCAGACTCTGGAACTCCCTCCCACTAGAAGCCAGGACCGCCTCATCTCGGTTGTATTTCCGGAAACAGGCAAAGACCTTTCTCTTCAGGCAAGCTTTCCCTGAATGATGGGCTACCTATTATGTGTCTTTTATATGCATCTGCCATACATGATTACATAGACCAGGGTTGTCCAATTCTGAACGAACGGGACGAGGTCTGCCTTTTCCGGACCAAAGTGCCTGAGGGCTACTACACTAAAACATCTACTTATGAATTTTATGAATTTTATCTGTTCCGCGCATATGCTGATAAGTAAAAAAAAATTGTATGTAGAGCAGCGGTTTCCCATAGGAAGGAATTAAAAAGCAATTAATCCTTTCTGGTGGGAACATATTTCAGTGCATTCCTATGGTAAGGCTGACCATGCGCACACTTCCCTGACATCCGCTTGAACCGGTGTGGATGGGTGGAAGGGAGGCGCGTGCATGTTTGCACAGATCAACCTTTCCGCTTGCCCGGGCTGCTGGAAGACTTTCCCTCCCAACCCGCACTTTCCCTCCCAACCCGCCCAGGGCCTGACTTGACTCTACTTCTCCTCCTATTTTCCCCCTTCTCCCTTCCAGCCCCCTCACTGCCACTGCTGCTGCCGCCCATAGCTCTCACTTACTTCTGCCATGTTCTCTTTGCAGCTGGGATGGGCCAAGCCAGCAGCGGGGCAATCACATCGCCATTGTGGCACAAGGAGGAGGGAATGGCTCAGAAGGGGAGCAGGAGGAGTGGCAGGTCACAGTCTCTGTGAGGCAGCTTTGGGGGTGGGAGGAGGATGGAAGGATGGGAGGAAGGAATTCTCCAGGGGGGGGAGAAGAGGGGGACGTCACCATGCAAAGGTGGACACACCCATGACCCTGCCCGTCACTGTCCCCTCCACTCCCCTTCCTCCGCTCTGCACCAACAACTCAGTTGGTCATGAGACAGTGGTACACTGATCATCTGGCTGGTAGGGAGAGCAGGGGACTGTGCCACGGCCCTTGTACTGCCCCGCTCGCCTGAGACAGTGGGCTGGCAGACCGAGAGCTTTGCTGGGGCAGTGGTGGTCCTTGGGGTGGGGGAGGTAGAGGTGGATAACTTATCCCCTCACATTTTTTATTGATGGCTGGCGGGCTACTTTTGAACCCTTTACAGGCTACTGGTAGCCCCCGGTCTACCTGTTCAGCAGGCCTGACATAGACTTTGTGTTTATAATCACTTGTAACTTTGTGTTTATATCCCCCCTTTTGTGATTGCATTGACACTATGTTTTCAATGTTAGTTTCCATCCCTCATAACTTTTGGATGCTCTACCATGCATGAATTTTTACTGTAACTGCTCGTGTTTTCTTGTAGCTTTAATATTGTCTTTTAATGCTGTAAGGTGCCCCTCAATTCCCTGTTCTCAAACTTGAATACGTCTTAATTGTACTGGACTGTATATTGTTCCTCATTACTGTAAGCCGCCTTGAGTCCTTTTCCAAGGAGAAAGGTGGGTTAAAAAAAACTTAAAGAAATAAAGAAATAAAGAAAGGTGTGGATAGATAGCTGCCTGGTAAGGAATACTCCTTTTAAGTCTGAAGAGATGCTACAACATTTGTCTAGCTCACATGTAATGCATACCTTTGATAGAAATGTCTTCTTCCATGAGTTTTAACAGTTCTTTCTTCATCCATCCGAGGCACTGGTAATCAGAGCTTGGACAAGTTATTGTTTGGATATAAAATCCCCTGAGTTTCCCAAGCAGCATTGCCAGATTCTGGGAGATATCATTCATACAACAACAAACAACAACAACAGCAACAACTTTGATGGCTATCAGTTTGTATGATCATGAATTCAAGTCCTTACATATATACATATTCACTAAGTGCTGTGGCTTAAGTATTTGGGGGGTTGAAGGGAAGGGCCGCTTAACATGTCTGCAACACAGCTTTGGTGTGGAGAGAAAGAAACATGCCTTTACAAAAGGCATGGATATTTTTCAGGGATCAGCCATGAAGGGCAGCTTTGAATTGCAAAGATCATCACCTGTAGGCCTTTGCAGTGATGTGCACGTGGCAGGCACCTCCGTTTTGTACTGCGTGCATCAGCCCTCCTAGGCCGTTACTTCACGAGCGGCTCGGTTCGCGGTAAGCCGTCATTTGCCTGCGAACCGACCGCTTCAGTCCGCACGCTCCTCCCTTTTGGCTTCGACGTCACCCCGACCACGCCCCCTTTAGCGTGCTCCAAGCGGGGCAACTGATGCCCCTGGCGGAGGACGGGAATCTCGTCGCTTCGCTTCTCGCTTCGCACCCAGCGCCGCGTGCGGACTTAGGTTTCCCCCCCCCCTTTTTTTTTTTTGGATTTTTCGCCATCCGAAATATCGATGCATCGATACATCGTTCCGTCGGAGATTTGTTGCTGCGGTCTGCCCCGGAAAAAACCATATTTGTTTGTTGTTAAAGCAAGTTTTTAATTGTACCCCGGTTCCAAATACATCCTTTTCCTGTTCTAAAAACAAACGCCAGGTGTCTCTGTTTTCCCCTGCCAGCCCAATCTGTTTTTGTGTTTACTGCTCCTTTATCCATGGGGTGGCGTTCTGAAAAGCCGGTCAAGGCTGTTTATACTCCTTTTAGTACTCGTTGGCACTGACGGCTTCGTTTCCGGGACGTCGCGTTTGGAAAGAAACCGCCGATAATTTTTAAACTTTTTCCCATACACCCTCTCCGCTTGAAGCCTCGAAACCCCTTTTTTAATGCTTTGAACACGGGCAGCGCGGATATGGGTTCACTGCCAAAAATTCCAACTGCCCCTTCCTTCCATTTTAGCCCGCTTAGCCTTGCTGATAGCCAGTGCCTCTGGCCATGTGCAGAGTGCTTTTAAAATAAACATTCTCCGCCTGCCGCTTTCAAGCGCTGGTGGATCTTCCCCCGCTCCTCTCACCCCGAAAAACCCCCCCCAGAACGGCAATTAAGACTGCAGGCAAAGAATTTATTGCTGTTGACGTTTCTCCGCCGATGAATCGAAACTCCTTTTTTAATGCTTAGAACACGGGCAGCGGGGATATGGGTTCACTGCCAAAAATACAAACTGCCCCATCCTCCCTGCAGACGAAGAATTAATAGCATTGGCCATAGGAAAACCATTGCTGGATCTCCCCCCATTCTTTAGGGCAAAATAATATTTAAAAACACTATTGTAGTTGTAGAACTCAAAGGTTATACCAATGTCCTGGTTCGGTACAGCTAATCATTTTTTATGCGGACATTTTGAAACCGCTGTATCGAAAAGCTGATATGAGTATGCTTCCCTTTCAGCAGATCAGGAATATTCCATAGTGCTGATTATAACAGCAGCTACTGATAAAACTTTTCAAACAAACAGTCCATGTGCTTATCGATTCATGAATGTTGTAACTTTATTGTGATAACCATTTAATGCAATAATACAAAATATAACTGTAACAACGAACTATAACAACAAATAAACATCCCCAATAGTGATCAACATTAGAAGTGGTACATTCCAAGATTGTTCGTTATGGTCAGTCCTGAGCCATGAACTTTTCACCTTTCTCTGGCCATCAGGCTCCGAACAAAAGAGCCTCGCTATCTGCAGGCAGGTGCTGGCCTTCTTGGAGCCTGCCAATTACAAACTCCACCCATTTTCCTCCAGGAACAATGGCCAACTCTTAGCACTAGCTAGAAAATGTTTCCATTCCTGACCTTCAACCAACGTTGCTGGGTTGAACTGATCAATTTGTAGGTGTTTTGCATGAGCTCTGCAAAATAGCACAGTTAACTGTTCCTGCTAAATAAAAGTATTCTTAAACAAAAGCATTGTAAAATCTACTAATATTCCTTGCAATAGGACAAATGCATCTTTTTAAATCACAACCCCAGGTACATTATTGCAGTAATTTAAGTTACCAATGTAAAGGGCCAGATAAACATACTGCTAGGCACCTGGCAAGTGAACTCTACGGTGACCCTTAATCCTATTGGTTAAAATTAGTTTCATTTTCCAGAGAAATGTGCAGGATCCCTAGGACAAACCTTATAAGAACCCCTCAACTTTTCCCAGCCACTCGTGGAGAGTTAGGAGTTACTTAGAGAGCAGTTGTGCAGGGAAAAAATTATTTTTCTTGTCAGAAGATAACCAGGGCTTTTCTGTGGAGATGGAGGGAGGGAGGGGCCGGTTCTGGACGGAGGCGGAGGTGTCCAGTCTGCTGGATTTCTTTATTGACAATGAAATGGGCCCAGTTCTGTTTCATCTCCACCAAAGAGGAAACCAGCAGGCTTTCAGACAGGCTGCTAGAGAACTGGCAAGGCTAAACTATGCCCGGAATGCCAACCAAATTAGATCTAAATTTAAAACTATTAGACAAAATTTCAATAGGGCATTGTTTTATTTTGGAGAGAATGCAGCAGAGGAACAGCAAACAGCTTTTTGGCCTCAATTATTGGAATTGTGGAATCAAGCTGGAAGGCCTGACCCTCAACATCTTTTTCCTTTGGGTAAGTTATACAAACTTTCTTTTAAAAACGTTACTACTTTTGAATTACGTATGACATGTTTAAATATCTAAAAGTGTAATCTGAGTAGTATTAAGGGCCAATATAATTTGGTTTAAAGTCTAGATTTGATGTAATTATGCTGAAACTCTAGATCAGCAAACGGCAAAGCAGGCTAAAATATTAAAAGATGGTCTGCTCCCAATAAATAGCTGAAGTGACATTTAAAAACATTCCCTTTAAAACTGTTACCCTCTAGTAAATATCCTGGATAAAAAGGAGAAACAACAAAGCTTTAGAACAGATATATAGAAATAAAACTTCTGACAAGGACATCTTAGAGTTGCAGTGAACAATAGAAATATAAAACTATTTCCCACTTATGTCTCAATAGGAGCTGGACCAGGAAGGAGGCATGGCAACAGGGGTGGTGCTCTAAGGCCTCCAAGGCACCCAAACAGAAGGGAAGATTTGGAGCAGCAGGCCAATGACACAGATGAGGACGAGGAACAGGCAATGGCCCATGATTTCCAACCACCAGTGGTCCATGAGGGTCAAGGGGAAGCAAATCAAGGTGCAGGTCACGAAGAACAGGGATTGGCGAATGTTCCAGGCAACGTTCAGGAACAGCAGGTTGAGAATGAAGGTGTGTAAAAGTCATTTGTGGGCCTCACTAAGGTGTGTACACATAATAGACCGTTAATTTACAAAAGATAAATATCTTTTTCTTCTTTTCAGAACTACAAGAGGATCAACCGCTGGACATTATGCAGCAACCAGTGACCCGCGCAGAACATCAGAACTGGGTTGCTGCTCTTCAAGAGGCAATAGAGAGGATAGCTGCTCTTGAAGAAATCGTGCTTGCAGGAAACAGAGGAGCACCTCCAGCCAGGAGAAGACGCCGAAGGCGATGAAGCCTTTTTTTGGGGTTATTGGACAATTTAGGGGATGTACACTGGTTCTCCTGTGCCAAAATATTCCATTGACTCACGTGTTAAAGGACTGATGTTGTACCCAGCAACGTTCCCTGGGGTTATCCTTTTGTGCCTTAATGTTACTGTGTTAGCAATATTTACAAGTTTTATTTATAAATAATCTCCTAAGAAAATATAACGGCTGAATACTTTTAGTTTTCTGGTGTTCTACTTTGTGCACTTTGAGCAATTTTAAGACATGATACGGTACTAATTGAAGCAATTAACATGCTGTTCTAGTTGTATTGTTTAAAAAAGGTTTCTGTATGTATGAGGCCGAAGAATATGAAGCCTCACACGTAATTCCTTTAACCTGGACACAGAAAACCACTGAAAATCCTAGTCTCTTAGGTTATAGTTGGAATGAATATATTAATCTGTTGAGCAATCTGATTAGCAATGTACATTATTTCTTCTAATAGCCACTGCCTAAAAAGTACTTTACAGCTTTTATGTGCTGTGAAAGTATTAGTCTTGTTGTCTTGTAAAAGACCACAGGCCAGTGTTACCTGCACAGGAGAGCAGCATTCATTGTTAGAACTAGTAGAGGGCAGCTCCTCCTCTCATAAATCTTACTTTATAGTACTCAAAATAACATAAAAGTGCACAAACCTATACTTTGCCTATTCAGTTGATAGAAATAAAACAGTTTTTTAAAAAAATCATCAAAGTTTCTGTTTCTTATGTACTCTGGGTTAGTTCATTTTGGATAAGTTGAGGAGGAGAATACACAGTGAATTTAAATTTCCTTGAAAATCATGCCTTACAGAGGTAGATTAGTGTTTTCCTGCAGTTATTGCTTTTAATTGTAACTAAATTTGCTTCAAATGTGAAGCAGTTCAGCAATTTTCCAATTAAAAATCATGGCCTGGGTGTTCTGTCCCTACTCCCAACCTTGGCATGTTCACATATTTACTCAAAATAGAATAAGTAAGCAACTAGGGTGAAAATATTTTCTTCTTGATACGTCTTCTTTTTGGTGTGGTTAATTTTCTGGGCACAATGTTTTCACTACCACTTTCCTGCTTTACAATCAAATACGGTGACACAGGGAAATGTGGTTCTACTGCTCCCTGTTTCTGAGTACTAGTCATTGGTCTTTTCTTGTGGTCCTGCATAATTTTTTCCCCTGGTTTGCTTCCCTGAACTGTTGCTCCCTTTTTTGGTTTACCAAAAGAAATAAGGGAACCTGAAGACGTAGAGGGCAGGAGTGATACTGAGCATTCAGTATCACTCTCCTGCTCAGAGGCAGTTTCTGAGCCACTGGTCCCCGTTGTATCACAATCAGAATCACTGTTCTGTACATGATCAGTGTTTGGGGAACCATTAGAGAGCAGGATTTCAGTCCGGTTCTTAGTGTGTTGTTCATTATGGTTTTTTTCTCCTTCCATGTTAACCTTTTTTTTTGCCCCTTGATTGGTTAAAAATTGGGTTAGTTTAGCAAGTGAATCTGAAGCCACCCTTAGATTGTCAATAACCTGTTTCTGGAACATCATATCCTGGTGGTTCCAAGAATTTAGTGTAGATTCTTTTCTATCATCCGAAGCCTTAACCCAGTCCACAAAACCAGTAAGTGTGTTGTCCAGGCGTGCTGCTGCTGTAGATCTCTGCTTCCTTTTCCTTAGTAATGCAAGTCTGGTTGCAGGATCAAGCGTGGCTTCATAGTTTGTTGTTCCCGCAGAGTCTGTAGTTAATAAGGATAATTTAACATTAATTGTTATGCAGTGTACAAATTTATCCATTATCAAATCTGTATATTGAAAATTTAAAAAAAAATATTTTACATTAGAGATGTTAATAATTCAAGAATTTAAAGTATTTTAATGTAATATTAGTATTTACAGAGTAAACCGCACGGCAGCTTGCTCAATTATTCAAATTAAGTTAGTTTTAATAGCTCAGTGTTTTATTACTCACCTAATCGTTTAGGTGTGCATAATCACTCAGTGATAGTAGTCCGGTTAATAAAGGTAATTATTTCTATAAAGGTTTAAAATCTCTAGATCGGAAATGAACATACCTTTTTTACCAAGCCGTTCAGGTAATATTGTTTGGGGACTCTGGGAAGAAGAACAGCCAGATGTGGATGGTTCACAACCGTCTGTTGATTGGTATTCTGAAATTAAAATAATTTATTTAAAAGGCAGTAATTTACATTGTTTATGTTTAAAATACATTACCATGGTCTGTAAGGATATGATTTACATGACATTCCTAATAATCCGACTAGTAGACGTTTTGATAAAATGGCCAGCCCTGCTAGCATAACTTTAAAAGTGTTCCTCACCCATTGCTGAAGCTTCCGAAGCCACGTAGCTTTGGTTCATGCCTTCACTCTCATCGAAGAGGGACTGTGATCCGCCATTATCGCTAACTCCAGGCATTGCCTCCGTGGTTGCTGCATGTGAGAAGAGGAATATAAGTTGCTGTACTTCCCTCGCGTTGCTACACACCATAATGCAACGCACAGGAAGCAGTCTGTTAGTTTCCGGAGCACATAATTGTTAAGGTAACATGATTGGGTACTTCTGAGGCATGTCCCGCCCCCACTTATTTTTTGCCCGAATCAAGGAAATTTTAGATCCGGTATACTTCAAAATGGATTCATAATCTTACAACAAAGCAAACTTCATTTATAATAAAGATAAATATGTCTACTTTACTTCCTGCTTTTATCTCGGTCGTTTTTCGATGCATCGAATATCTCTGGGATGTGGAGATACAATGTATCATAAGTAAATTACAATTCGGATACTTTTAATTACATATGTAATCTCTTTAATAATAAAGAAATACCGATACATCGATGCACTTTTCCAATGTTTGTAAATCAAAATCCGAAATAAATTTATGAGAGGGAAATTAAACGCATCCGTCCATAAATCTGAAAGATTTACAAGTCATCCCGTTCCCTCGTTGCTTCGGTTTATCGAAGGACACAACGAGTTCTGAAAACAAATGTCTGTACTAAGGTGTAGCATTACAATTCGGATACTTTTAATTACATATGTAATCTCCGTAATAATAAAGAAATACCGGTACATCGATGCAGTTTTTCAATGTTTGTTTATCCAAAAACGAAATCAATATATAATAGGGAAATTAAAGTCATCCCTCAATATATTCGAAAGATTTACAAGTATTCCCGTTCCCTCGGTGTTTCGTTTTATCGAAACACTCAACGTGTTCTGAAACCAAGTAACTGTACTTGGGTATATTAATAGAGTTACTATTAGTAACATAATATTTCTCTGTGAAATACAGGGAACGTGACGTATTTTTCGGTATATATAAAATGGAACTTAGTCAATACTTACCAGTGCTCCCGCTGGACTCGCTCTCGGTTGTCCGCAATGGGTGAATTGAGGTGTCTGTTCGAAAAATGTTTGCCATTTCTTCGTACCAAATAAATTTTGCACGTCCAGCTCCAGAAGTACTGTTTTGAAGTACAGCCTGTTTGTACAGTTTTCGAAGCGATTTGCATTTAGTTCTACATTCCGTTCCAGATCTAAAAAATCCAATCTTTCGCAATTCTTTTGAAATCACCTCATAGATTTCAATATTCCTTTTGAGGGAAGACAAAGCATATTTTATCTCCGCCTCACCCCAAACCTTAATTAAGGCTGCAGTCTCCTCGTTTCCCCAAATAACCCCTCTCTTAATTTTGGAATGAACAGAACTGGCTGTGCAATTCTCTGAGTTGTCCTCAGAATCCATCCCTATAGCTGCCTTGTTAAATTATTTTTCTAGGGAAATCCTTCTGTTTGAAAGGACACCAGCAACTGCACTCAGTTGCCTGAGTGCTAACTTCCTTCCCTTGCACCTTTTGGCTCCCTTTATTAGCATTTCAACAGAAAGGTGATCTCAATTTGGGAAGGGGGATGGGTGATTGATTACAAAGGGCCCCCCTGTCCTGTGTCTCAGCTGGCTAGGATGTGGTGCCGAAATGTTTCATTAACTTTCGTTTTGCCTATGCAAAGTACTGCTGACTCAATGGAAGTAAGTTTGTTATTTGCTGGTTTACTTGCCATAGCACAGCAAGAAAAGTTTCACATCTTTCCAGTCTTGGTATCATGTTGGTCTAGGAATGAGTACCGAAATAATGTATTAATGCAAAGTATGCTATTGACACTGTGTTCTGTTAACCCAAAGCAATTAATAGTATTGTGCGGTAAGTGTAAAGAAAAATACACTGTAAAACCAAGGAATTCATTGTAATGCATTATAAACTGATTTATTCCTCAGAAGCTAACAGCAATGGATAAAAAATATGCGATTAGTTTCCCTAGCTGGCTAAAGGCAACACAAACAGTTTATTTTTGGCTTTCCTTCAGAGCCATTAGGCCATAAAATGCTTGCAGTGGGAACTGTAATGTGATACTTCCTTCTTAAGTTTACTCTGGCAGCCGTACTCTGCATATGAAGAGGGAGGTGTTACAAGAATAAAACATCGGAATGTTTTCTTATAAGGGGGGCCTCTCTGAAAGGCATGTTTTCTAAAGTGACATACAACAGGGCAGATGAACCCTTAGTCAAGGCATTATTTGTTTTTCGATGTTATGCGTTCAGAAACTGCTATCAATTTGGTCCAGTGCCTTGGTTTTTTTGCTAGGTTTATTACTGATTATTGTGTAACCTTGAAGCAAATACCCCTGTCAGGCATTCTTTTTGCATAGCCGGTGTAGTAGTTTGCCAAACCTACTGGTGTTTCGCACTTAAGTTAAAGGAAAGTACTGCAAATCAAATAGAAACATTTATTAACGGAAGGAATTTTACAGGAGTAACCAATAATGTAAAGCCTCACAATTCTACTGCAAATGAAAGTGTAACATAAAATAGTGAGGTAGAGTACATGAACTTATTATTTTGCGCCCATGTCACTTCACATGGGTAAACAGGTACTCCGCAATAGCATTACGAACCGCCTCAGCCTCTGCACGTGCAGTTCCAGATCTGTGGTAGTCATTTATTTCACACTCCTCCTGTGGTTCAGGTGGGGGTATGGAATGTTGTTCATCATCAAGTATGTCATGGTTTTCTCGTTCACATATATTGTGTAGAATCACAGCAGAGGCAATAATTGAATTAACGTTCTCTATGTGAGCCTCAATCCTAACAGACAGACGTCTGAATCTGGCCTTCAAGCGCCCAAATGCTCTCTCCACGACGCATCTTGAGCGATTAAAAACCTTATTGAAGTGGCGCTCCCTGTCATTTCTAGTAACAGCAAAGGGCTTCATTAGCCACTTACACAATGGATAGGCACCATCCCCTAATATAATGGGAGGTATTGACACCCCTGCATAGTGGAACATAGGACTGCCAGGTATTAGGGTTCCTTCCTCCATCCTACTAAAAAGCATAGATGATCTGAACACATGGGCATCATGATTAACACCTGAATGACCAGTCAACATAGAGAAAAAAATTCCCTCTCCGTCGCAAGCAGCCTGAAGCAATACAGAATGAAATGATTTCCTGTTAAAGTAAGCAGGCCCCTGCAATTTCGGGGGGCTTATCGGAATGTGCGTTCCGTCGATACAACCTATAGCATGTGGGAACCCGAAGATTTTCATAGATGATGTCATCTGTAGAAACAGAGAAAAAAAATTAAGAATCATTAATTTCCTAAACCGTAAAGGCGCTGGTTCAGAACACAAGTAAAGACTGGGATGACCGAAAGCAGGTTACCTTATTGAAGTCAGGCAGGCGGACCTCTTCCTTAAGAAGAACGTGTTCCATTGCAAGGCAAACCTCGATTGCAATGCTTGCAACAGTTGAGCTTCCTTTCTGGAATACTAGAGCGATGGTTCTGTAGCAAGAACGGCTTGCCAAAAAATACACGCCGATTGCCACTCTCTCTTCCACTGGGACAGCTGAGCGCATAACTGTGTCCCTGCGCATCAGAAACGGACGCAGCTTGTCTGCCACCCAAAAAAGTGTTCTTCTAGTCATACGGAAGTTTTGTAACCACTGGCGATCGTCCCAAAGCTGAAGCACCGTGTCGTGAAACCACTGAGAACGTCCTGGGTAACACCAGAAAAGCTTCTCTCGAGGCGAGCTTCTCATCCAAGCCGAAGTAACCCATATCAAAGCGTTGCATGCCCTCAACGCCTCGCCAAATAGCACTCTGCGTCGAAAAACGCGTCTTCCCTTTCTCAGAAGTAACAAAGCTACAGTGCTCAACAAAGAGTTGACATTGTGCAACACAGCAATAATGTATGGAGTATACCTATGGAGTTTCTGCAGGCGGGCAGAAGAACGCGATGGAGGCATGGTACCGGGAGAATGGCAGAAAGAAGGCGGAAGAGGCTTGGTGTCTACTCTAGGGAGTAAGGAGGGGGTTACTCCAGTGTCCTGGAGGACCTTTGAACGAAGAAGTACAATCGTTGTGCGATAGCCCACCTAGTGACCATGATGGGGAACAGCAGTTGTAGGAGCCCCCCCCAATGGAAATTATAATATAAGTAATAATTATGAAGCAAAGAGTCACACATTTACAGCGCTTCGCCGTAACTGACAGCCAAGCATCGATGCATCGATACACCGTTTCCTTTTTTTTTTAAAAAAGCGGAGATCGCGGGAAACGGGCAAAGAACATGAGTGGTTGGATGCGAATGGAGCTCGTGAGGTCATTCTAGATTCGAACGGAAAAGCTGCCCGCGTGAGTACATAGGAAAGGGGGTGGGGGCGAAGGGAGACCACGTGATCGCCTTCGAATTCAGATCGAAGGCAATGACGCTCCGAAGCGAGGAGCCTCGTGAAGTAACGGCCCTAGTCATCATGAAACAAACTCCTTTAACCAAAGAGGGGGAAAAACACGGCACACACATACACATATATAGAAACATTATCACTGTGGGCTGGAGCTCTGTTTTGAAAGGGGACTTTTTTCTCCCTTTCCCTCGCCCTGCGCCTCCCCCAATATAATCCATTGTTGAGTAAACAGTCATAAATCTGTTGCAGACAGACAGGCTACGCCTACTCAAATTGCCTACTGCTGCAATTTCAGCTTCAGGCTTTAATGCCCTAAACATGAATAACTTTTGGGAGCAAGGCACAGCTCTGATTAATGAGGCCGGCTTGCCAATGGCTGTATTCAACATCTCCCTCTTTCCTACACACATGCGCGCGCACACACACGCACAGAGAGAGAGAGAGAGACCTGTGTGCCCTGTTCCTTTCACTAAACTAAATAAGCAGATTTCAGCACTGAATTATACAAGAGCACTAGAGTAAACTCTAGTCAAAAGGACATGGCAGATAAGCTTTTGTAGCCCCATTGGACTAACAAACTCAGCAGTCTTGCAGATTTTAGCTTTCTCTTCTGCTCGGGTGTTTGCCAACTTTTCAACCGTTAATTCAGATGCAGAAGGAAGAACGTGTGTGGTTGTTTGGTTAATTAACCAGTTAAATGGTGCTCCTTTCACAGATGGACGGGTACTTCCAAATGTGTGAGTCTGGCTGTGAATAGTCGGTAAACCTGGATTAAGCATTACAGTGTGCAGTGCAGACCAGGAGTGCTATAATTATGTGGAAATTCCTGTGAGCATGCCTACAACTGTCCTGTATTGGAACCTAGAGGTGACTGGAGGTTGGAGTTACCTTGCAACCTATGGAGGATTGGTTGCAAGGCAAAAATGTATACATTTGTTTTTTCAAATTTCTACCCAATCCTTCCTCTGAAGAACAGAGGGCAGAAGTACAGAATTTCCATATCTTACCCTCACAGCAGCTCTGCTAGGATAGGAATTAATTGTAGACTCCTGTGAATGAATTAATTAAAAAGTTCATTAAAAGAGTTGAACTCGTGTTATTTCTAACCTCAGTGTAGCTATATTACAACCACTCTGTTCAAAATCATAAGCTTTTCCCAGTGTGGAGTGGAACTCACTGGAAAATCTTTACTTTGTTGGGTTGGATCAGATCGATGATTCTCGGCCTTGTGTCCCCAGATGTTCTTGGACTAAAACTTCCAGAAGCTACCTGTGCCAGCCAGGGTTTCTGGGAGTTGAAGTCCAAAAACATCTGGGGACCCAGGATTGGTTCATAGAATCACAGAATTGTACAACTGTATAAAAGAAATCCCATGGGTGATCTGATCCAGTGCCTCGCCGAGGAAAGAAATCAACAGCTAAAGCTTTCCAATAAGGAAGAATCCATCGCATTCTGAAATGGTCTATTCCACTGCTGAACAGCTCTTACTAGCAAGAAATTCCTCCTAATGTTTATTTGAAACCTCCTTTCTTGTAATTTGAATCAGGAGGTTTGGTTCTTGCCCTTTCAAGATTTGGAAGATAAATGTACTTCATCTTCCATGAAAGTCTTTCAGATATTTCAGGAGGGCTATCCTATAATCCACCCAACTTCTGTTTTCTAGGCTAAACACACTCAAATTCACACAATCATTCCTCACAGGGCTTAGCTTCCAGAAACTTTACTACCCTTGCCACCATCTTTGGACATGGTCCTTTCAATATCCTTATTAAAATGTGGTTCCCAAAGTTGCCTATAATATTCTAGGAGAGACACTGTATGTTCAGAACAGAATAAAGTGGTGCTTTAGCATCCCTTGATCTGGATGTTACTCCTGATGTAACTTCATAATAATGTCTTGGTCCCCCCTCCTCTTTTTGCCACAGTATTACCCTGATTGTCCAGTTTGTGGTCTACTAAGACCCCTGGAAGCTTTTCCATGTGTACAATACTCCTTCCAAGCATGACACCAGTCTTGTATTTGTGCATCTAATTTTTCTCACCAAAAGGTAGAATTTTGGAAACCCATTTTGTTTACTTTGTCACAGTTCTGTAATCTCTTCAGGCCATCAAGAATCATGATTCTGTCTTTAGAAATATTAGCGACCTCTCCACATGCTTGATGGCCATTCCCTCTACTTTTTCTTCCAAGTTATAAAGATGTAGACCTTTAAGTCTCAAGAATGCTAGAGTAGGGCTCAGAAGTTCTGAGTCAAAATCACTTCTAAACCACCAATCTTATTGTGTACCAATTAAACCCTCTTAGCCTGATCTATCTTGCAGGGTTGTTGTCAAGATCTTGACACAACCCAATTGCCTATAACTGAGTACAGTGAACCCTCGTATAACAGTTTGTATAACAAATCTGTACAACATAAAAAATTCTGGAGATGGGGGAAATTTGCTTAACAGAATCACCTATGGGGCGAATCTGTACAAGATAAAAATGGTCGCAATTAGGGATTACTCTGTTTTCAAAGCATTCCTATGGGAAATTTGTATAAAGGAAGATTTGCTTAACATAATTTCATTTGGAATGAATTAATTCATTTATACAAGGTACCACTGTACTTTCTTGAGTTACAAGAGTATAATAATGTTACATTTGAAAAAGAACAATAAGGGAAAGTCAGGTAATTTCATGGGTTTAACAAGAAATGTTTTGTGTTTACTATTAAAGTTGCTTTATAAAGGACATTTTAGAGGCATTTCAACAGACATTTTGCAAGGTTTCAAATAAAACCCCTGCAAGCATATCCAGATAAAATGCGACACTTTGAAGACTAATGGTTATAAGAGAGGTTTCATGGATTCAGACTGATAAAGCTGTTTGGATGAGCAACAAAATGTTTCAGTCTCTTAAGAAAAGAAGTCCAGTTGTCATGATTCAACCTCCAGATAAACTCACCTGGGTGACTGAGAATCTTCACAGACATGGATACAGTACCTCAATTTATTTAGTGTTTGAAGGAGGTGTGGGATCCATGAAAGCTCACACTGAAATATAATCATATAACCGTAATAAATCAATAAGATCAGTGAAAGAAAATTCTGCGTTATATTTCACCTAGTCATTCCTGCTACAAAAAAGTGTAATACCTGTCAGGCTCCAAGATGGCAACAATATCTGGGACTTCCCCAATGAACATCATATGAATTTTCTTGGATCACATTGGTCATTCCCTTTAGTCCAGCACACTGTTGTTCACAATGGCCAACAGGATGTCCCTGGGAAGTATATAAACAGGACTGGGGGATGGGGGTGGTGGGAACAGCTTTCTCTCCCTCCTGCTCAACAGCAACTGGCATTCAAAAGCATGTCAGCAGCCATATTCACTTGTAGCCATTGATCGCCTTAAGGTTATTCCTCCATGGATTTGTCCAGTTCCTTTTTAAAACCTACATAAACTATTCGCTTTATGGCAGCAGCACTAACAGCTTATGGGAATCAGCATTGCAAAAAGGTCTCCCTCATTTCTCCTTCACACCACAATCTGATTTGCCCTCTTCCCATGTCCAGCCCCATTGTTAGTCCCTAATCTCTCTCTTCTGAAGGCAGCAGAAAAAAGGAAGACCCATCATGAGACAGACTAACTCCCTAAATCAGGGGTGGGGAACCTTCAGCCTTCCAGATGCTTTGGACCACAATGCCCACAGTCCTATATCATTGGCAATATTGGCTCATAATTCTGGGAGCTGCAAGATATCTGGACGGCCGAAGGTTAGAACATAAGAACATAAGAGCCATGCTGGATCAGGCCAAAGGCCCATTTAGTCCAGCTTCCTGTATCTCACAGTGGCCCCACCATATGTGTCCGGGAGCGCACAAGACTAGGTATCTGTCTCCTGATACCACTCCCCTGCCTTAAAGGAAGCCACAGCCATGAGTTTACAAGATACAAGTAAGGCTGTGGAGGAGAGCACATTTTGGGGGTCATTCATTCATTCACAGCAGGGGTCCTCAAAGTTTTCAAACAGCAACAACCCATGTGTTCTTGTCTGCCCACCATAGTATGCAAACAGACTCTGGTGGGACAAAAATGTGAGAGCTCTCATATATCCCTGAATGCTCATCAAGCTGAGTGTTAGAGAGAGAGAAACGGTGGTAGAAGACATGGGAAAGGTGCAAAGGTTAGACCATTTATTGTAGCCATAATAAGATAAAATCTTCCTGAAAATAATTATGGGAGAGTGGGTGGGCAATGAATGATTGAAAGTACTTTTCCACCTGAGCAATGCATGTTTGGCTATACATTTGGAGATTTCTACAGAAGTTGGGGGCCTAAAAGTGGAGAACTCCTGCTCAAGTGGAAGCCTGCACATGTATGCAGATGGAACTTTATTTATTTATTTATTTATTTATTTATTTTATATAGCTTGTATGGTGCCCACTACCCAGAGGTCTCTGGGCGGCTTACAATCAAAATAAACAATTAAAAATCAAAATTTCAATAAAATTAAAACAACAAAAACATATAAATACAATAAATACAATACATTAAACGCAATACTAAAATTGACATCAGGACCCACAACTTGTGCAACTCCAAATTGTGCAGGTTTGCCTACACAGCACCATTTCAGTGTGTGTGTGTGTGGGGGGCGGTGAAGCTCACAAACACTTGCATTGCCAATGCAGTGTCATGGGATAACTGAGTTTCAGTATATGAAATATGCACCCATTGCTAAAAGAATTCCCCACCCTTTACACTGTAGTGTTCTGCATCTGCCTTAAGGCTGTGTGTGGCAAATATATTCTGTGTCTCTTGACACCGTTCAGGATTTATGTTCTCTCAAAATTAGTTCACACAAACCAACATTGGCCTTTCCTACAAACCCACTACATACAAAACTATTTTTAATAATGCATATGGTTGCATTAAACATTGTCTGGAGCGCAAGTATATGAAATATACAACACAGATAATTTGTAAGAAAGAAGGGACCTGACCAAGCCCTTTAAGGAAACACTGAAAGAATTGGACATGTTTACTTTTGAGAAAAGAAGACTGAAGGGAAATATACCACTTTTCAAATACTTGAAAGGTACAGAGGAGGGACAGGATCTGTTCTCGATCATTCCATAGTGCAGGACATGTATGAGTTGGGCTCGAGTTCCAAGAAGCCAGAATTCCTCTTATTATCAGGGGGGGATTAATTGTTAGAGTAGTACGACAACAGAACCATTTACCTCAGGAGGTGGTAAGGACTACAAAGGTAGAGGCATTCAAGAGAAAATTGCACAAGCATCTGTCAGATCTGCATTGATTTGGATTCCTTCATTAAACAAGAGATTCAACTTGATGGCCTTATAGGCCCCTTCCAACCCTATTATTCTATGATTATAAGGCAGTTACTTCATGTCCGTTTTGTCTCTGTTAGTGTTAGGAGCGGTACAAAACAATGTTACTTCATGTCCATCGTGCAACTACTGAAATTTGTCTCGACCACGCCCCCAGAATGGTTGCTAAGCATGACAATCCTGTACCTGGTACTGGGGTAGGGTTTTCCCTTGTCACTCTTTGTTCCCGCTTTCTGTTCCGAGACAAGACACCGTGTAGTTACGACTGTCATGCAGCAAAACATTCGTTTCTCTCAGAAAACTGCGTCCGGTTGTTTGTTTGTTTGTTGGTTGGTTGGTTGTTTTTTACTTTTCAGAAGCAAAATATCGAAAAAGAATTTTTAAGCCCCCCCCCAAAAGGGAAAAGGAAGCTAGACAAATTCAGTGTTTGTCACGGTACAAGACCGTGAGGTAACACTTGTCACAAGACAAGTTATCACGACCATGGGAACACTGAAACAGGGACAAAACCACATGATCGCAACCAAGGCTGTCACGTTACAAAACTAGTCACGGAACAAAGAAGGACATGAAGTAACCGCCTAAGTTGCTGTGTCGTGTGTCAAGTATTTCTTTATAGCTACAAGAGGTAGAATCCTGCCTTAAAATGGAAAAGTAGAAACTTGGTTGTATTGAAGCCATGGTTAATTCCATGCAGTCGCAACCTTGCAACTTTCTACAATTGTTCTTCCAGCGTTATGTTCTCATTCTGATTTATTTTCCTTTTAGAGTGCTGAACTGAACAAGGTCTACTAAAATTAATTCCAAAGGGGAAAGAAGCAGGTTCAACTCTCCTGAGATCGGGCGGCTGTTTCCCTTAGGGAAAGGATCCTCTCCGCTTGAGAAATGTGCCTCCCCCTTAACGCATTTTTCATGTGGTCCATATTAACAAATTAAAAGGCAGCAGATTTATTGTTGCAGCGAGAGGGAAATATATAACAGGAGCCAGCTAGTTTGTTTTTCCTGTTTGTTTGGGCATGGCAATTACAAAGACGCAATAATCTGAGTGGCGAACGGGTTGCATGCAAAGTCTCCAAAATATTGAAACGTGTTCTTTGACTTTGCCAAGCTCTTTCTGCTAATCTCCAACATATGTTACAGTAATAAAAGGCTCATCTGCTGATCAGAGAGCTATAATACAAGGTATTATAAGGGCCCTAAATTTTGGTGAGACATCAGTTCAGATGCCAGGTCTTAAATATGATTTGCAAATGGGAGTTGCCGTTGTGGTGAACTGCTTCTTCACCTTTAGTGACCATCTTGCTGAAAGACCTTTCGGTTGTGAAGGAGGAGGTTGTCCATTCCTGTACTCTAAGAACCAAATCTCGTTTACCTAAAGGGTAAAAGGGGAATTTTTACCATATCTGAGAGATTCATATACAATATGTTCCAGTTTGGACACAGTAAACTTCCAACGGCATAAGAAAAAAAAACATGAACAGAGCAACTGTAACACTTTTAAGTTCTGTGAAGTTATTCGTTTACTTAGATCAGTGGTTCTCAACCTGTGGGTCCCCAGATGTTCCTGCACTGCAGCTCCCAGAAGCCTCCATCACTTGCTGTGCTGGAAGGGATTTCTGGGAGTTGCAGTACAGGAGCATCTGGAGACCCACAGGTTGAGAACCACTGACTTAGATCATAGAAGCACAGAGTAGTGAAAATGCAAGGGGCCTACAAGGTTGTCAAGTCCAACTCCCTGCTCGGTGCAGGAATACAAATCAAAGGATATCTGACAGGTGGTGGTCCACATTTCTCTTGTTGCATATCCTGCACTCTTTTATCCTGATCGAGAACACATCTTGCCCCTGCTCTATATGACAGCCTCTTAAATATTTGAAAAGTGTTATCATGTCAACCCCCGTCTTCTTTTCTCCAGGCTAAACGTACCTAATTATCAGTCTTTTCCCATTGAGCTTGGTTTTCAGCCCCCTTGATCATCCTTGTCGCCCTCCTCCAAACTTGTTCTAATTTGTCCGCATATTCCTTAAAGTGTGGTGTCCAGAACTGGGCACAATGCTTAAGGTGAGGGAGTGCTGAGGGAGGCAAGCACCTCACAGGATTTGGAAATAATGCAGCCTAAAATAGCATTTGCCTTTTTTTGGTGGCCACATCTCACTGTTGGCTCCTATTCAGCTCCATGATCTATGACAATTCCAAAATCCTTCTTGCTTGTAGTACTGTATAGCTGAGCCATTGCAAATGTGTGTATTCACCATGTGGATTTACACTTCTAACACAAAAATAGAGGAATTACATCTAGATCACGTTGGCAAGGGCCTCTGTAGCCTGAGTGGCAAGAACAGTCCTGTCTGTTTCAGCCATCTCTCTCTTTCTATTGAAATCTCTTACTCAGAAGCCTCCCTCTTTCTTAGACCCACCCTGTGGCGCAATGGTTAAATGCCTGCACTGCAGGTAAAACTGTGCTCATGACCTGGGGTTCAATCCCAGGTAGCAAGCTCATCATAGTTGACTCAGCCTTCTATCCTTCTGAGGTTGGTAAAATGAGTACCCAGCTTGCTGGGGGCGGGGGGCAATGTGTAGCCTGCATACTGTAATTAAAAACTGTAAACCACCCAGAGACTACTTGAAGTGGTATGGGGTGGTATACAAGCAGAACACTTTGCTTTTGCTTTGCTTTGCTTTGCACCAATATTTCATAGGGAGTGCAAAACTGTATATCAATCACTTTTTTAAAAATCCAAGTACTTATACTGTATGAATGTAGAATTGTAGAGTTGCTGAGGGTTATCTAGTGAGTTCAGGAAAGCCATAGCTAAAGCATTCCAGACTGATGGCCATCCAGGGTCCACTTAAAATACATAGTAGGGGAGAGTTTACTACATTTCAAGGTCAAGCATTAGAGAGTTGAACAGCTCTTACTCTCAGAAAAGTCGATGTATTGTGTGTACCTGCATATGTGCTGTCTATATTAGAGAGGGGTGCTTCGTTGTGCTCACAGCGTCCCATGAAGCTGTCCGCATGGGCCCACAGGTGCCATGCGGCATGATCTCCCTCCTGCTTCTGGCTGGTTGGCCCACTTACCGGACACCATGTGCCACATGGAGCCTTCTTCCACAGCAGCACACTACTCTTAGAAGGAGTCAGAGTGATCTACTGACAGCAGAGGGAGAACTCGGCTAACCAAACTCCTTCCTGGAACAGGACACCACATGTGGCATCTGGTAAGTGGGCCTGCTGGGCGGAGGCAAAAAGGACCTGTGGGGCCATTCTGACCAATTCATATAATTTGCCTATTTCTAGTGTATATGTATTCTGTATTTCTCCTTCTCCGCCTAGAAAGGTGGGGTAAAAATATTCTAAATAAATAAATAAATAAATAAATCATTGTATCCCCTGGGAATCCCTTTCTGTAGATGCCTTTTCTGTTTATAGATCTTACCATGTTTCTAGAAATTACCACGTTTACAACTGAGACTATTCGTTGTTTTAAGTACAGCTACATGTAACGATGCTAAAAACAGAAACTTTTATCCAAAGGATTATTAACACAGGATTTTCATTCACAATAAAGCTAGAATCATCTGATACATTAAGAAGTACAGGTGTACCTCAAAATACAAATGTCTCCGCTAACATAATTTTCGGTTCACAAAAGGAAGTCCATTGAAAATAATGCCTCGGTTTGCAGATTTTGTTTCCAAGAAAAACTCGGTTTACTTTTTTTCCCCCGGAGCAATTTTCCCAAGATGCATTGCACCCCTGTGTGTTTCCAGTTTACAAATTTTCCACAATACGAAACATTCTGGAGAATGCATTAATTTCGCAAACCAAGGCTTCTTGGAGTTGCAGTCCAGGAACATGTGGGGACCCACAGGTTGAGAACCACTGTGATGAGTATTGATGGGGCTTACTTTAAAGTATTAGCTGGCTGGATAGCTTAGTGGTTGAAGTATATGGCTGCGGAGTCAGAGGTTGGGAGTTTGTTTCCCTGCTGTGTGGCCTTCAGCAATCTGCACAGTCCCAGGGCACCCCCTGGGAAACAAAAGGATTGATAAATCACTTCTGGCAACTCTCTACCTAGAAAATCCAGGAAGGGTTTAAAAAGAGATTAATTTTTTTGTTTTACTTTTAACCAAACAGAGGTGTGATGGCTCAGCGGGCTAGAGCGCTGAAATTGTCAGCTGCAATGTCGGCAGCTCAGCAGCTCGAATCCCGGGTGCCATGCAGCAGAGTGAGCTCCTGCTGTTAACCCCAGCTCCTGCCAACCTAGCAGCTCGAAAGCATGTAAATGCAAGCCGGTAGATAGGTACCACAGTAAAAAGTGGGAAAGTAAATTGTGTTCCATGCACAGAAATGTGTTCAGCCATGCCGGACTTGCACAACACTGGCTCTTTGCCTTGGGAATGGAGATCAGCACCTCACCTAGAAGTCAGACACGACTAGCACACATATGCGGGGGAAACTTTTACCTTTTTTTTAACCAAACAGAAGATCAGGCTGTCCTCTTTAATTATAATGAGGAGCTCCTGACTTCCTTGGTCTAAATGTTTTTCTTCTTTTGCCAATATTAATACACTACCCAGTGTGTTTTCTCTATACTGTATAGAAGGCTACAGAGATAAGCCAATGCTGTTTCTGAGCCAGGGTGTATGGCTGTTTCCTAACGCAGACAAAATTCCCTTGATGAGTCAGTAAAATACTACAGCCTGTGGTTCTTCTGTTGTACAGCTAGAAGCTATGAGTTCTAGCCGTTTCGAGCCTTATTTTTGTGCTTCCCATATTTTGTCAGTCATGTTGATGTTGATGTTAAAAGGTGGTGTTTGTTTCAGATACTTGCATACTGCCTTAGTTGACAGCCACTACTCTGGGCATCTTGTTGACTTGTGAAGGGAAGCACATAATAGAGACAGCAAGCACAAAGGGTGGGCTGTTTTTTTTTTAAAAAAACAACACCAGCAATACATCAAGTACTTCTTGCACTACCCATATCCCATAGCTTTGGCAATTTGCACAAAAATCATCCTCACAAAGGCAAGGATTCTTTCTCTTCAGTAGTGGCCAACATGCCTCACAGGCCAGATTATTTTATTTTATTTTATTTTATTATCTTTTTGTTATTCTCTATGGGAACCTGTATTTACTGTATATCTGGGGACAGAACAGACTCTTATGTGGTCCGAGGAAGGGGAGATAAAGTAGTTTGTAAAAAAAAAATGCATATGTTTTCCAAACCTTTACATGACCATGTTTTTGAGTTTCTCAGTCTCAAAATAGTTTTTGCAAGGCCCTTAGTTCTCTCTGAGAACTGCCAGCAAGGCTGAAAGAGAAATAGCACGGCTTTCTTTTGACGGTCTGGAAGATAAGGAGATTTTCACAGTGGCTCAGGACAACAGACTGTTTGCTTCGGAAAACCACCAGTAATAAGCCAGAAACACACACATATGCGCGCACACACACGCACACACATACACGCACGCACACACACACACACAAATATACTCCCACCCCATAGCTGTGATTCCTGCCCCTTCAGGAAGAGCATCTGAATTCAAAACATAACATCTAAGGCTTGTTGGATTTATTGAATCATGCTTGGCCAGTGGTTGGTCCCCTGATTGTTATAGGAAAGAGGAAATCAGCAGTTACATATGCTCTTGCTCATTTCAAGACATACTGGCCATCATGGTCTCAGTTTTGTTTATTTGTTCTTAATGTATTTGCAACATTTATATACATGTTATATACTCAAAACACTTAAATACTGTATGCATGCTGTATACTTAACATGACTAACAGTGGATGCATAAACACTGTAAATTGCAGCGTCGTTCATAAGATTTCATAAGGACACCAGTGTTTCCATGTTAACTTTCCACCCCTCATAATGGACTTTTTTAATTTGGCGTGCTCTTTGTAGCTTTAATGTTATCTTTTAATGTTCTAAGATGCCCTTCTAATTCCCTGTTCTTAACCTGAATATGTCTTAAATGTTCTGGGGTGTATATTGTCCCTCATAATTGTAAGCCACCTTGGCTCCTTTTCCAAGGAGAAAGGTGGGGTAAAAATATTCTAAATAAATAAATAAATAAGACCGAGTGCAAATGGCATTACAAAGAGTGAACCTCAAAAGGCAGCGCTGAAAAATGACCACTAGTAAAATAAACATACAGATAAAGGGTTGTTGTGGCACTTGAAAGACTAGCTGTATATTTCTATTTAAGCTTTCGTGGGACATTGCCCACTTCGTCAGTTATCCGAGTTTGAATTATAGAGAATGCATAGGGAAGGGTTCGCTAAGAGACTGGAGTTGGGTTTGTATTTCGCACCTACGGATGATTTATGACCCTTGCACGTTATTCAGTTCTTTTGAAGCTCTTAGGTCTGCAAGCAGCGAATGTTTTGCCATGCAGTCTCTGTATTCAAACTCATATGTCTGGAGCACTGGGCAGAGTTCCAGAAAAAGCCTGCCTTTTGTGGGGCGTTATAGTAGTTCTTCAAAGTGCCACGGCATCTCCCTCCACCCCCAATTTGCTTTGCTTTCAGGCTTCTTGTAGAAGTGGTTGCATATTTGTAAAAGGAGAGGCAGGAGCCAGAGTTTGGGGAAGTTTTTGTTCTGTTTCTAAATACAGCACTAAGAGACCTCCTAGGCTGGCTGGTGGGGGGAGGGGGAGGATGCTGGTGGCTGCATTCCCAAAAAGTTGTTTTCATTTTCTGATTTTTATTGCCAGTGGGTGGAATTGTCAACAATGGAGCAGAGGCACGACATTCTAGCACAGGAATGGCAAACCTTCAAGCACTCCAGGTGTTTTGGACTGCAACTCTCATGGTCCTTTACCATTGGCAATACAAACAAGGGATTCTGGGAGATGTACACTAGGACCCCCGTATCCACTGATTCATTAACCACTGATTCAGTTATCCACGGTTGACAGAGTAAAACGTTAAATGAATAATTCAGCAGCTGCAAAGCAAGCCGATGTCACAACAGCAGCTGTAAAGCAAGCTAATGTCACAAAACAGCAGCCGTAAAGCAAGCTACTGTCACAAAACAGCAGTTTTGGGGTTTTCTGGCATTCTCTCTTATCCACAGTTTTTGTTATCCATGGGAAGGCCTGAAACCAATCCCCAGCAGATACCGGGGTTCTACTGTACTCTAAAACATCTGGTGTATGAAATGTTCTCAGTTCATTGCACAAAAGTTCCTATTTCTCGTGTGTGTTTGTTATATCCCTTATGATAGATGCAGAGGAAGACTTTGGGATGGAATATGGCATTTAAAAATACAGTAGTTTAGAAAGGGAGCAGTAAACTCAGTATCCTGTGCTTAAAACACCCTAGAAAGGATCACAGTGATCAAAATCTTATTGCTCTGCATAGTAAGTCTCAGTTAGAGTAGGTTCATTGAATCAATGGAAGTTATGGAGAGATTTGACCCACTTAAGTCCCCATTTATTTACTATCTCTTTACAATTTACTATGCTAAGCAAGTAAGATTTTAGCAAGTTGGAATCAGCTTGACAGTGCATAATTATTATTAACTCACAATTGCTTTGTTAAATTTACAGGCACCTTATCAGCTGATGTACCAGATCGTGTCTGATTTTTGAAGCTTAATAGGATCAGATAGAGTTATAACGGTACTTGGAAAAGAGTCTACCCAGTACTGTAATGTCAACAATCTCCAGAAAGGGCCCAGAAAACCCTGTCAGAGCATCTATCAGTAGATGTTAACAGTACAGTGGTACCTCGATTTACGAATGTCTTGACTTATGAAAAAATCAAACAGAAGTCCACGGGTATAGGAAAATTTTGAGTTATGGGGGGGGAACCATTCTTATCGAGTTACGTAAATTTTTGAAGTGCACAAAATTGTCTGCATCATGTTCAAAACTGTGATGTGTGAGGCTTAAAATGTTAATTCAGGGTCAGACATGTCACAGTGTGCCTGCGTTTAAAGTGCACTGAACTGTTCTGTATCATGTTCAAATACAGTAGTTTGATATGTTATGTTTGAAACGTTTATTCTGGATTAGACATATTCCTGTGCAGTGTGCATATCTTTAAAGTGTACTTTGTAAAAAGTTTTGTACCAAAAAAATGGGTGTTTCTGGATTTTTTCTAGCCTCTGGAACAAATTAATCAATTTCCAGTGCAACTCTATGGAAAACTCTATTTTAACTTACGAAAATGCATTCTGAACAGATTAATTTAGTAAGTTGAGGTACCACTGTACTGGGGTAAAGAGACCAGTGGTTTGACTCAATATTTATTTATTTATTTATTTACTTACTTACTTACTTACTTACTTACTTACTTACTTATTTTACTTTACTTTAATTTACTTATATGCTGCCCACTACCCAAAGGTTTCTGGGTGGCTCACAGGCAAAGCAATTAAAACAATTAACATGTTAAAATACAAATAAATAATTAAAATGATTAAAAAAACATTTAAATACAAATACAACACAGTAAAAATTGCCATCAGGACCCACAATTTATGTTATATTAGTTTAAAAAACTGAAGGAACAGGAAACCTCCTATGTTGCTATGTAATGGAAATGCAAGATAGCTATAACTTCATTACTGGAAACTGGAATGAGAAGTAACCCATTATGAGTAGCTAGTCACATCCAATCTCAGGGTCTTGAGGAAAGTAGAATCTCAACACATGTTCTTATGAAGGCTTCATAACAGCCGGGCTGATTTTTCGGATTACTACATCCCGTCTCCAGTCCTGGAATGACACTATGCAATGTAAAACAAAAAACTACTCATGCTTCTTAGGATATTCTGAGAGATGTAGCACCAAAAAGTAACTTTTGCAAGCTTTGGACGTTGCTCAAGATATTCATATATGCACATGCATATATGAAACGGATTCAGAACAGGATAGCATCTGTGAAAATCTTTCCCAAGAAAGCCCCGCGAAAGATCTCTAGAGGAAAAAATCACAAGCCATCTGTGTTTTCTTTCTTTGCTTTTCTGCCAGGATGGAATGATGAGATCTGCTTGAGTTGTTGTGATGGGCCAACAAGTCACCCCAACATATGACGACCTATGAATTAGTGTTCTCCAAAATGGCCTGTTTTCAAAGGTCCTACTCAGCTCTTGCTAACCCAAGCTTTTAGAGAGTCGGTCCATCTTGTATTTTGACTCCTTTATTTATTTATTTTATTTTATTTTTACAACTTATATGCCGCCCACTACCCAAAGGTCTCTGGGCAGCTTACAATCAAAGAATTAAAACAGTTAAAACATCAAATATCAATAAATAATTAAAGCAATAATAAAAACCTTACACTGAAAACATTACACTAAAATTGCCATCAGAGGACCCACAGTCTATGTTGTATCAATTAAAAAACTTCTGGAACAGGAAGGTTTTTACCTGGCACCAAAATGTCATCAATGTTGGCGCCAGGCGGATCTCACTTGGGAGGGCATTCCATAGCTTTTTTCCTGATGCCTTCCACCTTTCCCAACACTATTATTTTTTTCCAAAGAATCTTGTCTTCTCCTCATGTACCCAAAGTAAGACAGCTTCAGCTTCATCATCCCCCCACCCTCCAGAGATAGTTCAGACTTGATTTGACCTAGGATCCACTCGTTTTCCTTCTTGGAAGTTCAGGGGATCTGCAGCGCTCTCCTCCAGCATCACATTTCAAATGAATCCATTCTTTCCCTGTCCGCTTAAGGCCAGGCGTCAGTGCCTGCCAGGTAGCAGGATGAAATCACCGCTGTTTCTTATCAGTGGTGTCTGCAGCAAAAGGTCACCCAAGTGGGAGAGAGAGAGAGAGAGAGAGCAGGTGAACATTACAAATAAGAGGACGCAAGCAAGCAAGAAGTCATTGGGGTTGCAAAGTTGCCAGAAATGGCAGCTGATGGGTGGGAGGCAAGAGGGTGGGAGTTTGGAAACAGAGCAACTGTGAATTGTGCTGTAGATTTCATCTCAGATGCATATTTTTAGCAATTGAGTTTCTGGCCTTTGGGAGTTAACCACAGTGACAATTTCACATCATAACTCATGCAGGATGTGTTCGTGTTTCTATCGAAAAAGCCCCCCCCCCCCCGCGCAGGGCTTTCCAGAGCTGACTGGTATAGCCAAACAAAATGGAACATAAGCGGCAGCTTAGCAGTTATAGGGACCATTACATCAGCTGGAGAACTGCCTGGATTTAATCAGTTAATTACTTTGTACATGCACAGGGAGGAGAGAGGGTTGTAAGCCTCTGCTCATAAATTTTACTTGCATAAAATTTGAATGTTAGCAAGTTGTTTTATTATTTGATAGTGAACATTTTATAATTACAGCTACTCTCAGTACCTCTCATTGCTTTATAACCTCTGCTGACACTGGGCATGAAGTAACTGGCTGATACTGTCTCTGTATTCAGGAGAGATAGATTTACAGCCAGGGTTGCACCGTCTCCATCTTATCAGTCCTTCCATGGGTTGATTCCATCACTCCCATTGCCAAATTCCACTCCTTTGGTTTCTCACATATTCCATTTTCTGCATGGTTGCTTCCAGGGAGGAAGCAGTTCTCCATATCAGGAACTGGTGGAGAAAAAGTGTTGCATCCCTTCATGTCAGGTGAGGGAAAGTTGCTGTATTTATAATATTTACACAGAGGTAACCACAATTTACGAAATTAATTCATTCCCTGGGACGCTTCGTAAACCGACTGTTTTCATTACCCTGATCCGAATGGGACTCAGAGCACCCTGGGAATGGAGGACTTCAAAAAAAAAAATCATAACCCAGGGTTTTCCATAGAAAAAAAAATTGTAACCCCTTTTTTTGCGGAAAAAAAATTTGGACAGACTTCCTTTCGTAAACTGAAAATGACGTAACCTGAGGCGTCCATAACCTGGGGTACCACTGTATATGTGTGGAAACATATATATGCAGCCAATGCCACATGAAGTAATTGGAATACAAAATATTGTGTAACTGTATCTTGGAATTCATCAGGAATAGACGTGATGGCGGCAGATCAAACTGCTGGAAGACTGTATCTATCCATCCATCCATCCATCCATCTCTCTCTCTCTCTCTCTCTCTATCCCACTTTTTTCCTTAAAAATGACCCAAGTCATAAGACAGGTTGTGCCTTCAGATTGCCTCTGATAATTGGGACCCCCTCTGAATAGAGCAGTCTCCATAATGTTCTGGCCTCAACTGCTCAGCTGAACCCTGTGGTCGCCGTTAAGGAGTCAGCTTGTCTTTTATTTGGTTTTCTTCTTTTCCTGTCACCTTCTACCTTTTCCAGAATTACTGTCTTTTCCAGAGGATCCTTGCCCAAAGTGGGACAGCCTCAGTTTTAACATTTTCAGCCTCCAGAGAGAGCTCAGGCAAGATCTGATCTAGGACCCACGTGTTTTCCTTTCTGGCAGTCCAGGGTATCCACAAAGCTCTCCTCCAGCACCACATTTCAAACAGATCAATTTGTTTTCCTGCTAGCTTTCTTAACGGTCCTGCTTTCATGTGCATTCACGGTGATCAGAAATGCCAAGTGTGTGGAGGACTCCTCCACCAACATTATCTTCAGGTACCACAGCTGTCCGGTAGCTGCCTTGAAGAGAGTGGATACTGATAGGGTCACCTCTTCAGCCTCAGGTTCTAAGGAAGAGATGATAATTTTTATGAAATTTGGTTTTGGTTCATCTGCACATGGTAAGAAAAGGTGGTCTTAATACCTTCCCTATTCTTGGGCATTTTTAACTGCCGAGTCCCTTCCCTCTCTGAACCCAAGGATAATTATTTCTACGAAATTGAAGGGAATTTTCTATCAGATTGCCTGAGAAATCGGACTCCTTACAACAAGGAATTTGTCCTAACTGGTTAATGTTTTTACTGCAGAAAGATGTCTCCATGTTGAGGCTGTGGACACACTGTCAAACTGAATTGTGTTCAGACTTTTAAAAAAATGGATTCATATCATATGTTATTTAAACCAGTGGCCATGTTCACATGCACTGAATGGATACTGATTTATTCCTAGTGATATAAATCGGTTTTGGCACCTACAATGCTGAAATCGGGCTCATTTACTTTCTGGCTTAGGCACATGCTTCAATTTTTTTTTCTGTTTTCAAAAAGTTAAGTGACACATCAATAAATTGAATGTCTAGGAAGTACTACCTGCTTGTTTTAAAATAAAAGGAAAAACAGCAGTGCTCCTGCTATCACATAAATAAAAATTGCAGCAATGTTCAAAAAAATTTTAAAGCCTGTGCTGGCCAGTTTGCGGGGGATGGGGTGGGGGTGGAGAGGGAATTGCTTTGCAGCCCATATCCATCAATTTCCTTTTTGCATAGTGTGAACGATAAAATCTAAATCAATTTAAATGACATTTATCTTTGGTTCTTATTGTCAGTGTGACTGCATCCTTTTGTAGCCGTTATAAGTCATTACGTAGCTGTTCTTGCTCTTTCTCCTTAATATAATTCCAAGATTAGGAAGAAGACACACACACTGCAAAAGTGGAAAAGCTAAAGATGGTTAGTCTGAATCCAGTGTAAAATTCAGTGAATGAGACTGGGTGATTGCGTGATTAAAAGCTTCATATCATCTTGCAGCTTGGCTGTCTCTTTTTGTTCTGACTACTTGTCTATCTCTCTGATTTATTTGTAGCTTCTTCTGCCCTCAATAAAAGCTTTATGTAGTTCTACTCTCTGGTTTCATAAAAATAAAGGACAGAGAAGCGGTTTGGCAGTGGCAGTGCCTTGAAAATTCATCTGAGAAGCAGATCGCCAATAAGATCAAACCTGTTCTTCCTTACTCAAATGATTTGGTTCCAGCCCATCACAGTGAGATTGTAGGTTTGTCTTACTCAGAAGTAAGCCCTTTTACTCCCTGGTAGGTGGACATGAGATTGCAGCCTAAAGATAGCTTCTCTGTTCCAAGCTCTCCTTTGAAAAGATAATTTCCTCTAGATTATGTGTAGTGTTTTATAACTTGGCAGGGATATTCTTATCCACATAACTAATACAGAGAGAGAGGAGGAAGAATACACAGATTTAAGGCTTGGCCGTTCTCCACAAGCATGAAAGCTAAGCCCCGGCCCAGGTTTGAGTGCCAGAAAGCTTTCTCCTTACCTTTCTTAGCTCCACAATCCTTGGACCTGACATTTCAGGATACTGAGACTCAAAGACCAGCTTTATTTTTATGCTTTTTTGAATGGGTAATTCCTGGCTCACTTGGCAGTTGGCAGAATTGAGCGTCGGTCCCTCAGGCTCAATGAGATTAACATGCCAACACACCAGACAATGACAGTATGCCAAGGGTTGCAAAATGGTGCGGCTGCTGGGGTAACGGGGTTTTCTCTGGGGTCCCCAGCCCCTGTTTTGCCTCAGAGAGTGGTGGGGGAGGGAAACCTGTCTTCAGAAATCACTCAAATTAATCATTTTTATTAAACGCACAGGAGAAAAGTTTGAAGGAAAAAAAAACGCTTTTAGCTTCATCTTGTACACCGCCAAACCAGAGTTTTGCCAGAAATAGCATGCTTGGGTCTTTCTCGATGTCAGTGATGTAACAGAAGAAAATGCAAAATTAATGATGCACGCTATGCTTTATATCATAGGAGGAGTACCTGGGATTTTTCATTGGATTAAATCTCGGACTTCTTGTGCTGTAGCATTGTGTTATTGGCAAGAGGTGGGCCCTGTGAATAATTGCTTTTTCATCTGCTGTCTCAGAAAAAGAAGGATTTGGTATTGTTGCAATTCTGTGAGAGCTTACTTTAGTCTTTAAAAAATCACACATATCCTTACTTTATAAGTAGAGTGAATTCTTATTAGTGCTGCTGTAGTTACTATTTTACCACATACATGGGAGTCGTTAAGTGTTGCATTAGCAGTGTGGAAGAGACAGCACTATCATCAGGCAGAATGCAAAGGCCACCTCAGGAGGTATCATGATTTGAGGTGAGATGGAAAAAGCCTCAAATTATTAGTTAAATATTAATAACTAATAAAAGTCATGACCTTGAACTAAATAAGGGTGGGGTTAAACTATTTTCGTGCCATTTTAGAGTGCTTGAAATCAATTTAATTTTTTCTGACTACACAATGCATAGCTGAGCAGACAATTTGGGGGGTGGGTGGGGTAGAAATCAAGTTATATTAAATATCAGGGAGGGGTTGTTTATTTTAACTCGCTAGTGAACAGGATTTGTTTTCTTGCTTTTCTTATTTTGAATCAGCCTTGCATGTTTAAGTGCCCATGTCAAAGTAATTAATCTCAGGGGAGCGGTGTCTGTAAGGTTTGCCAACATGGGTGTTGGCAAGTCCAACAGTTTTTTTGATACCCCTCAGTCCGGCTTCTCCTCCCCCCTCCCCAACATAAGAACATATAAGAACATAAGAACAGCCTTGCTGGAACAGGCCACAGCCCATCCAGTCCAGCATTCTGTCTCACACAGTGGCTCACCATTTGCTTCAGGGGATTCCCAAGCAGATGTCTTCACCTGCTTACAATTCCCTGCAAATGGCATTGAGAGATACCTTGCCTCTCTCACCAACTTGGAGGTTGTCCTTAGGCATCCACAATGATAGTCATTGATACCCTTGTTCTCCATGAACTTGTCCAATCCTTTCTTAAAGCTGTCAAGGCTGACAGATGTCACCACTTCTTCTGGCAGGGAGTTCCACAGACCAGTGATCCTCTGGGTGAAAAAAGTAATTTCTCTTATTTGTTTGAGATCTAGCATCCAAAAGTTTCATGGAGTGCCCCCTACTTCTAATGCTGTGCAATAGGGAAAACAGTTTTTCCTTATCTACTTTGTTTCTATTTTCACTCTAGCGCGACTCCAGTTCCTAGTTTGAAATTATATACAACGTGAGGAGACAGGGGATGCTGTTGCCTTCCCAGTTGTGTTTTGTTGTGGGAAAAGCCCAGATAAACCCACTTTTGACATGTTACAATGACAGAGTGTGTGGGGGGGTGGGGGTGGGGTGAGCAAGCAAGAGCAGCAAGGACTGGGACCAAAACAGACTGCGCTCACTCGGCATGGCTGTCAGTCAGGAGGTCCATGGTGAGGACACTGGAGCAGGCCAGGCGGGCGGCATCCTTATACACTACACCAAGCCGGAGCTCTCAGGTACAATGATCAGGAAGGAGGTATGGTCTTTCCCAGCTGACCTGCCTTTCTCGCTGCTTGAGCTCCTAGGCTAAATACAGCCCTTGATGTCTTCACTATGTGGACATGCGCACTGGACGTAGAGCCATGTGGCATTAATTTTATTTCTAAAACCCCGACCCAGCTCCTGATTGATTTCGCAGTGTAACTGCGCCCTCACTTATTCAGAATACCACCCCTTTGATTTGTCCTGAATCTCTCAAAATGCAGCTTCGCCGGATGGCAACCAGGTTCTAGAAATCTGAGGGAGAAAATATTCTCCCTATCCTCTTCCTACACACGATGCATACTTTTTATGCCGTTACTGTTTTCTGTTACAATGTTTGTTGCCTCCGACTTCCTGTGACCCTGTGAATGAGCGACGGGTGCGATGGAGGAGTGACTTGTATATCATTAGCAGGCCTGGTTGGCCTTTGAGAACTCTATCCTGTTGCCTCCTTTATTTATGAAGTCAATCCACTTCATATTTGGTTTTCCTTGTTTCCTGTTGCCAGCTTTCCCCAGCATTCAGCAATGCATGTCTTTTTCCCCCTCATGACATACTCCAAGTTTAACAACCTCAGTTTCATTGTTTCTAGGGAAAGTTCAGACTTGATTTTAGGACAAACTTGTTTGTCTTTTGTGTGGTACAAGGTATCCACCAAGCGCTAAATTTTAAATTCATTTTCCCTCCTATTGGCTTTTTTCACGGTTCAGCTTTCACATTCATGTTCGATCTTGGATTATTTTGGTCTTGATTTCCAGGGACACAACATTACACATGAGGATTTCCTCTAGTTCCTCATAAAAATCCTGAGCTATTTTGGTTTCTTCTCCGTGTATTGTATGCCTAGATGACCTAAGTACATCCAATCTTGCCTGATTTCAGAAGCTAAGCAGGGTGGGCCCTGGTTAGTACTTGGGTGGGAGACCACCAGGGAATACCAGATGCTGTAGGATTAGGAACTGGCAAGCCACTCCAGTACTCCTGCCAAGAAAACTCCATGGTCATGGGTCACGGAGACTCGGTCACAACTGTAACGACACAACACACACACAGAGTCTAGTTATATCATAATAGTTGTGCTGCCAAGTCAATTCTGACTGATGGCAAATGTTTTCAGGGTTTTCCCAGTAGAGAGCCTTCAAGAGTGGTTTACTGTTCCCTTCTTGTGGAGGCAACCAGGGGCTACACAGCTTTCCCAAGGCTATACAGGCTGGTTATTCTGGGATGCACAGTGAGGAACTTAAGTCCCAGCCTCTGGCTCCAGAGGCAGTTGCCTTACTCACTAGGCCCGGGAGCCAACCCTTAATTATATAAACCTCTCCTATTTTTCTAAGCAAGCTTCCAGAAATATTCTAGAAAGTTGTCATTTTGCTGGCCTTTTTTCTGCATCTTTTTTCATTTTTGGAATATTTATATGTTTTATACTGTATGTGCTGTAATAGATAGATAGATAGATAGATAGATAGATAGATAGATAGATAGATAGATAGATAGATAGATAGATAGATAGATAGA
>JAHTLZ010000275.1:2732418-2749222 GCA_023846285.1 Phrynocephalus versicolor | reverse complement strand
AGATAGATAGATAGATAGATAGATAGATAGATAGATAGATAGATAGAACTTTATTTGCATGCTTTTGGGGAGGACCAGGATCATATAGGGCAGGGATGTCGAACCTTTTAGAGACTGACTGCCCAAACTGTGATTCAAAACCCACTTGTTTTTCACAAAGTTCCAATACGGCAATTTAACCTGAATACAGTGCTACCCCGGGTTACAAATGCTTCTGGTGCTACCCTTCGGGAAGGCGAGGATCGAAGAGCAGGGGTGCTACACGTCGGGAAAGTGGTGCAGGCTTTTGAATTTCCCATGGCCACAGTGAGGGTGCTGTGGCTGTGGAATATTCAAGAACCTGCTCTTCAAGTCTCACTTTCCCGAAGGGTAGTACCCCTGCTCTTCGATCCTCACCTTCCTGAAGGATTGTACCCATCAGGGAAGTGATAATTGAAGAGCAGGCTTTTGAATTTCCCACGGCCACAGCACTTCTCTTTGATCCCTGCTTTCCCGAATGGTAGCATCCCTGCTCTTCAATCCTTGCTTTTCAGAAGGGTAGCACCCTTTGGGAAAGTGTGTATCAAAGAGCAGGATTTTGAATTTTCCGTGGCCACAGGAAATTCAAAATCCTGCTCTTTGATACTCACTTTCCCAAAGAGTAGCACCTCATCTGCCCCTCTGCCCTGGGCAGAGAGGCAGATGGGGTGCTACAACATCGGGAAAGCCAGGGAGGCGTGGCAGTGGCTTGTGGGCTGGTTTGTAGCCCCAGTTTACTTTCCAGCCGGGGGATAAGTTCTCCAACCCTCCATCCCCCCACCCCAAGGACCACCACTGCCCCAGCAAAGCTCTGGGTCTGCCGGCCCACTATCTCAGCTGAGTGGGGCAGTTCAAGGGCCATGGCACAGTCTCCTGCTCTCCCTACTGGCCAGATGATCGGCGTGCCACTGTCTTGTGACCAACTGAATTGTTGGTGCACAGCAGAGGAAGGGGAGTGGAGGGGACAGTGAGGGGCAGGGTCATGGGTGTGCCCACCTTTGTGTGGTGACGTCCCCCTCTTCAACCCCCCCAGTGAATTCCTTCTTCTTCCTCCTCCTCCTCCCCCTCCCCCCACCCCACAGCTGCCTCACAGAGACTGTGACCTGCCGCTCCTCCTGCTCCCCTTCTGAGCCATTCCCTCCTCCTTGCGTTGCCGTGGCGATGTGATTGCCCCACTCCTGGCTTGGCCCATCCCAGCTGCATTGAGAATATGGCAGCAGTGAGAGCTATGGGTGGCAGCAGCAGTGGCAGCGAGGGGGCTGGAAGGGAGAAGGGGGAAAACAGGAGGAGAAGTAGAGTCAAGTCAGGCCCCAGGCGGGTTGGGAGGGAAAGTTCACATTTTTTTTAAAAAAAAAGTCTTCCAGCAGCCCAGGCAAGCGGAATGGGCAATCTGCGCAAGCATGTACGTGCCTCCCTTGCACCCGTCCACACCGGCTCAAGCGGGTGTACGGGAAGCATGTGCATGGTCAGCCTTACCATAGGAATGCATTGAAATATATTCCCTCCAGAAAGGATTGATTGATTTTCAATGTGTTCCTATGGGAAACCGCTGCTCTACTTACAAATTTTTTTAAATTAAGGTTTCTTGCCTGGAAATATGACGCCTAATCTCTCTCTCTCTCTCTCTGTCTCGTCTATGAAATTTACACTCATTGAGTCAATGGGACAGGTTTTAAGTGTTATGTTCCACAGTCCCATTGACTCAGTGGTATCACTATGTTTGGGACTAGCCATTAGATCAGTGGTTCCCAACCTGGGGGTCGGAACCCCTTTGGGAGTCGAACGAACATTTCACAGAGGTCACCATGTGCCAGTGAAGAAAAAGGCACAAACGGCTTAGGTCTGGAGGAGGAGGGGGAGGAAGGGGAAAAAATAAGTTACAGCTTGATAGGTTGGAGGGGATGTCAGTCAATGGCACCAGAGGCTGCGATTGGCTGAGGGGGTGCCTGTAGAGGGAAGTTCTCTATGGCACCTGCGGCAGTGGCCTGCCAAAGGGGGCTTGTGGCTTCTTCCAAGCAGGCCAAGGGGTCACCACAGCATGAGGAACTGTATTAAAGGGTTGCGGCATTCGATTATGGCAGCCGTCTCTCTGGAATTAGTCAGTATTTGAAAGAAGAAAGACCTTACGGTAGGTTTTGGAGCTACAGGTATATCCCTTTTCAAAGTAGACTCTTTTTATGTGGGCTTTCATATGCTGTTTTGAAGTCCTTAGTGGCACAGAGGGTTTTCTCTCTCATTTCAAGTGTTAAATCAACAGACCAAATCTAGGGTGACTGTGTTATCACTATGTAATTGTTCGTTTTTATATTTCTATACCGCAAATGATTTTTTTCCAATGGGAACTCTGGGCGATTTACATAGAAAACCATACATGTACAGTAAAACCAACACGTGGCTGACACATAAATAAAAATAAAAATACAAATCAAACCAATAATACAATAAAGACAACCAAATAGACACAGACAAATAACCTGGCAAGAGGCAGAAACCAAATGCTAACCAAGAAAATCAAAACATGGGGGAACACAAAACAGACATTGGCGATCGCCGAATGCTTCTATGAAGAGCTGAGTTTTTACTGCTTTTTTTGAAGGCTTCTAGGGATGGAGCTTGGTGAATCTCGCTAGGCAATTTGTTCCAAGTATCCAGGCCAGCCACCGAGAAAGCCCGATTGCGTGTAGCAACCTTATGGGCCTCCCGAGGGATGGCACCCGGAGCAAAAGTGCCATTGAAGCTCTGGTGAGCCGGGCCAGCACTGACTTTTGGGAGATGCGCTCTGCCACATATTCAGGTCCCAAGCCATGGAGGGTTTTGTAAACCAAAACCAGCACCTTGAACCTTATCGTTGTTATCGTCATCATTTTCTGATTGTCTCATAGAATCATAGAATCATCGAGTTGGAAGAGACCTCAAGGGCCATCCAGTCCAACCTCCTGCCATGCAGGAACCCCCATCACAGTATTTCCGACAGATGGCCATCCAGCCTCTGTGCAAAAACCTCCAAAAGAAGAAGACTCCACCACCCTCCATGGCAGCATATTCCAGAAAGTGGTGTCTCCTTTGCTATACAATGCTATGGCCAAAATTCTATTGACTTCTGTATATAAAGTACTATATTCTGGCATTACTGCTAGCTTGCTTCTTGGTTTAGTTATCTGGCTATGGAGCCAGAGGTTGGGAGTTCAGTTCCCCACTCCCTCTTTGACAGGGACTGGTCTTGATGACCCATAGGCCCTCTTCCAGCTCTGCAGTTCTAAGAATGTAGATCAGTGTTGGGGGACCTATGGCATGGGTGCCAAAGGTGGCACTCGGAGCCCTTTCGGTGGGCACTCCTTCACAGCCACCTGTATTCAGGTTAAATTGCCGTATTGGCACTTTGCAAAAAATTAGTGGGTTTTGAATCGCCATTTGGGCACTCGGTCTCTAAAAGGTTCGCCATCACTGGTATAGATTATAGCATTGTAGCTAGAAATTTTGGCAGTCAACTGCCACAAGCTAATAAGTGTGCTCATTAAATTGCAGGGTTTATAGCTATCTTCTGTAACTTGCATTTTCTTCAAAGACAAGGAATTTGCAGTAGCATTCTAGTCAAGGAAGCTTATGATCAACCGGTGGTCAGGAGGACAGTTGAGGACAGTCTTCCCCCTCCACCGGACAATCAGCCCCTCTGCCACAGATGGATAGCACCTAATCTCCAGAGCCACAAGCCATTGGAGCGGAGTCTGCCCCATTGCCGTGTTCCTCGCGCACATGGATGAGCTGTCTTTGCTCTGCGTTCCATGCTCTCCCGGCCCCCATTGTTTGCAAAAGCTTCGCCCCGCCCTCTCTTTTCACTCATGTGTATATATATCTGTCAACCACGGAAATGCTGTCATACAGAAGATAAAGTGGGCTCCGGTCCACAAAAGGGTATGCTACAATAAATCTGTTAGCCATTAAGGTGTCCCACAATCCCTTTGGAATCTGAGTGGTGCCGTTTCAGTTAAAGGCAGGAGTGCAGCTTGCTTTCATAAGAGGAATCCTCCTTTCTGGTTGGTACGTTTGTGTGTCTGGAGATTTCGTTTGAACTCTACTTCAAGTCACATTTCACATCGGTGTAGAGAGAGTCAGCTACCAGCTGCTCATCACCACTTGATGGACAGCTGCCTGCCATTCATACCCTGCACTGGAGCTGATCACTGTATTTTTTCCTTTTATAAGACGATATTTTTGTCTAAAACCGTTAGACTAAAAATTGAGGCCCGTCTTACACATAGAAGTAAGCAGAGGGGAGAACCATGCAGTTGTGAAAGTGCCCATACCTTGTTGCTGCAAACAGTTGTCTTATACATGGGAGTGTGTTGTACTGTAGACAGAAAAACAAGATCGTCAGCATAAGCGTCACCACCATCATCATCTTGGAACTGCAAAGCCGGAAGGGAACCTCTAGGAATCTAGGTCATCGGGTCAAGCCTCTGTCAAGGAGAGACAGGAGGGAATTCAACTCACAACCTCTGGCTGTGCAGCTAGAGTCGTAAACCACTGCACTCTTTGGAAAGAGGTCTTGGTGTCCTGGTGGACAGCTCAATGAAGGTGTCTACCCAGTGTGTGGCAGTGGTGAAGAAAGCCAATTCCATGCTAGGGACTATCAAAAAGGGGATTGAAAAATAAAGCAGCCAACATTATAATGCCATTGTACAAAACGATAGTAAGTATTGTGTACAATTCTGGTCACCACATCTCAAAAAATATGTAGTGGAACTGCATAAGGTGCAGAAGAGAGCGACTAAAATGATTCCTGGGCTGGGGAACCTCCCTTATGAGGAAAGGCTAAAAAATCTGGGGCTCTTTGGTCTGGAAAAAAAAGTGCCTGAGGGGGGATATGATTGAGACGTACAAAATAATGCAGGGTATGAGTAAAGTGGATAGCTCTTCTCCCTCTCACAAAATACCAGAACTAGAGGACATCCACTCAACTTGAGGGTTGAGAGAATAAGAACAGAAAAAAGAAAATATATTTTCACCTAGCATTGTTAGTCTATGGAACTCCCTGCCACAGGGTGTAGTGGTGGCATCTGGCCTGGATGCCTTCAAAAGGGATTGGACAGATTCCTGGAGAAAAAGTCCATCACAGGTTACAAACCAGGATGGAGATGTGTAATCTCCAGGTTTAAAACCAGAGTAGTTCAAGGGCCAAATGCAGGGGAGTGGTTTTAGGAGACAGATATGTAGTCTCGTGTGCTCCCAGATGCATCTGGTGGGGCCACTGTGAGATACAGGAAGCTGGACTAGATAGGCCTTTGGCCTGATCCAGCATGGCTCTTCTTATGTTCTTATGAGCTAGTGTTTTTTGTTTGGGGTTTGGAAAATCGGGAGTGAATTCAAATGGGAGGCTCTTTTGTTGTTGTTCATTTTCTTTATTTGTTTCTTTCATTTGTTCAGTGTGTTCTTTGCCTCTTATCAGCTATCAGATGTGGTCAGATGACACATGCATTACCCACCTCATTCCAGAGCTTAGATGACAATTATGATGATGATCTTGACTACGAATCTTAGAATGCCTCAGTTGCCTGGAGGGCTCTGGAGGGTGCAGCTTTTTTTTATTTCTAGTTTTATTTCCTTCTCAAGCTCTAATTTTCCCAAGCTCTGTCCTGCTCCCCAAAACAACCGAAATGGCCTGTGATACTGCAAAGGTGTTTGTCTAGCAAATTATGGCAGAAAAAGGAAGGGTATTTTTAGGTTGTGGATGATCGAGGCAAAAAGCTGCATCTGGTAGCTGTCTTTTCTTAACCGCAACACCTTTCCGTGATGGGATCAGAGTTTGGAATGGCTGGCAGCTAGAAGCAAAACAGGGTTGGCTCTGAGATGACTTTGAGGACCCATCGCTGGGCAACGTGAACAAAAATTAGCTGTGAGTCCCACTCTTGGGTATCACAGATGTATCCCTTTGTAGTCCCAAGGAAGTATTAGGTGATGCTGTCCAAGATGCTGGGGTAGACACACTTTGGGCCTGATTCTGCTCAGTGTTTCTTGTGCTGTGGTTTCTCTGAAGGTGCCAAATTAAACCCGGAAGAAGAGAGAGTAACATTATGAATTTAAAGCTCTCAGATCTCAGTATGTGGCTCCGCCATTAGTTAGGGAGAGAGGGTGATAACGTTGATGACAATTTACTGTAGGGAATTCTAGGCACTTAAATACGTATTTGGGTCCAGCGCTATGAATATTTAAATTTTTATGGGGTATTGATTTGTGAATTAACATCCATTATTTTAATAGGGGCTGTTGTGGTTTTTAATTGTATACTATCCAGATGGGTTTTTTAAAGGGGGGTTGCTATAAGCAGGCATTTTCAATACCTGTAATGTCAGAGCAGAGTTTGAATAAAATAAAAGAGAGAACAGGATATGAAACAAACTCATCCCCTAGTGTTATGTTTTTAAGTTATAGGAACAGTGTTGTTTTTCAAGCTAGCTACATGTTTGTGGGATGCCCAGTGTGATGTAGCAGATGGAGCAATGGACTAGGAATCAGAAGGCCTGGGTGTGAATTAAGCATGGGCCTTTTGTTTCAGAATGGGTCCAGTTTCAAAATAAATCATGGCAGCACAGCTGCAGTTGCTCCACTCAGGAGCTGGCAAAGACATGCATCATCCCGCCTCCCTGTCTGATTGCCCAGCACCAGAGAGAAGGAATAATGGCGCGTTGGAGGCTACTTCCAGGTTGGAATATCACCCTGCACAAGGTAAACCAAGGTGAATCAATGGGTCTCGGCTATGGAAACCACAGTTGTGCTGCCGTGATTTGTTTCAGAACTGGACTCATTCTGAAATGCACGGCCCATGCCTAGTTCGAATGCCTGCTCAGCTATGGAAACTCTCATGAGAGTGAGGTGGGGTTGGTAAAACCACTCCTGTCGGGACAGATCCCTTCCATTATTAACAAATACCATTTTCTGATGATACATGATCTGTGATATAGATACATTAGATGTTCAGGCCTCAGTAACCATTTTATGGAAGAGAAACTGAATACACAACATACTATATGTTATTACAAGACAAAAAGGTATATTTTCATCCCATGTGGAGAGTTATTTTTAGATGCCACTCCACCCTTGTAACCAAACACGCTTAATTCTTTTAAAGGGTAAATCTATTTGAGTAACATAAAACTCATCAAGGAACTCTCGTTTTGGATGCTTTCATCAGAAGAGTGGCCCATTTGGATGCCTTAATCTTAAGAGTGTCCCATTTGGCTCAGTTGTGAGATTTCTTTTTTTCTTGCTGAGCGAGGTGAAATTGTTAAGACTCTCTGAGAGCTGGAACTCGGAAGAGAAGACTAAGATCTGTATAAGCTGAATAAACCTGGCAATCTGTTCCTCCCCCCACCCACCCCCATCAGCCACAAGCCACACTCTTGATATGAACCATGTGTTTCAATTATTGAAAACAATACGGATCAGGTCTGTATCAACAAGGAGAACGTTTGCCCGATACTCCTTCAGTGACGGCGAAAAGGAACCGGCTCCAAAGTTGGCAGAGCACCTTTTATTGCTGAAGGAAACTAGGTGTCCCCTGGCGGGGGGCCAAAGCAATGGCTGGTTAACATCATCTGTGCGTGTTTGCTTTATCCTAATCTGACCCGTTTTTACGATGTTTGGGGAGCTTAGCCGTGTGCCTTGCGGCCTGGAGCGGGCCTGTGTTCTCTTTGGCCTCCGCGTTATCTTGAACGAGCTGCCATGTACTGACATAGGCTGAAGGCCAGGATCTAGCGTGTGTGGGGAAACCGAAGACACGGGGAGTGAATGCTACGTTTTGCTTTGTGCCGCAGAGGCGAAAGCAGGGTAGCTCGGGCCAGCAAACTCGATCCAACTGGCGTGAGGGGGAATGCTGGTCACACAGATCTCTGAAGAGTTCTGCATGTGCTGGACCGGCAGCCTGATTGTTTTAGCATAAGCCCAGCACAGCTCACAGTTTATCGAGCAGGTTCTTTGGGACGTTTGGGGCAGCGGCGGGGGTAGGAGGTTAGGTGGGATAGAAGCCGAGCATCCATATATATAAGAAAAGAAAGGCAAATGGCGGAGGCTGTTGGAGGTGTAACATTGTACAGTAGCAGGCCAGACTTCTGGGGGGAGGTAACAAGTGGGCTACCCCAGGTCTCAGTCCTGGGCCCAGGGTTCTTCAACATTCTTATTAATCACCTGGATGGCAGGGTGAGAGAAGGGAATGCTAATCAAATCTGCAGATGACACAAAATTGGATGGAATGAATTATATGCTGGAAAACAGAAGCAGCATTCAAAACGATATAGATAGGGTTGATGAAAACAACAGAATGAAATTCAGCAGGGATAAATGCAAAGTACTGCACCTAGGAAAAAAAGAAACCAAACACACAATTCTAAGATGGGAGAATCCCTGGCTTAGCAATACTATGAGCGAGAAGGATCTTGGAATTGTAGATCGCAAGTTGACTATGAGCCAACAGTGTGATGCGGCTACAAAAAGGGCAAATGCTATTTTGGGCTGCATTAATAGAAGTATGGGCTCCAAATCACACTGGACACCACACTTCAAGAAGGATGCTGACAAACTGGAACCAGTTCAGAGGAGGGCAACAAGGATGATCAGCAGGCTGGAAACCAAGTATTACAAGGAAATACTGACATTACTGGGCGGGCACGTTTAGTCTAGAGCAGTGATGGTGAACCTTTTAGAGACCGAGTGCCCAAACTACAATTCAAAACCCACTAATTTTTTTGCAAAGTGCCAATACAGTAATTTCACCTGTGTACAGGTGGCTATGAAGGGGTGATGTCGGTTGCCCACAGAAAGGGCTCCGAGTGCCACTTTTGACACCCATGCCATAGATTTGCCATCACTGGCCTAGAGAAAAGGAGCCGAAGCACTTTTCAAATACTTGATAAACTGTCATACAGAGGAGGGCAGGATCTACTCTCGATCATCCCGGAATGCAGGAAGCACACAACAATGGGTTCAAGTTACAAGAGGCCAGATTTCAGATGAACATGAGGGAAAACCTCCTGACTGATAGAGCAGTATGACAATGGAACCAATTACCTCCAGAAGCAGTGAGCACTCTAGCACTTGAGGCATTCAAGAGAAATTTGGACCGCCACCTGACAGATATCCTTTGACTTGTATCCCTGCAGTGAACAGGGGGTTGGACATGATGGCTTTGTAGGCCCCTTCCAATTTCCTTCCTCCATGAGTCTCTTAATTTTATGATTTTTAATATCAAAGTACAGTACTTGCAGTTTTTGATCACCAAGAATAAGGTCACTCGGTCAGGCTTTTCCGTTTCATCTGCACTTAGTTTTAATTCTCAGAGGTAGAGATGGGCACGACTTGAAAAATTTTTTTTCGAGTTGTCGTTAGTCGGGCCGGTTCCGTTTCGGCTCGTTTCCATTTTTCGCGAAAATTCGCAAAAATTAGTCGGTTCGTTTTTTCATTTTTTCGTTTTCATTAGTACTGATTTTTTTGGGGGGGTAGCAGGCTCCTGGAGGCACCTCTGTGGGGTGGGTGCCTCCTCTGGCCCGCTAGGAAGGGAAAGCGGGCTCCTGGAGGCACCCGTGGGTGCCTCCTATCCTCACCCACTAGGAAGGGGAAGCAGCAGGCTCCAAGAGACCCCTCAACATGGGGGTCTCCCCTCCTCACCTGCTGCTGCAAAATGGCATGCATAGCCATATGGATATGCATACCACTATTGCAGACAGTGAGACCAGTCCACTGGTACGACCCTCCGTCAAGGACGACTTGGTCGCACCTGCCATGTCCCACAAAGAAGGGAATCGTACTTGCGTGTAGTGCAATGCAAGTAGATCTGGCTTAGGGTTAAGATGGGTTAGTGCAAGGGCTAGGGTTAGGCTAGTGACGGGTAAGGTTACGGTGGGCTAGTGGGTTGCACCTCTGGGCGCCTCTCTGACCCACTAAGAAGACAGTCTGTGACGTATGGGTAAGGAGTCAAGGATTAGGGTTAGGGTTAGGGGGCTAGGGCAGGTTTTAGGGGGCTTTTTGGCACATCCCAGAAGTCTCCATGGCCAAGTGGCCATGCGATTGGTGGGATGGCTCCAAAAATTTGCATGGTCGTCCACTCCCACATGGCTGGCCATGGCCACTCGGCCAGCCCATCATTGCGCAGGTGTAAAAAAAATAAAATCAAATAAAATCAATGGAGGACAGAGGAGGAGAGGAGAGACATTTTGTTGCAAGAAAAAACCCACTGCTACTGTGAAAAATCTGGCAGTTTATAAATTTCTGCGTGTTTCTGTTGTGCTTGTGTGTTTTTGGACCACGATTTCAAAAACAATATTGCGTTCGCCGCCCCATTTTGGATCCCCCGCCCGCACCGCATGACATGGCGAGTCCGGCTGCCCAGGACGGGGGGGAGGCGGGACCCCCCCTCCAGAAACAATCCCTCCGGTAGGTGCCCTGCGCCCTTAGTCAAGCAGGCATTTTTCCGCCTGCTTTTTGGCCCGGGAATGGGTGGGGGGGGAGACCTGGGAGAGTTTAAAAGTTTTTTCCTGTGCCGCCCGTGCCGCTTGCTTGTGCTTTGGCGGCCGGCGGCGAGACTGGGCTTTTTGCGAGCCTGCGGTGAGTCCCACCAGACCAGAGCAGCCCAGGACGGAGGGGGGGGGAGGCCGGGACCCCCCCTACAGAAACAAACCACCCCTCCGGTAGGTGCCCTGAGGCACGGCAGGCATTTTTCCGCCTGCTTTTTGGCCGGGAACCGGTTTTTTGTAACTTTTAAAAACTTTTTTTCTGTGCCGCGTGGCATCGCGCGATGCAAGTAACGAGCACGACAAATCAGACCAAAATTGTTCGTTTGTCGGTTCGAGCTCGAATTCCGGCGGAGTAATTCCCGTTACCGTTTCCGTAGAGTAACGGAACCGAGTAACAGAAATGGAAACGGGAATACCGCTAAGTCGTGCCCATCTCTACTCAGAGGAGTTGGGAGGGGATGTATTTTCCTATCAATCTTTTGGAGTTGTCCCTTTGTGAGGTCTGCGATGGTGCCAGCATTTATAGTCTCCCCAGCGGCCAACTCCACGGTGCAAAAAGAGGTATGGTGTATTGGCATTAACAGATGTTGCTCCATTTTCCCTTAGTTGTCCAGTCCTTTGGTGGGCTCATTTCCTGGCAAGGAGCTTGCTAGATGGAGCTCCCCGAGTCCTCCCTTAGGTTACATTCACTGGGGCGGCTGGGGGCTCCCGGTTGCCAAGTCCAATCAAACGGGAAGCCCCAGTCATCTGCCCCCATCTTCTCTTGGGTGGTCAGTATAGCTGGCTGTCCGGCATGCGGAGGAGCTCTGTGACCCCTCCTGGAACTGCCACCAACTCTCTTTTTGACATCTGCGGCCCCAACGCCACGCTGGGACAATCAGCTTCCATGGATGCCAGTTACAGGTCTGCTGCATTGGAGACACTGGAGGGTGATTATTGGAGACCACCAGCACCACCAGCACCTTGGGCATGTCCTTTAGAAGCAGCTACTTCCATGAGGACTCTCCCCTCCCCCCCGGCTTGGCTAGTTCTCAACCTCTCTTGCAGTACAGAAGATCGTACCTTAGCCTCTACTCCCCCCCCATCCCCGGAACCACAAGGCAAGGTCAGACAGCTTGTCTGGAGCACCAGCAATGACACACACACCCAATATTCTTTTGTTATACAAAATATTTTGGAATGGTCTAGGACAGGCATGCCCAAAGTCAGGCCCGGGGGCCAAATGCGGCCTGTTTTCAAATTTTGAGTGGCCCACGGCCTCTTCTCCCACTGGCTCAGCCTGTCACGCATCCTCGCCAGCTGTCCCCTCCCCATACTGGATGGAGACACCAGCTTGCAGTTTTATCATTTGCCTGCCCTCCCTGCCTCCATCTGTGTCTCCCCCCACCCCCAGCCACCTGCCCAGGTTACCTGCCCCTGGCTCCATTGCTGTAGCGCCCTCCCCACCTCCTTGCATGTTATAGAGGTTAGTCCAAAGTACGCCCCGGGGGCCAAATGTGGCTGAATAGTCAGCCCCCACACATTTTCACCTCACCAAATCTGGCCCTCCTTGCAAAAAGTTTGGACACCCCTGGTCTAGGACAGTGGTGGCAAACCTTTGGCACTCCAGATGTTTTGGACCACAACTCCCAGAATTCTGAGCCTGTATTGCCAGTGACAAAGGACTGTGGGTGTTGTGGTCCAAAACATCTGGAGTGTCGAAGGTTTGCCACCACTGGTCTAGGACCTAGGTATTGACACTAGGAATTCATTAAATCCTATTTGCCTTACAAAAGACTTGCTCCAGGTGGATAGGGACAAAGCTGAAACTAGTTTGGCGATGCAGTACACAGTATTAGAACATCTTTGTCTGTTTTTGGCTGTCCTTGCAAACAAAAGATGGTCATGGTCATGGTGAGTGGATGAAGCTCAAATCTGACTACTGTGCCATTGTTAAGAGGAAGAGCATCTGGCTGGTTTTGTCATACTTTCTGCTCCTGCTCCCAGACTCTTTGCCTTAGACAGCACCCTCCTGCATGGAAATTAAAATTTTAAAAAAGCCTCTACGCCAGTCAGTTGTCAAGTTTCATGAGCAACAGTGCATGTGTGTTTCTATGTAAAAGTGAAAGTGGCAACCTTACTCTTGAGTCAGGGTTTACTTCCGAATGGGTTTGTAGGGTTAGAATTTATGGACATGGTCTAAGGCAGTGGTTCCCAAACTTCCTAAGGCTGAGACCCTTTAATACAGTTCCTCGTGTTGTGGTGACCCCTTTTGCCCTGCTTGAAAGAGGCCACAAGCCCCCTTTTGGCAGGCCACTGTCACAGGTGCCATAGAGAACTTCCCTCTACAGGCACTGTCAGCCAATCGCAGCCTCCGGTGCCATTGACTGACCCCCCCCTCCAACCTATCAAGCTGTAACTCACTCTTCCCCCCCTTCCCCCCCTCCTCCAGGCCCAAGCCTTGTGCCTTTTTCTAGGTTGGGAACCACTGGTCTAAGGAAAGCTGTTTGTTTTATATAGTTTGGGTTTTTTTTCTCTCTCTCTCTAATTGTGCTTGATTTGATTATTGTTATGTTAAATGCATAATCTCATGTGATTATACTTCCTTTCTAATTAACTCTGTGGGAGAAGAACAACATGACATATACAGGCGGGAGGCATGAGATTGCAGAATAGGGCCCTATATAGTTCTGCATCTGGCAGCCCACAAAATGTCAGCATTTCTAGGGTTAATCAGCAATCTGCCGCAAATGAGAACGTGCTCAGAATGCCAACGGTCATGGGACATTTAAAACCTGCCCTTCGTCTTGACCTAAATCCATTTGTGTAAATATTCAACTTGTAAACTGAAGGCAATAATGCAGTAAATGTCAGAGCAGAGGCAGTAAATTGCAAAGGAGGGGATTGTGTGAAACCGGTATTCCTGTCCATTCTCGACCTGTAAAATCTACTCGGGATGGTGAGAAGTGTAGGGAAGCCCAAGCATCAGCACCTTAAGTCAATGAAGATTTAGGCCGCGAGACCCAAAATTTCATTCAACTGGAGGAGCAGTAGGAAGCATTGAGATCATTGGGACTCCAGGTGCTTCCAGGTGAAAAGTTCTTAAAACTGCCAGTCAAAATACACTAAGAGGTTTTTTTCTTGGTGACAAAATAATAAAAGAAGAAAAAGAAGTGATGGAAACTTGGAAAAAGCTATTTTTTAAGACTACAGCTCCTAACATTCCCTACCATGGCCGACTCTGGGAGTTATAATTTCCAAAAAAGTTTTTAAAAAAACCCTCTGCTATTGAAGGTGACATGTCTGGAATGGTCTAGATGCCCCTGAATCAGAGCCCTAAAACAACACAAGCCAAATCACTGCATGCAAATGTACCAAACATCCAACAAACAGCCAATGAATATTCGTTATGAAACTTCTATTCCAGTGATGGTGAACCTTTTAGATACCAAGTGCCCAAACTGTGATTCAAAACCCACTTATTTTTCACAAAGTGCCAATACAGCAATTTAACTTGAATGCAGTGGTACCCCAGGTTACAAATGCTTCAGGTGTTATCCTTCCGGAAATCGAGAATCAAAGAGCAGGCTTTTGAATTTCCTATGGCCACAGCATCCTCACTGTGGCCAAAGGGAATTTAAAAACCTACTCTTCAGTCATTGCTTTCCTGAAGGTTGCTACCCTTCGGGAAAGCAAAGATCCAAGAGCAGGTTTTTAATTTTCTGCAGCCAAAGCACCCTCGCCACCAAAAATTCAAAAACTTCTTCGATCCTCGCTTTCCCGAAGAGTAACACCCCATGCTACCCTTCCGGAAAGCACGGATCAAAGAGCACGTTTTTGAATTTTCTCTCATGGGAAATTCAAAAGCCTGCACTTCGATCCTAGCTTTCCTAAAGGGTAGCACCCCTGCTTTTCGATCCTGGCTTTTCCAAAGGGTAGCACCTTTCTGAAAAGCAAGAATCAAAAAGCAGGGTTTGGAATGTCCTGCGGCCACACCACCCTCGCTGTGGCCGCCTGGAAATTCAAAAACCTTTTCAGTCTTCGCTTTCCTGATGCGTAGCATCCAATCCACCTCTCTGCCCTAGGCATCCCAAAAGCAGCATGGCTGTAGAGTAAACGGGGGCTATGAAGGAGCCCACAAGCCTCTGCCTCCCCTTTGCCCAGCACTCTGCAGAGCACAGTGGCGAGCTCCGAGCAGAGGGGGAAATGCCATGGCCGCGAGGGGCTGATGCCTGGTGCCCACAGAAAAGGCTCCGCGTGCCACCTTTGGTACCAGTGCCATAGATTCGCCAACACTGTTTTATTCCATTGTATATTACATTGAACATCTCATTGTTCTACTATAAGTCCAAAGAAGTGAACCTGATCCACGAAAGCTCAGATTAAAATATATATAATAGCTAGTCTTTCAGATGCCACATGTTTTTGTCTTTTGTTTTGTTTCTTTGATTTTTGCCTGGAATTGAATCAGGCTGTTGTTGTTATGTTCTGTTAAGTTGCCTCTGACTTATGGTGGCCCCATAGACATGCGATCCCCCAAAGATCCTGTCCTTGACAGCCCTATTCATTTGTTACTGCCTCGAGGCTGTGGGCTCCTTTGGGAGTCAATCTATCCCGTACGTGGCCTTCCTCTTTCCCTGATGCCTTCAACGTTTCCCAGTAGTCGTGCTTTTTCCAGCAACTCTTGCCTTCTCGTGATGAGCCCAAAGTAGGACAACCACCGTTTCATCATCTTTTGCCTCCAGAGACAGTTCAGGCTTGATTTGATCTAGGACTCACTTGTTGGTCTTTCTGTCTGTCCAAGGTATTATCTGCAAAGCTCTCCTCTGTTATTGTATTTCATTCCCCCCCCCCAATCAGCTTTCTTTACAGTCAGTTCCTTTAGCATTCCTCAGTGTGCCTTTAATGCAAAAACATAACTGAATCTCTCAATTCTCAACTGTCAATTCTCATCTGGGCAAAGGTTTGCTAATGATACTAATGAGAAACCTATTTTTCATGGGATGCCTTTTAGAAGTATTTTTTTATTATTTCTTATCTGAGAGCAAAATTAGAAATAATAGGAGAGAGATTGCAAGGTCAGGAGTGTGTCCTTTCTGTAAGACACCACCCAGCGCAATTCTGTGCAATCTGTGACATGACATCATTATATTATATTGTCACCTGTTTCCTACCACACCACATTGATTAGAATAGGCATGGATGACAGACCCAGCACGAGGCTGTCACGTTACCCATTTGGTGATGTCATACTATGGATTAGAGATGATGACATGTCATGAATTCCCCTCCCCAATTCACATTATGAAAAAAGGAGGGCAAAAAGTGGGTCGATTTCTGCCCAAAACTAACATGAAGGGGAGCGAAGATTTGCAAAGAGCTCCTTTGGAACCAACAGCTTAGTGTTCTGGGCAAATTTTGAAAAGTTCTTGTTTTGGACTACGGAGACCAGAATCCCCCCAACCTGTAGCTGTGATGGGACTCCTGAGAGACTTCTGGGATCCAGTGTCCAAAACAAAAATAAATATTTTCCAGACGTTGGTTCTGTGACAGACACAAAGAGTTGTCATAGCATGCGTACACACTCATACCCCTGTACAGACACATGGAAATTACATGTAATTAGTACGGTGCAGTGGCAAGGAGATGCAAGTTTTCATTGGTAGAACCAGCCCTGCCCTTGGGCAAAGTGAGGTGGCTGCCTTGGACAAAGGAAAACAAATGGTTAGTTCTATAATGTGTTGTTATTCTATTTTTACTGTCAGCTGTAGGGAGCGGTACTTGGGAATTTTTTTTTTTTGCCTCACGTGCCAAAATAATAGTCTTCTTTGTACTACACGCCTTGATTTGGACTGAAGGAGTCCACAGGTGCCATGTTCTGTGTTGGGAAGCGACTGACAAATATGATCTGTTTAACAGCTTTTCTGTGGACTGTGGCCACTACTATTTCCTTTTATAGACAACAGTCTATAAAAGAGAGAGTGAGCAACTGCAGCCTTCCTGACATTGTTGGACAACTACTCCAATACTGTAGCTATGCTGATTTTTACAACCTTGCATCCTGCCTGGAGAAAGTGTGCCCCGGAGGGACCTATCTGAGCTGGGGTGACTGTTGATGTATCCATCCCTGATCAAGAGTTCCCTCCTTCCTCTGAATTCAATGAGAGTTCCACCTCTCTGCTCTGTGCTTTTCGCCTCTTTTAAGACTACTGAAGTCTGTCTCTGAAAGCAGTCAGGCTTGCCAGTTTGCTGTTCGGCCTGTTTACAACTGCGAGTTAAGATAATGGTTTTTATTCTTTTTCTCA
>JAHTLZ010000275.1:2715581-2730302 GCA_023846285.1 Phrynocephalus versicolor | reverse complement strand
CTGGCTCTGGAATTTTTTATGCTGTACAGATTTTCTGTTATACAAACCATTTGTTATACGAGGGTCTACTGTATATTATTGTTATTCTTATATTCTTGTACATGGTTATCTATTGGATCATGAAGGTGATCTTCAATGAAAAGTCTTCATCAGAGAATGAAAACTAGGAGTGCAACTATAACTGGATTTGATTGGCAGCCTGCGTTGTGTTTGAAATTGCAGCCAGTCCACACATAAAGCTTGTAGATTCAGGAAGTCACTGTTAAAGTGGATGTGATGTGAGTTGCATTCCAGCCCACAGCCCCCCTTCTTTCTTCCTTTCTTCCTTCCTTCCCTCCCTCCTTCCTTCCTTTACTGATCTTTTATGGGTCATAAATATGGGAAATAATAATAACAAGGTCCCAGCAATAACATTGGTTCTCTGGTCATCCTAGGACTGTACAGCTTGCCCAAATCCCCACAGGCTGGACCTTCTCTCTGGAGGCATAGTGAGGAATATAATTCCCAACCTCTGGCTTAAAGTAAATTGCAGTTAAGAGTAGGCCCATTTAAATCAACGTTTCATATGAAGAATCTGGAAGTTGAGTCATGGCAACTGGAATTTATTCAGGCTGAGGAAGCTGTTTGGATGAGCAGCAAAACGTTTCTCTCTCTCTCAAGAAAACGAAGTCCAGTTACCATGACTCAACGTCCAGATAAACTCACACCTGGATGACTCAGAATCTTCACAGATAGACATATGAAGAAGTAGACTGACTAAATCGCCATTTATCCAATAGGGAGATTTACTATGATAAGCAATAGGATTTTGGAAAAGGGGAATCCTTCAATGTTGTCAGTTTCTGATTATTGTAGTTCAAAGTCTTTATACCTCTCTAAACAAACCAGCTTGCTGTGTTTTGTGATTACACATTGCACAGTAAGCATAGCCTTCACTTGGAAGTATGATGGCTGTATGATCTGCCAGAATCTCAACTCACCTCCTGTTTGCAACATATTGTTTGGCCTTTAGACAAACATTTTCTAACTGGCAAATTACAGCCACAATTTTATCAACTGATTCCTCCTCCTCTTCCTCCTCCTCCCATTTGACTCAGTTTTGATTCAGTTCTCTGGGCATAGTTCAAAAATCTTTGCTTTGAAACTACTATATTTAGAAATGAATGAAAAAGAATATGTTTAATATCCATGGCTGAGTGATACCTGCTCATGATTAGCAGGTTGTTGTGAGAATAGACAGGCTTCTCCAGTTGGGCAATAAGTTGCAGAAGTTGGACAACCAATTCCATTGTTGCCACTCAGCATGACAGTGGGGATCATGGGCACTGTAGTCCACATCTGGATGTAACATGGGAAGGTGCTTAACATTCTATGGGTAAAAGTTAGAAAGATAAAAAGTTTGAACAGTAATAAATAGTTTGAGCAGAACTGTAAAATGTTTGAGCAGAACAATAAATCGTAATTCACACATCGGAATGATTCCATAACAGGGATCACCACCTTCCATTTCCCATCTGTTGCTCTTTTCCCTTACGTTCAAATAATATATGCAGGAATTACCTCATCTCTGGTCACATATGGTTTTCCACTGTTGGCATGATAAACTAGTCCGCTTCCAAACCTGTCAATTAAGTAATTAACAGCACTAAGCTTTTGCTTCACAACCAAAAGGTCCTTCCCTCATGATCTAAAGCCTATTGTGTTTGACAGGATTCAGGATTAGCACCCGATCCCCCACATTAAAATCACGGTGCTTTGCTTTTGCATGTCATCCTGAGCCTGAAATCATGCCTCAACTCTGTCACTGAAACATCACCTACAGACATGCCCCTTTATCGCAACTAACCACGCATTAAAAAGCCTGCTGAAATAGTTCTGACTTTTAAAACTAGAACTCTCCTCACAAGAGCGGGGGCAGGTCGGGGATCCACTTTCGGAACAATGGGGACCTGACCAATTTGAATCCGACTTTGGTAAGACTCTCGTGTCACAGTGGTGTAACTGTCCTCTCAACCTGGGGTTCAGTCCCAGGTAGCTGGCTGTAGGTTTACTCAGCCTTCTGGCCGTCTGAGGTCAGTAAGATGAGTATCCATCTTGCTAGGGAGCGGCGGCAATGTGTAGCCTTACCTGTAAACTGCTCAGAGAGTGTTTTAAGTATATAAGTAGCACACTTTTGCTTTGATGCACTCAGTAAAAAAAATACTTTATATTCACCCATTTTGTAAATAGCAAATCTTGAGGGATGACAGGTTTTGTTACTGAGTGATGGTGTGGATGTTGTGCATACCTCTCTGATGGCACATGGAGAGGGTTTCCAGGTAGCGATTGTAGCTGACCTTGAAATATTACTGAGGAAAGGTTTGTGGAAAGCTGGCACGATTGCCTTTGACCATCCATTTTGCGCATTTTGGAATCACCAAAGTTGTCACTTGTTCGGACGTCTGCTGCAAAGTAAGGAGTTAAGTCCCAGCAGACACCGGGGAAGAGGTGCGTGGCGGCAACATCTTGAATTTGTTTGCTGCTAATCTGAAAATGCCGAGATTTTCCTAATTCTCAAGAAATTCTGCTTTCCCCACCCCCACCCAACAACAACAATATGTGGTAAAAATGTTACAGACATGTGTGGAAAAGGAGTTTTTAAGAGCTTACTTTTTCCATCGTTAAGCCCATTGTTATCCTCCAAATGGTAATCTTATCATGTATACAAGCTGTTCCATATAAATAGACCCATGTATATTTTCAGTAGCTTCAGCTGAAACCCGTTAAGAGCAGATGTGCATATGGTTTCCTGGCAGAGATCCCTCTGAAATGGTTTATTTTCCCGTTTGTTCGCAGTGTTTCCTCATCCAACCCAGTCTTTCTTTTCTGCAGTGGGGGCTGTTACGGGGGAGAGAAGACACTGGACAGGAAGAAGAAGCTTTCATTCATCATTAGAGCAAACCTTAAATGTTTTCAGTGCTGGCTCGGTTTATGGCATTTGTTTACAGGCCTTGAGGAATGCGATGGCGTTGAACAAAAGGCAGCCAGCCATTTTCTTAACCCAAGGGACTTCTTTTCTTCACCTCTTCCTTTTGTACTAGAACCTTGATATCCATGGCCAAAATTGACGTCATGCTTGGGGATCAGTGATCAGCTGTCCCACTATATGGCTATTCTTTGTCTTAAAGCAGACATGGCTTTCTTTTATTGGAAAGGCAGTGCAGTTCAGGGGTGGGGGAGAGGGGAGAGGAGGCTTAACCCTTCCCCACCTGCACTTTTCTCTCTCTCCTGAATTACCCCACTGGCAATCACCTTAAATAAGGAGAAACTATAGCTACAAGGATGTTTTCATCTTCTTCCCTCACCAGTGGAGCGGGGTGGAATTTGGATATTAGGACTGCAAAGCAAAGTGTTCTGCTTATATACCTCCCCATAGTGCTTCAAGCACTCTCTGCTATACATTGCCTGCACCCCCGCAGCAAGCTATTGGGATTAATTATTATTAAAAAGATATTTGCAGAGTGCTGGAACTTGTTGGCTTAAAAAGAAAAATAAATCATCAGAGTATCCACAGTTACGTAGAATACTCAGCACAGCAAAGGTAGACGAAAGAGGTCAGCCAGTAATCAAAGAGAAGGCTAGTAACCCAAATATATCTACTGTAAAGTAGCAAGCACACTCACACACCCAGTTGCTATGCACAGCTTAAATAAGGAGAACAAAATGGTTTGTAGAAGAAGCTTTACTAAAAATATAAGGACAAGAAGAAACAACAATAAATAGTCAAAAGTACAAAAATGCTTAGCTTGAGCAGAGAAAGGAAAGGCAGCAACAGCAGTTGTATCAGAAATTAAGAGTAAGACAGGGTGAAATAACTGAAGGTAAGGTAGAACCTTCCCTTATAGTCAGAGAAGGGGAACAGATGCAGGTGATAGAATAATAGCCTGAGGCATAGCATCTTGCATTGCAGTTGTAACAAAAAACCAAAAAACCCAATGCCCCTTCTCAATGCTCCATGCATGAGATGACTACAAGTCCCATTTTTCCCATAGGTACTGGAAACAGTCTTTGGGTAATGGCTTGGTCAAAATATTGGCTGCATAAAATATTGGTCGGGCAATATGTCATCTGGATCATGCCACTTTCCTGGAGATCACGCACAAACTGAGTTCTTATGGTGATGTATTTTTTGCACACATTCATCCTCTCTGCTTGTGACAATCTACCCTAATACAACTTTGATTGCTCTCCATCATTTGGAGTGGCTTGGCCTCTTCTACTCCAAAGTCCTTTAAAAGTTTTCTTCAACACAAGAGTTCTCTGCATGCTTCAGATGCTGCTATAAACTCTGACTCTGTGGATGACAAAGCTGTAGCACTCTGTTTACAATTAGCCCATGATATTAGACCATAGAAAAATAAGAATCCACTAGTGGATTTAAAATCTGCACTATCCTTTGCCCGATCTGCATCTGTATAGCATACAATTCTTGGAGAATTGCTAGTTGGTAGCTTTAACTTAAGTTCCATGGTACCCTTTAAATATCTAGCTACCCTCTTAACTGCACTCCAATCAGTTTGTGTAGGGGAACTGACTCTTCTACCAAGGCTGTTGCTATATCATGCCTAGTCGTGGTTAATAGATATAGGAGTTTTACTATAGCTGTTCTATATCCACTATTATTTGGTAGAGGATCAAATTCATTCTTTTTTTAAAAAAGTCACTTTGCATAGGTGTTAACGTCTTGCAAACCCGATCTATATAATAACTCAATGATCTTTTGTTTCTGACTCAAAAGTAATGACCCATCTGCTTTCCTTTCAATTTGGATATCAAGATAATATCTAGCATCATCTAGTTCTTTTACTTCTACCTTCTGACTGAGCATACTCCCTATTTCTTGATATTCACTCTGACTGTGAGTTCCTATGGGCAGCTCATCTAAATAACACAAGATAAATGCTAACTACCCATCTCTGTTTCTTGTATATAAGCATTGGTCTGCAGTCCCTTACTTAAAACATTGTTCTAATAACATTTTCTTTAACTTTTCACTCCAAGTTCTTGTGGCTTGCTTACGGCCATACAACCCTTTTTTTAGGTTACAGACATAATCAGGGTGTTCCTTATCTCTGAAGCCAGGTAGTTGTTCTAAGTGTAGTTCCTCTCTGATCTCCCCATATAAATTGCAGTTTTAATATCTAGATGTTTAACATGCATTTTTTTACAGGCTGTTATACTAAAGAACATACGTACAGTAGAATGTTGGACAATCAGAGCAAAGTTCTCATCATAATCTTCTCCGTACTTTTGAAGAAAGCCTTTGGCAACCAACCTTGCCTTAGAAAGCAAAGTGTTCTGCTTATATGCCGCCCCATACCACTTCAAGTAGTCTCTGGTTGGTTTACATTTTAATTACAGTATGCAGGCTACACATTGCCCCCTCCAGCAAGCTGGGTACTCATTTTACCAACCTCAGAATAATGGAAGGCTGAGTCAACCATGAGCCTGCTACCTGAGATTGAACCCCAGGTCATGAGCACAGTTTTAGCTGCAGTACAGGCATTTAATCACTGCACCACTAGGCTCCTTATAGCATTCTGTTTCTCCATTGGCATTTCTTTTCCTTGAGTACCCATTTACATCCAATGACTTTCTTTCCAGGTGGGAATTTTGTTAATGTCCATGTTCCATTTTTACACAAGGCTTCCATTTCTTCTCTTGCAGCATTTTACCACTTGATGCTCTCTGATGCTATCATCTGTTCCACAGCATCCGAGTCTGCTGGTTCACATCTGTGTAAAGATCTTTGCAGGCATGTCCAGACTTTGGCCCTCCTGATGTTTTTGACCACAACTCCCAGGATTCCAAGCCTGTATTTCCAATGGCAAAGAACTGTGAGAGTTGTGGTCCAAAACATCTGGAGGACTGAGATTTGGACATGCCTATCTTAGAGAGTAAGATAGGCGAGGGGGTGGTATACCTTTATTTGACCGCAATGAGCATCTGACCTCATGCTCTGGACTGTCTTCTGGCTCATGTGCAATTTCTTGCATGGGGGCCTATTCCACATCCTCGTCACTGACCTCTTCATCAACACTGGCCACTACATCCCCTTCTGTAGGCATAATATTTTCTTCCACATCTATACTCTGTCTCTCTGGTACGGGTAGTAAGAACACTGGTGTCAATGTTTCTAAAAGGGGTGCATTGTAATGTTAAGAGTCATCATCTAGGATGCTTCCTCTTTTGATTCTTTTTCTTTCTTCATCAAAGTGAGTGACATGCTTCACACTGATGTTTCCTGTTTTTAACCCCATTACTTTGTATCCTTTAAAACCAGGGGCATAGCCAACTAGTATTGTTGGTTCAGACCTTGGACCCAACTTATTCTTTTTGTGTGCTGGGATATAAGCAAATGTCTGACAGCCGAAAAATTCTAATGCAGGCATGTCCAAACTTCGGCCCTCCTGATGTTTTGGACCACAACTCCCAGAATTCCAAGCCTGTATTTCCAGTGGCAAAGGACTGTGGGAGTTGTGGTCCAAAACATCAGGAGGGCCGAACATAATATTCCCTTGCAATATGTCCTGTTTTTCCACAGAGAAACATTTAATTCACTTACAGCGGGGCGGGACCTTCTTCTATCCTTTGCCTTTTGCACTGTAGCTTAATCCATAATGTTCAAAAGAGTAAAAGGTTCAGGGTGGAAGGAACCACCCACTATCTCTGTCAATCATGTGTACGCAATGCTATGTCAACCAATGAGGAATTTTGACTTACACTATTAGCTTCCTTGTGGTCAGAAAATATAAGACTTGTTTCATGTCTAAATCAGGGTTCTCCATCTTTTGAAGGGCCCATGTGTTTACATGTTTGTTTAAGTAAAACTGCAGTCTTTCTTTTCATCAAATGGAATCAGAGTCGTCACTTTATTTTATATGGTGGCCTTTTGAGACATCCCTGGATTCCAATGTCCAGCTGACATTACAGTTCACATATTTATTGTAATCTTTGTGCAATTAAAGTTATGTCTTGTTTGGCTCAGGGCCCCACTTGATAGCTTGCCATTTGAAAAGGAAATTCCTTAGCTGCTGAAAATATCCGGTTGCCCCAGTGGGTGGTTTTCACACCCCATACATTTAGCAAATTACGTTGTTTTGTGGTTTGTCTTCTTCCCAGATTAAAAGGTCAGCAGAAATAATATGTTTGAAATGTGTGATTTTAGCTACCGTGATAGGTTATCTCTAATGCCATAGTCTCTCACCTTGGGTCTACAGGTGATCTTGGACTACAACTCCCAGAAATCCTGGCCAGCACAGCTAACGGTGAAGGCTTTGGGGAGTTTTTGTCTGAGAACATCAGGGAACCCAAGGTTGGGAACCAGTGCTTTAATGTATGTTGTACTCCCCCACTTCCATATCAGCTGGGCTTATGTTTTAGTTTTTTAGCTGGCTGGAGAAAAAATGGGCTCCATTTGCCATTTCTAGCAAATGTCCATCTGTGCCCACATTAGCTTTACAAGGCAAGCACAAATATAAGGACCAGTACATTCCCCTCTTAAATTTCAAGTGTCCCTTCAGGGGCCCTGAAGTTATATCTTCCTTAGAATGATTTGGGAAACCTGGTTTCAAGTCCTCCTCACTGAGCCATGATAGGCTTAGGGACCTTTGGCTCCAGCTTCTCTTAGCCCAGAGGTTCTCAACCTGGGGGTGGGGACCCCTTTGGGGGGTCAAAAGACCATTCACAGGGGTCGCCATGAGCCAGTGAAGAAAAAGGCATAAACGGCTTGGGTATGGAGGGGGAGGGGAGGAAGGGGGGAAGAGTGAATTACAGCATGATGGTTGGAGGGGGTGTCAATCAATGGCACCGGAGGCTGCGATTGGCAGAGGGTGCCTGTAGAGGGAAGTTCTCTATGGCACCCCCAAAGGGGGCTTGTGGCCTCTTCCAAGCAGGGCAAGGGGGTCACCACAACATGAGGAACTGTATTCAAGGGTTGCGGCATTGGGAAGATTGAGAACCACTGTTTTAGGGTTGATATATCAAAGGAGGCCAAGCAGGGTGAAGGAGAATCCTGCCTTCTCATCATGTGCTCAAAGCAGGACAACTTCAGATTCATGATTTTTGCCTCCAGAGATAGTTTAGGCTTGATTTAATCTAGGATTCATTTGTTTGTCTGTCTGGCAGTTTATTGTATCTACATACAAAGCAAGAAGAAGGAGAACTACTTCCACTGCCGTGTACTCGGCAGAAGAACGACAGGATAGAAATACAAATAAATACAGAACTAAATTAGCATATGTAAAATAAGGTTAATACCAGCAGATATTGGGAAATCCAGCTATCCTGTTAAAGAACTACAGGAGAGGCAGTTAGCTATGAAGTGTGTGCTTGGTTACACAGCCAGAGTTTCTGCTTTTTAATGTGTGAACCAGCCCTAAGTGAGCTGTTAATTTTGGAGTTGCACCATGCCTTTCTCTCTGTCCCATAGTGTGGATCTGTAAGGAAATGTTTTGCAGCAGCTTTTCTTTATTATGGTTTTCCTCCTTTTTTTCTTCTTCTCATTTTCAGGGTTTCCCAGATGATGCACACTCTGGTTGCCTCCTCTTGCATCATGCAGCCTCAAAACCATCTGTTTTCATCCAGAACAAGCAGCTCCTTCTCACTGGCTGGGAACAGCTGATATTTCAAAAGAGGTACTTCCCAGTGGCTTTTTTTTTTAAGTAAAAGTACATGGAGGTACATTGGAGTGCAGAAATGTTAGAAACATGACAGGCTGGCGTTTCCTCCATAAAAAAAAACACAGATGGTGTGTCAATCAGCAACAAACCTGGGTCTAATTGCTCCCAAGGAAATGGCCGATCTTGTTACTCATAGTAAAGTCTCAGTCGTGCGCTAATATAATAGAATGAGGTCACACAATGCATTATCTCAGCTATGTCCTTGGCTACTTTGTGGAGTGAGTTTTTGCTTCAAGTTAAGGTTTGGGAGCATGAGCTGTGTTTTGGAAAGTTACAGAATTACACTTAATGATTTAGGTAGCAATTGATTGCTGCTTCAAGTTTTTATTTTCTCCATCTCCCTGTTCATGCAGAAGGCGATCTCCTTGGCAGGTATAAAATAGCAATTATAGGTACTTCTTGGTAAATATAATGCAGAGGTTGAAAATAATTTTTTATAAATTAATTTGTTGTTCCCCCATGGCAAAAGCTAGCCACACTTTGAGAAGTGATTGTTCTTAAGTCACTAACTGCAAGGCAAGCAAGAACAAACTAAGAACATTTCACAGTATTCTGATTCATTACTGTACATTGTCTCCGGAGGGGATCTAATTTGTTTATGTTTGTCTTTGTGTTTTACCATTTTAAACTATTTTAAAAAAAATCTAAACTAACATGCGGTACAATTCTGGATTGGATGATTCCTTTATCATATGATTGAAAACAAGTAAACAAACAAATAAATAAGACAAGTGTTGGCATTTCCAGACCTCTTGCTTGGATGTTAGTTGTCTGAAGACTGTCTGTAAATTCATACCTTTGTTTTTCATTGATTCTGGAGTCTCCACTTTCCCCCCTTATTTGTTTGTTTGCTTGTATCCCTCCCATCTGGCCTAAAAAAGCCTCTCTGGACGGTTTACAGCATTCAAATATACAAATACAATAAGGAAAAGTGGCAAAAAGCATAATTATAAAAATTATGCAATCATAAACAAAGAAAAAATAACAGTAATACAGTTACCAAATACCAGGACCATTTAAAAAGTCTGGCTGCTTTTACACAACCCCTAAAATCCGCTGCAAAATGCTCACAGATGCGGAGCATAAAATTGTATTCCCACCAGCAGTGGACTTAAAAAAACTAAAGTACGACCACACCCACCTAAGCACGCCCCAGTGCATTTTACAAGTACGTGGTCTGGAGGAGGTAAAATCCTTGTTGCTATTCTTGTTGCTGTTTTAAAGCATTGCATGCCTGGCCCTCCTCCGCTTTTTGTTTGTTTTTGTTGGGTTTGCCCCCCCCCCTTTAACAGACAGGAATCCTAACGGGGTGGAACAATTAGCTGCTGCCGAAAGCAGGCAGGCGGAGGTGAGCCTGCATTTTTCTTTCTCTCCCCTCACCGCAGACAGAAGCAATAGAACCAAGAGTGCGGGAGGTGGGAACACAGGAAGCAGAACAAAAACCATGTTGGGGGGATCTGTATTTAAGTTGCCAGCGGATTTTAGGGGTCATGTAAAAGCAGCCTTAGTGATGGGTCAGTTAGCAATGGCTATTAGATTTGGACTTCTCTCTGGCCTTCTGACTTCTTCCTCAGCCCACAGGTTCTGTACTGTCCATTTCTGAAACCTAGGGAATGTATTTTAGTGATCCAGTAACGATATTATCACTGGCTGGAGAGCTGAGAGGTTTAGTGATGGGTCTTAGTGATGGGTCAGTTAACAATGGCTATTACATCTGGACTTCTCTCTGGCCGTCTGGCTTTTTTCCTCTCCCCACAGGTTTTGTACTGTCCATTTCTGAAGAAGGGACCCAGGGCATATATTTTAGTGATCCGGTAAAGATATTATTGCTGGCTGGAGAGCTGAGTGGTTTAGATATCTGACTACAGAGCCAGAGATGGGGAGTTTGATTAAAGCAAGACGTGGACTGGAAAGATGTAACCTTGAATCTCTTATTTGGCAGTGAAGCTCACAAGGTGACCATGAGAGATGGCCAACTTTTTTTTCACCAACATTTTCCACAGCCGCCTAGAATAGCCTTGTAGCTAGATGGGTGGTATAGAAATCAAATAAATAAATACATTTGTCCCTGTTCACCCAGCCCTGTCTGGTTTGGAAACTCAGCAGAGCCAAATCTGGAGATTAATTAGCAGTGACATCACCATAAAAAACCAGGGATTTGGTGGAAATCTCTTGTGAGCTAAAGCCTGTCAAAGCTGACAATACTGAGCTCAATGGGGACCAATCTGGTGTACTTCACAGGTTTGTTGTGACAATGCAGGACCTTCTGAATGTTTTTTAGAGGGGGGCGGGTTGGAAGTAAATGGGAATAACATTATAGTCACCATCATTCTCCCCCTCTTCCGCACTATGCCATCATCATTGTTGCTGTTGTTGTGATGGTCATAGAATGAGCCTTGGGAGTTGAAAACAAGCAGCGGAGGAATCAAAACCACCATATCCTACAGCAGTTCACAGATGGAAGCCAGTCCACTTGTGTTTTGTGGACGTTGCCTGAGCACCCCCACCACCAGCACTCCCAGGCACTTCCTTCCACATAGCTCTAATGGTCTTCTCCAGCCACATTTATTTCATCTGCTGTACCCTGTCCAAAGTTGATTCGGAAAGAGTGAGTGGGCTTGTACCTTTTTGGCAACATTCTATTTGAGTGGCTCAGTGGTTAAATGCCTGTACTGCAGGTAAAACTGTGCTCACGACCTGGGGTTCAATCCTAGGTAGCAGGCTCAAGGTGTACTCAGCAACGACATCCTTTTGATGTTGCCGTGAAACCAGGGTGAACTATAATTGAAGCCTCCCACCAGCCTTCCTCAGACTGATGAAGCTACTTGCATGAGTAGCAAAACATTTCCATCCCACAAGTCCAGTTGCTATGACTCAGCTCTCGGATGACTTCACGTGGATCATTGAGAATCTCAACAGACACTCTGCCAAAAGTGGCACCCTGATATTCTCTCGGCTCGGTCCTGTAGGGTGATATGCAAGGGCTTCTTCTGACAGTAGCAGGCTGATGATTGACTCAGCCTTCCATCCTTCCGAGGTCGGTAAAATGAGTACCCATCTTGCTGGGGGAGGTTGGGTTAATGTGTGGGTTAATGCATACTGTAATTAAAAACTGTAAACTGCCCAGAGACTACTTGAAGTGGTATGCGGCGGTATATATGCAGAACACTTTGCTTTAAATCCAGAAAGTTCTGCCTAAACCTAGGCACCAATATTTAAAGATTTTAAAGGGAACCTTGCCGTCGTTTGAGTATGATGGTAATGCAGGACATGTGGCCTTCCAGCTTTGGGTCTGCAACGCCTTTCTGCTTAGCCAGCAGAGTTAGTGGTGAGGGAGGATGAAGATTGCAGCTCTAGCCGATGGTATTTGGAAGGACCTCTCATCCCTGCCTGAATGTTAACACAAAACACATTTGTTTTACATGCACCCATCATGGAAACACAGTGTGACCCATTTCTTGCCACGAATAGGTGTACAGTACTTTTAAGAGCTCTAGAAGAGGCTGGACCCCCACCTTTAAAAAAAAAAGAGAGAAGACATTTCTTAGATCTCCTGGAGGTGAAAAAGGAGCATGAATTGATGCGAGATCTGAACCAAAATGCTCGGATTGACTCCAATCAGTAGGAGCCACTTGTCGGGCCAGAAGCATGCATTACTCTCCATGAGAGGGTGGGGAATCCCAATTCATACCAAGAGATCAGAGCAAATTCTTGGTTGCTCAGAGCCTGGATCCAACCCTAACGTAGGCTTTTGTCTGCTCCAGTTAGAATCCCATTTGTTCCATGAAATAACATTTCTCTGTAGGGCACATCGAGATGGAGTATTGGATCAGATTATAGAAAGGATGAATCACTCAGCTCTCCTTTCTGATAACATCCTTTCCTTCGCCTTACCACACACTCAGCCCACGCTCTTTTCAGATCTTGAAATGTAAAGGGCTTTTGCAAAGCTTATGCTGAAAGATCAGATTAAAAAAACACAAGAAAGAAAAGCTTCAATCTTGCGTGTTTTGACTGCTGTGTTATTTTAAAGAGTCCACGGTGCCTTATATTTGAAAAAGACGGTGCGTTGGGGCTTTGTGAATGCTGCCTAAAGGTGGCTTAATTCAGATGACAGATAAATTGCTCATATGAACAATGAGGTTTCTTCACGGTGTGCCTTTAGTGGACAGAATAGCAGACACAGAAGTAATGGGGTAGAATGTCTACAAAGGGCCATCCAGATTCAAATCCACTCTGAGTCACTGAATGCTCCTGGAATACCTTTTGTGGAGAGTTTTACCACCACACTCATTCTATTGTTCTGTTGTTATAAAGATGCCAGGCCTTGTAGCCTCTAGAGGTGCTCACCTACAAATCCCATCAACCCCAGCTGGCATAACCATTCGAAGTCCAACATATCTGGGAAATTCTAAAGTTGAGAAACTCTGGCTTACACATATTAAAATAAAATTGGTCCCATATAGAGCATGGGCTGCCAACATGTAAAAGACAGTGCTCTACAAGGGTAGAGCATTGGTTGCCTACATGTAAACAACTCACTGAGCAACAAGTACTGTATTATTGAAAGTATTGAGTGTGATTAAAGCAGAGTTACGTCAGCATGTGGATTTGTTTATTTTAAAATCAGTATCAGCATCATCTTTGATAGCTGGAAGTGACCCTATAGGTCATGATCCAGTGTGGATAATAGGAAGGCCATTCTCTAGGTTCTGCCTTGTGGGGAATTTAGGTGCACGTGAGTGCAGGTAAGCCGTTTCCAATAATGACACCCCTGCATTGAAATGATACCCTGCAGGCACACAAAACTGACCCTAAATCTGACAGATTTCCCACAGGAGACAAGCATGTTTTAACCAATTTAGGCGAGATCGGATGTACTTTAGGGCATCTAGGCAGCTCACCCATTGGTTTTACAAAGAACCAAAAGAAGAGAAACAAAAGTCAGCAGTGGGCGTAATCAAAGGAAGGCAAGCTGTGGGTTGCAGCAAGGATCAGATCCCATTAAATCGAGGGGCTTGTGTGGACACCAGTCCCAAAACAATCTAGAGGCTCAGTGTGATCATCTAATTTGACGCTTCTGTCAAATTAACAAGGGAACAACACAGCTCTGGAAGAGAAGTCCTAATCAGGGTAATATATTCCATAGAACTATAAGAGATGGGCACAAACTAAGGCTCACCCCAGAAAAGAATATGTCCAGCATTGGTTTGTGGTTGGTTCATGATTTGGTTCCAAACATCCCAAACACCCACCCCTTGGGGCTTTGTTTAGCCTCCCACTTCCCTACCGTGTCTTGAAGCCACCGACACCACCATGCTGTGAGATTCCAACAGCCGGCCCAGCTCCTTGCACTGAAGCCGGGCTTACTGCAAGTGCCCCTCCTGCAAATGAACCACTGCAAGCTGTTTCATTTATTTGAAGGGCTTTGTGAAAGTTTGTAGTTCATGGATAGCCACGAATCATGAACCATCACAAACCACTTTTTTTCCCTCTTCGTGCCTGGTCTCTTTTAACTTCTCTGTTTACTGAGAAGTGGCATTTAAAACTGAAGCCTGATCAGTCCAGGCTGTTTTGTGAACAGAAAAGGAAAAGGACCTGGAAGAACCCTGCATTTTTACCCAAAGGAGATTCATGGGGTTGTCCTGATTCAGAATGCAGAAGGATTTGCATGTGTGGATAAATGTTCTTTCGAGTCAAAACCGCTAGTGCTTGGAAAGCTGACATGTCACAGAGTAACAACCAGAGTAGGATGCCACAGAGGGAGCACAGGCCACAAAGAGGAATTTCTCCTCCCTACCCCAGGACTTGATCCACTATTACTGTATCAGAGCGTATCCAAAAAGGAAGTCTAGAAATCGCGACAACAACAGTGATGAAATACCAGGCATGGTCAATGAAAATTTTGAAAACATGGACTGGAATTATGCAAGTTTTAACCAAAAACCTAAGTATATTATTATTATTATTATTATTATTATTATTATTATTATTATTATTA
>JAHTLZ010000275.1:2703495-2713846 GCA_023846285.1 Phrynocephalus versicolor | reverse complement strand
GGAGCTCACAAGGCACCTGTTGAAAGCGGCCCAGAAATCGCTTCTCTCAACAGCCCTACCTTTGCAAGCCAAGCTGGGCTCACTCTTTATTTATTCTGCATTCATTTTGTTTCCTTCATCCGGTGGAAACCTTTATCCTTTGAAGAAGAAAGCTGTGATAAATTTGAAATAGCAATAGTGGAGAGCAGGAGATTTTAAATCATGTGGAACTGACTCGTGAGTAAAAAAAAAAAAAAAAAGATGTTAGTACAACAGGGCTGGGCCGTGTTTTGCCCTCACCCCACATTTGTGGGTCAAGTCCCAGTTACTTTAGTGGCTTTTATTACCACCAAAGAAGTAATATATAGCATCTTAATATACAACATAATCTGGAAGCTGTTTACGCCTAAGGAAAGCCCTCTGACCTTATCAGGACTTGCCTCCTTGTAAGTGTGTGCAAGATTCTTTTAAGTTAATTAATCTGATTCATGACTAGACCCCTCCCCCCTCCCCGAGTCACATGGAGATCTAGGTTACTTGGAAGCAGTACAGTAGGACCCCCATATCCACTGATTCATTATTCACTGATTCAGTTATCCACGGTTGGCAGAGGGGAAAAAAATAAATTATTCAGCAGCCACAAAGCAAGCTGTAAAGCAAGCTACTGTCGCAAACAGCAGCCCTAAAGCAAGCTACTGTCAGGAAACAGCAGTTTGGGGGTGGGTGGGCAGGCGTTTTCTCTTATCCATGGTTTTCATTATCCACGGGAAGGCCTAGAACCAATCCCCAGCAGATACCGGGGTCCTACTGTAGAGCAAGGGGACCAAAGACCTCAAGAGGTGGTGAGTGCTCCAACACTGGAAGCATTCAGGAGACATTTGGACACCCGCCTGGCAGATATACTATGATTTGGATACCTGCATGGAGAAGGGGGTGGACTTTGATGGCCTTACAGGCCCTTCCAACTTCACCATTCTATGATTCTGTGAAACAGCTCAATAGGCTCCAGAGTGAGTTGGCAGAACTAAAATGAACCCAAGAAACTGGGTTTCTTTGCAGGGATGCCGTCCTTTCCAAGGGCAGAGCCTCACACCTCACACCTCTGTCAGTGTGATTAAATATTAAAACAGCCACCATCTGTGCAATAGACTTCATTTTGAAACATGCTTATAAAAACTGCAGGTGTGAGCTCACTCCTGAGTGAAATGTAGGGTGGTGCACCTTTTCTAGGAATGTACCTTTTGCAATATATCTAACATCAAACACATCTGCAGTTTCTGCAGAACTGTTTTTCCCCCTTTGCATTAACCTTGTACGTGGATTTAGTGGATTAATCAACAGATATGCTTATCCGTGATTCCTGCTGAGAAATAGCCTTGAAAATGGTTTGCTACAGAATCTGACAGTTTTAGGTAGTGAGGCTGCTTTGAAAACAGATACTTAGTGTAACTTCAAATTATGTTTCTATGTTTGAAGAAAAGTAAGAATCTGCTACTCAAGCTGTAGTAGTCTTTTCAATGGAAAATGTTTTTATCACCTTGTCGGGCTTCCAATTAAGGCTGCAATCACATGGATACTGTAAATCATGTAGGATTTGCTGTGGAAGTACAATGGATGCATTCAGTTTTTTAAAAAACTAAGCATGTGTGTCTGTGTGTTGTGTCGTTACAGTTGTGACCGAACCTTCGTGACTCCACGTCCATGGAGTTTTCTTGGCAGGAATACTGGAGTGGTTTGCCAGTTCCTACTCCAGGCGCCTACAGCACCTGGTATTCCCTGGTGGTCGCCCATCCAAGTACTAACCAGGCCCATCCCTGCTTGGCTTCCGAAATCAGGCGAGATCGGATGTACTTTAGGGCATCTAGGCAGCTCACCCATTGGTTTTACAAAGAACCAAAAGAAGAGAAACAAAAGTCAGCAGTGGGCGTAATCAAAGGAAGGCAAGCTGTGGGTTGCAGCAAGGATCAGATCCCATTAAATCGAGGGGCTTGTGTGGACACCAGTCCCAAAACAATCTAGAGGCTCAGTGTGATCATCTAATTCAAACAGAAGCATCAAAAAGGCTGCAACTAGATGGTCTACAGCAGTGGTTCTCAACCTTGGGTAATTCAGGTGTTCTTGGATTGCAACTCCCAGAAACCCTGGGGCAGCAAGCTGGTGTTGAAGGCTTCTGGGAATTGCAGTCCAAGAACACCTGGGTTACCCAAGGCTGACAACTATTGGTCTACAGCAGGCATGTCCAAACTTCGGCCCTCCTGATGTTTTGGACCACAACTCCCAGAATTCCAAGCCTGTATTTCCAATGGCAAAGGACTGTAGGAGTTGTGGTCCAAAACATCTGGAGGGCCAAAGTTTGGTCATGCCTAGTCTACAGGATACCCTCTTCTATCTGTTCCCACTTGTTGGAAAACAACTCTGACAACGGCTTTGTGTTTGAGTGAGAAGAGGATAACTCATTTCAAAAAGGATTCAGTTTCTGAGATTTACCCTCTGTGGGTGTCACTTTATGAATGGCATTGAGCACAAGAGGGTATTCTGTAGACTATCTTGACCACTGACATTGGTGTTGCTAACATTCAGGCTGCTTTTTACTATGTAACATTTGGCATCTTTTTTTCCTGCTTGCAATCTGGGGACACTCTTGTGCACTTGTGCAGCATTGTCAGACCATTTCCTGTCACTTTGAATCGTGGGTACAGAAGCACAATATTGCACATTCATAAACAAAGTTTTTTGAAGAACTGAATGTTGTTTTTCAAGGCAAGATGGGAACTAAGAGGAAAAATTTAAACAAACGTGCACATCAGCTTACGTCCTTATAGAAGAAAGGGCAGGAAAATACAGCAGTTTAAAGGTGGATGGAGTAGCTCGGTCTCTTAAGTTCACGCAAAAGTCAATCTAACCTCAGCTGGAAAGAAATGACATTGTGTATGTTCCCAGTTCCCCAAACAATGCTAGTATTGAAATATGAACCTCAATTTCATCCTTGGAGCTGTACTGCATGTAGTGATAAAAGATAAAGGTTCCCCCCCGCACATGTGTGCTAGATGGTGCTCAACTGCTCATCTCCATATTCAAGCCGAAGAGCCAGTGTTGTGCAAGTCCATGGTCACGTAGCTGGCATGGCTGCAAGGAAACAATGTCTTCCTGCTTTTTAAGGCAGTACCTATTTATCTACTTGCATTTACATGTTTTCAAATTGCTAGGTTGGCAGGAGCTGGGGTTATCAGCGGGAGCTCCCTCTGCTGCGTGGCACTCGGGATTCGAACTGCCGAGCTGCCGACTTTGCAGCCAACTTGAGTCCCCAGATGTTACTGGACTTCAGCTCCCAGAAATCCTGGCCAGCACAGTTAGTGTTGAAGCCTTCTGGGAGTTTTAGTCCAAGGAAATCAGGAGACCCACCTTTGGGAACCCCTGTTTTAGACTGATAGTTCTGTCGTTCTTGCCTATGGCCATGCTTGCCGCAGCTGGTTGGAGTTGTAGTCTGGAGGGCAACATGTTGAGGAAGGCTGTTTTAAGGAGGAGGTCCCGTTGGACAAGCAGGCATCCACTCACAAGCATATACTGGATGAAATCTTAAGTAAGAGCCGACATCCTAGCGATCCAATCTGCAAAAGTGTATGTTGTATCACTTGGCTGTACCTTTTCCTCTCTGTTGCTTGCAAATGCATGATTTTCAAAGTGAACTGGGGATTAAGAGTTTTAGAACAATGCAATCACCTGCCCCTTTGTCCCCAAGGAACACGCCAGATGCTTTGGAAGAATCCAACAGAAGCGGATGCAGGATGCACCTGTAGTACAGTAGCACATTTGTGTTGACTGGTGCAGGAATGGAAGAGAAAGCTCTTTGAAAAGTTGTGTTCACGACAGGAGTGACAGGAGCCAACCCTACGTTGAATGGGTGTGTGTTAAATAACCGTGCAGACAGGGTGTGAGCCGAGGAGGTTTTTCGCTGGGCTGTTCATATTCCACAACTGTCAGAGGAATTCCTTTGTGGTCACCCAACAGCTTGGATAGTTCAGCCTTGCCTTGATTTATGGCCAGGAATCGGGCAGGCTGAAACTTAGAAGTGTAAAAATCATTTGAGTCCATCTTTCCCGGCACACACCCAGTGCTGAGTGATGCCAAGCGTATCACAGCTGCATCTCCACATCTGGAGCTGTGTAACTGGCTGCCTGCACGCACATAACTCCCCCTCCCTCCTGTGCACGTACACACACATGCACACACTCCATCCTGTGGGTTCATGTGTACTTCTCTGCATCACACGCACATGTATGTGTGTGCATTATGCACATTGCATGCAGATTGACAAAGTAATGACTCCCTGCTTTTCACTCAGCAGTTCATTACTCATCTAGTAAAACAGCTTCCCAGTGTCATGTTGCTGCAGTCCTAGGCAGTTATAGTATGGTTTGCAGAGCCTGCCAAAGTGTATATCAGCCAGAATTTTCTTGACAGTTCATTAAGAGTAATTCTTGTTTTCTGGAGCCACAACTCAGGTTTATGTGTCTCCTTTTGGACTTAAATAAAATAAAACTTGACTGCCTGTAACCACACTTAACAGTTTGTTTTGTGTCAATAATGTAACTGCAGATCTCTAAAAATATAAATTGTGAACCAGATGCCAAGAAGGAAGAGGGAGGGAACTGGGAGAAGCGAACATTGCTTTTTTAGGATTCAATATCCGGGGACCCACATAAACTCTTTGTTACATTTATGTGTAGTCAGCACACTGTTCAGGGGACTTCTTATGTAATGTCTTGCTATCTTGCAAGGATTTGACTTGTAATTGCTACCCTAAATGGCAGCAGAATAGGAGGGAACGCAGAAAGAAAAGGTGTGTTTTGAAGCTCCCCAGCATTCTAGAATTTCAGTGGTTTAGGCTGAAATCTATACCTCAACTTGAAGTGGAATGAAAGGATGCATTGTTAATCGATTTGTAAAGCTGTTGGTCATTGCAAATATATATACACAAATGTATGCACAAGAAAATATTTTTTCCAAAATAAAATGTGTCTGTGAATACATTTCCTAACACAATGTTGGATATTAAGAGTTTGCGAGCACTACCACAATCTGCGGCTGGTCTTGTTTTGGCTGAGAGAATACAGCTCCTCCGTCGCCTGTAATCTATTTGGTTCGTGTAGTGACTGCCGCTGTAGTTAACATGGAAGTTTGCTGCTTGTGGAAGCTTTGCCATTATCCATGTGGTGATCTCCACCAGGAACACTTCCCTCTGCTTGTGCTAAATGCCGGATCCCACATTAAAATACATGGGTGGGATTTTCTACTTAATGGAAGCTTTATAGAATAGTGCTCGAGATCTGTTAGGATTCTGAAAAAACTGACAGAATACAAGGAATAAATTGTAAGCACATTCATTTCAGAGGTTGGAAACATGCTGCAGACGGCAGACTGGCCATGCTGGCTGTGAGATAATAACATGAATGATAATAAAAAAATAATGTTTCCAAGTTTTGATTAAAATATGTTACATGCACTGATTTCTGAGCTCTTGGCTACATGCTAGCAATAAAATTGAGGCTAGCCTGTGTAGATCAAAGGTGGGCCATTGGTTCCATAGGGCTCATAAAATGTGAGTTGGCTTATCCTGGAGGCCCGGGCTTTTCCTTAAATGGGCTCGTCATAATTTTTGATCTAAATTTTGACCCGTACAAAAGTAGAAGGAAGAAACTGTGTGTCCTCCTTGTGCTGGTTGATGGGAGCGGAGAACCAGCCCAGAGCAACTCTTGGATCAAGTAAAAAAGTGCCTTGCGCCCCCCCCCCTTTTTGATTCATGCTCTCCCAAGCAATGAAAGGCGCACTGAAGAAAACAATTACACATCTATGGATTCCTGTTGTGTGCAAAGAATTGAACTTGATGGCCTTATAGGCCCCTTCCAACTCCATTATTTTATAATTATAATCAGAAACAGCTTTTTTAAAAAACCGAACAAACCAACAACCAGTCCTCAGGAATAGACAGCTGCAGAGGTCAGTGCTGACTCCAAGACATTTCAGATTATTTTAATTTACTATTTACGGGTTTGAAAAATACCGAAACGTTAGCCGTGGCATTAAGTCTTTATTAAGAAGCAGGTATGAAAAATCCTTATTAATAAAGATAACACAACCAATGTTGGGAGGAAAACCAAACTAAACTCTCGGTGGTAGGCGCCATAACTCATCTGTTATGCTCTGCTGATAAAATTGGCTGTATACTTGGTTAAAGAAGGCTGGACAAAGGTGTTTTTCCCCTGTCCTGCTCATACAAGCAATGTATCAAGTGACAAGGGGTTTTTGTGTGTGTGAAAAGCAGCAGAAGAATCATAGAACTCTTAACGTTGGAAGGGACGATAGCTCATTAAAGTGGAAAACTATTCCGCAGCTAAAACACCCACAACAGATGGTTAACTAACTGTTATCAATAAACCACCACGCAAAGGAGTGTCCATTTTGTTCTACAGTGTTTACTGTCCAGAAGGTTTTTCCTCAAATTCAGTTGGAAATTCCTATCTTGCTTTGGTTTCTACTTTCTGGAGCCACAGAAAAGGAGCTAGCTCCATCTTCCATGTGATAGTCATTCAGGCATTTGGAGATGGTCATTGTATCTGGAAGTTGAGTTATGGCAACTGGACTTCTTTTCTTGAGAGATTGAAACGTTTCACTGCTCATCCAAACAGCTTCGTCATTCTGAGGAATCCAGTTGCGAGTCCTCCATTTTATAGTTCACTTTGACCTCTTGTCACCTTCGTCTGAAATAGGCTCATAAGATGAACAATGGCCTGAATAGTCTTGCTAGGTAGACCAGTAGTCTCAATAGCCTTGAGGTGAACAATGGCCCAAAGTGCTGAAACTCATAAAGTATGGGTCCTTAGCTGTGGCCTTGGCAGTTTTTGATTTGTGTGGGTATTGTTGAAATCATTGCCTGATGAGTGGCAGAGAGACTGTGCCTGGGGGGGGGACCTCTTTTGAGAGAGGGGTTTTCAATACTCACATGAATGGCTTCCCTGACTCCTCTCTCAAACCACCTATCTTCTCTGTCTAATATGTGTATACATCTTTATCTTTGAATTAGTGCCCTTTGTCCTTCAAGTGGAGATGTACTACCATTGTTCATCTTATGACCCTCTTTCAGGCCAGAGTGACATGAGGTCAAAGGGAACTATAAAATGGAAGACTCGCCACTAGCTTTCCTCAGACTGACGAAGCTGTTTGGATGAGCAGTGAAACGTTTCAGTCTCTCAAGAAAAGAAGTCCAGTTGCCATGATGACTCACCTTCCAGATAAACTCACCCAGATGACTGAGAATCTTCACAGACATATTGTACCACTTCTCTGTCTTTGCTTCTCCATGATAAAACGGAGCTGACTCCATCAACTGTTCCTCACAGGATCTTATGATTTTTGGACCCTTTCTGGAAAAGAAGGGGCTTCTGCAGGAAAACCGGTGGAAGGAAGGTGCATATCCTTGAAAAATCAATTCCCCAATCTTTTGCATTTTGGAAGCACGCAGGATTGGTAAATCCATGTTTGTTATCGGGGGTCTAGTTTTGTCCATTGCTTTCGGAAAGATTTGCTGGGCTAGGGGTTTTTTGAATCCTACTCTTCTTCAAAACCCACTCTATACTCTATTTTACTGGGTAATAAACCAAGGCTAACATCAAGGGCATTCAGAACAAGAAATCATCTCATTTTAGGTGGGAAGAGAGGATTTGACTGAGAGCCTTTGAAGTGGGTAGCAGGCCTTTGAGCATGGGGGAGTCCCTTTCTCTTAATGTGCTTTCATTGTGCAACAACACAGCCTTTCAATATTCTGTTTTAGGAGTTTGGAGACAAGCTGGGTATATTAGTAAATGGCTGACCTTGCAGCAGCCGATCAAAGAATTCCTGCAGGGCAGTTAGCATAGGAGCATTTATAATGATGTTATCTGCCAATACCATAGAAGAGTCACTGAGCCTTCTAATGCAGGTCCCATTAAGGCAGTGTTATTAATTTGTTCCCATTTACTTATTAAGTCACCAAATGTCTTTTGTCCTGTCTTTCAACGCATTTTAGGAAGAAAAGCATAGTATATTTTTAAGTCTAGATGTCTAAAATCTTAGAGACAACTATATGCTTGGCCATGTCTATTGTAATAATTACAGTACTCCCATCATTATGATAACCAACTATTGCCACAATAACCTCTTCTGGCCGCGATTATTCCAATTAATGTATTATTATTTCCTTTGTTCTTCTGTCCTCCCTCCAAAATGCCCATGAGTAGAGTATGGGGGTAGAGTCCTATTCCACAGTTATTTCTGAACAACTTATTCTCTATGATAATAGGAGGAATAAATGCATACATACAGTATTTTTCTGGGTATATAAGCTATATTTGTGTCTATTTATTTATTTATTTACAAAAAAATTGGCTGCCCCATTGCCAAGAGGTCACTGGGCGACATGCAACAATGTATTAAAACTATAAAACAACACAATTGTTAAAAAGTATAAAATACAATACAATTTTTAAAAATCAATATTGCCTAAATGCTATATTTTTGTCTAAAATTGTTAGACTAAAAATTAAGGGTTGTCTTATACATGGAAGTAAGCCAAAGAGAGAACTGTATGGTTGCAAAACTTCAATTTTGGTTGGGGAAAATGGGGACCGTCTTATACCTGATGACGTCTTATAGACAGAAAAATGCAGTACCTATTCCATACATATATGTTTCAGAGGAAATACTGTACATATCCACCAGAATAAATGTACTGTATATGCCAGCACATACTGATAGCCGTATCCTTGATAAATTTATCTACTGCTTCTTTCAACTGTAAATTCCATAATTTTAAGTATGGCAGAAAAAGAGGTTATTTTATTAAATTTTCAGTATTGTGGTACATGCATTCACCCATGAATATACGAAATGGGAGGTATCCCAAAGGTATACTCTTGACCACTGTAATATATTATTGGACGTGATAGACCCTTGATCTGATCCACCATGGCTCTTCCTCCACCTCTTCTCCTTCTCCTCCTTCTTATTTGAGGTTTTCGATGAGTCTTGGGGGTTTTGCGATTTATTCAACCAGTAGCACTGTTGATCAGCAGCCAAGGCCCATCATGAGTCATGGTAGCAAAGGAGAGGAGGACTAGGTAGGGGGCCACACTTACAAGTGGTACTTTTCTACTTGAAGTAGTCAATTGGGCAGCCATGTTTATTTTACTTTTTCTTGCAGTAACAAGTCCAACTCTGCATTGTTCCATTTCTGGTTTTATGCAGCAGTTTATCACGCCAGTTCAAACCAGCCAAATAAATCTTTGGATGCAGAAGCTTTATTTCCAAATAGGGCGGCCCTGGGAGCTGTTGTGGCTGAGTGACGTTGAAAAACCTGACACTCATCTGGGTGCCAAAAGAGTGGTTTGAAACATTTTCAAAAGTTTGGACCTTGCTGCAGGCAATGAGTATTCAAAATCTGGGCTGCAACCCAGCCCACAGTTCTATTTGCTTGAATCTCTTTGAAACCAGTGGGGTTTAAGCACAATTAATTGTGGCCTGGATTGCAGCCTTGGCTCCTAGGACCAACAGGAAGAGTTACCCATTACTTGTTGCATGAAAAATACAAGGCAATCCAAAGGCTCTTTGCAGCTGTTTCCAGTGCAAGGTGTACCGTGCCTGTCTATCCTCATGACTTTGAATGGTCAACAACATTGCTTTCTCATTGACATGGGATCTTTCTGATCTAATCAGTTATACTGTATATTGTTATTTGTACATCACCCTTCAGCTGGAAAGACTGGAAAGACCCTACATATCTTTTTTTTAAAAGGCTAGACAGCAGGGGTCATGAGTCGCAATCCTGGGGGACCTCAGGATTTGACTCAGACCCTTTTGTCCAAGTCGTTTTGTGAGTCCTGATGGGCCCCCTCTGGGGTGTGACGTGGGGAGGGCAAGGGGGTGGGGTGCCCCAGGCCCAGCAGTTAGGGGGTACCAAATTGCCTACCCCCCCCCGCCCGCCATCTGTGAGTCCGGCTGCAGGCAGGCAGGCGTGCAAGAGCGGTGGCTGAGGTGCCCTCCTCCTCCAGCTCTCTGTTGCCACATGCGGAAGCGGTAAGGCGCACACACATGCCCGCCCACGCGTCTGTGCACCCCACGCCTGCCCCACACCTGCAGGATTGCTGGGGGGATGGGATGGAGTTGGGGAGGGCCAGAGGAGCGCAAAATACAACTTTGGCCCCAGGCGCCCCCAAACCTTGCTACACCTCTGGGCCCCTTCCCCTTTTAAATAAGTGATATAGCGCAGCAGTACTGCCCTAATTTACTGTCAGAAAGAAAGAAAGAAAGAAAGAAAGAAAGAAAGAAAGAAAGAAAGAAA
>JAHTLZ010000275.1:2682630-2703485 GCA_023846285.1 Phrynocephalus versicolor | reverse complement strand
AAAGAAAGAAAGAAAGAAAGAAAGAAAGAAAGAAAGAAAGAAAGAAATTCACTTTCTCTGTCCCACAGAGCAAAGGAAATATTTACCGTAATTTGCCAATATTGTGAGTTATATCCAAAATCCCCAGCAAAAGAAGCCTTGACAACCCATGCTAGCTTTGGTTCATTTCCACACTAGAAATGAGCCAAACCAGAGTGATCCTACCTGCACGCACAAAAATAGAAGCCTCTGGATGGGAGCCAGAAAGATACAAGAAGGAACACTCTGGGAACAGGCTGGTTTGCTCCATCATACTCAATGTCTTGACTTATTTTTGTGGAGGGATGGGGAGCAAGAAGTGAATGGGTGGACCTTTCTAGGGAAAGAATGGAATGTCACACACTTGGTGCTTTATGGAGAAGGTTGGATTTGACAGAGATCTCAGTGACAAAACCTCCATGGGTGAGAATACACAAAATGTTTTCAACTAGGGCATCTGTTTCCTGATACATATGCATTGGTGATGACAGGTTGCTAAGAATAAGATTCACTCACTGCTTGATTCCTCCTTCCTTCCTTCCTTCCTTCCTTCCTTCCTTCCATCCATCCATTCATCCATTACATCTTTCTTCCCAGTGGCAGTGCACATGACCTACCTATTTTCCATGTTCTTTTTACAACAACCCTGTAAGGTAAGGCAAAGAGAGGAGAGAGAGACTCTCAAGTAACCCATGAGTTTAATTCGTGAAGACAATGTCCAAAGTTCCAGTGCAGGACCTTAACAACTACATCACACTGCATGCAGGAGTTGCCAAACCTTTCACCATAAGAACAGATGGCTCTGTGGGATAGAATAGAATGGAATGGAATTTATTGTCATTGTATAAAAAATACAAGATTAAAAAGTGCCATCCGATCAGCTCATTCACACACCCCAGTATAAAAATCCAAGACATAACATCTTCCATTTAAGAACAAACATCCATGCACATACTCCTACATTCACATGCAGAACAGCACTTGTACTCTTTTAAAACTGACAAACCAAACACACACGCGCACACACACAGCCCTGCACTCTCTCGCCTGACAGCAATCATACCGAATACATAAAAACTGCAATTTAGAAAACAACAGCCATATAAAGTACTATATACATGTTACACGTTCAACACTGATATTTACCCGTCAACCTAATTTTTAACAGAACCTAGCATGGCTTACTGCTATTGGGCAAATGATCATTGGGTTGCCTTAAAACAGATCCTGCTGGATCAGAGCTAACAAAGGAACTTTTCCAAGCCTTGGGTGAGCATTGTAGTTTTCTAAACACAGGGATACGGCCAGTCACTTGTTTGCCTGGGTGACTGCCACAGCCAGCGTTTGCAGAGAGACAAGGAGGGCAGTGCCTTCCGGCACGGATCCCACAACACCAGGTGTCCTGTTGGCACTAGTATTCAGTAACAAAAAAGCAGATGAGGGACACAGCGCTTGGCTTTCAAGCAAGCCATGTGCCTGTTTGTGCACTCTCAGTAGACTTTATATTCCAGTTGCTTCATTTTTAAAACCCCTTCTCACAAGCTCCTCCGGGAACCAACTTATCTCTCACCCTGTTGTGAATTTCATAGCCCTGCCGGTGGTGGATGAGTCCAGTTTCAGATAATATAATGCCTTCTTCCATCAGAGGATTTATACCGAGGCTCAGCCAATTGCTCTAGGCTCCTACTGTTGTTTGCTTATTAATTGCACAGGGCTTTCCAAACAGCAAGTGTTATTTTTATTTTTTTGAAACTTGCATGGCATGAGTATTCTCCCCCTCTCAGCCTCCCCTTTTCAGGCATTGTTTCCAGAGCTAATTTTCTTCGACCAGCTTATTTTCCCCAAAAGAAGCAAGATCAGAAAAGCTGCTGGTAGCAGAGAGCCATCAAATGAAAAGCCTCCATTGCCACTAACTGCTGTGTGTCATCTGAAAGCTGACTGCTGTTTCCCTAAATCAGCAGCTGATACATGGGTCTTTCCTGGCTTCTAAGGAATTATCTGTACAGGAGGAGGCTAGTTTTGGTTTGATGGCCTATTTTCTCTCTGTTTCATTCCTCTGGGTTCGACTGCTTTTCTTTTCTTTTCCTTCCTTCCTTCCTTCCAAATATTTCTATCCTGCCTTTCTCCTGTAGAAGGATCCAAGACAGCTTACATCAGGCATGTCCAAAGTCAGGCCCGGGGGTCAAATGCGGCCAGGTTCCAAATTTTGAGCAGCCTCTTCTCCCCACCAGCTCAGCCTGTCATGCGTTCCCGCCAGCTGGCCCCTCCCCATACCAGATAGAGACGTCAGCTTGCAGTTTAATGGTTTTCCTGCCCTCCCTACCTCTGTCCATCCCCCTAGCCACCTGCTCAGCCTACCCTCTCCTGGCTCCATTGTTGCAGTGCCGTCCCCACCTCCTTGCATGTCCTAGAGCAGTGATGGTGAAACTATGGCACGGGTGCCAAAGGTGGCACTGGGAGCCCTTTCTGTGGGCACCCGACATCACCCCTTCATAGCCACCTGTATACAGGTTAAATTACTGTATTGGCACTTTGCAAAAAATTTAGTGGGTTCTGAATTGCAGTTTGGGCACTCGGTCTCTAAAAGGTTCGCCATCACTGTCCTAGAGGCTTGTCCAAAGTCTGGCCCAGGGGCCAAATGGGCTGAAATGTCAGCACCTACATATTTTCACCTCACCAAATCTGGCCTTCCTTGCAAAAAGTTTGGACAACCCTGGCTTACATCATTAAAAGCAATGCTTAAAAGCTAAAAAGAAGTATAACTCAAAAGGACCAAACAAATGCCACAGTAAAAAGGTGGAAAACCAAAGCAACATCAAAAAGACGTTCAAAGCAGTAAGGCTCAACGGTCAGTTTAAGAACCCCACTCAGGCTGCTAGTTATTAAGGGAAGGTTTGCCTGAAGAGAAAGGTCTTCAGCTGTTTGTGGAAGGACAGCAAAGGTGGGGCCAGCCTGGCCTCCTGTGGGAGGGATTTCCCCAAGTCTGGGAGAAGCAACAGAGAAGGCCCTTTTCTAGAAACAGAAAAAGAAAAAAAGAAAAGCCTCTTTTAATTAACCTAACACCCAGGCAGGGTCATAAAGGGCGAGATAGCTAGCGCCCAAGCCCTTTAGGGCTTTATAGGTTAAGAACAAGCACTTTTTTTCTGATTTTTTATTATTATTATTTTTTATTTGCAGTCCACATTTATGAACACTAGCAGAGTTTTCTGGCACGTGGATCTACTGACACTTGAAAATGCCTACTTTCCCCTTTAATCTTGTTGTTTTATTTTATTTTATTTTATTTAAACATTTATAGCCTGCCCCATATCAGAGGATCTCCAGGTGGGTTACAACACTAGATAATTTTAAAACAGAAGATATTTAATGCAATTTAAAATCAAACAACACTATTTTTTTTTAAAAAAAGGAAAACATTAAGACATTGGTACGTGCAATTCTACATGCACATAGATTTCTCTTTGAACTGGCACACTTATATGGGAAATATCCCTTGCAATACTTGTCCAGACAAGACAAAAACAAACAGGAAACAAAAAACTTTGAAGCAGATTTCTTAATGGTTACAACCTGGATTACTGGCAGAGGAATGCCCAGAAGGAAACACCACCTACATGTGTGATACAGCTTGTACCAATTTCTTTAAGAGATCCCAGAAACGCAGAGCTGGTTCACACAATCGGTTTCCCCTGTGTGAGAGCGGCTATGTGGAAAGGTTTAATGTGTGAACAAGATTTTACATACATTGGAGTCAACACTGGTTCCTGTGATCACAGTGGCTAGAAACAAAGTGCAATAAGAAATATCCACATACTGCTTGTTCGCTACCTAGATTTATCTTAGGCAAGAGTGTGATGCCAGGAAAGGCCCATCTAGTCCAGCGTTCTGTATCTCACAGTGGCCACACCAAATGTGTCTGGGAGCGCACGAGACTAGATATCTGTCTCCTGATCTGATCCTTGAAGTACCCCGGTTTTAAGGCTGGAGATTACACATCTCCATCATGGCTTGTAACCTGTGATGGACCTTTCTCCAGGAATCGGTCCATTCCCCTTTTGAAGGCATCCAGGCCAGATGCCAACACCACATCTTGTGGCAGGGAGTTCCACAGACTAACAACACGCTGGGGGGGGATATTTTCTTTTGTCTGTTATCACTCTCCCAACCCTCGGTTTGAGTAGCTGTCCCCTAGTTCTGGTATTTTGTGAGAAGGAGAAGAGCATCCCTCTATCCACTTTGCTCATGTCCTGCATTATTTTGTACGTTTCAATCAGATCTCACCTCAGGCACCTTTTTTCCAGAGTAAAGAGCCCCAAATGTTTTACCTTTTCCTCATAAGGGAGGTCCCCAAGCCCAGTAATCATTTTAGTGGCTCTCTTCTGCACCTTTTCCAGTTCCACTATGTCTTTTTTGAGATGCAGTGACCAGAATTGTACACAATACTCCAGGAGCGGCCTTACTATAGTCTTCTACAATGGCATTATAATGTTGGCTGTTTTATTTTCAATCCCCTTTTCGATGATCCCATTCCCTAGCATGGAATTGGCCTTCTTCACCACTGCCACACACTGGGTAGACACTGTCATTGAGCTGTCCACCAGCACACCAAGATCTCTTTCCTGATTCGTCACAGGTAGCTCAGAGCCCATCCTCCCTTGCCAGCAAGGGTAAGGGGCATGCTGAATGAGGGATTATAGAAGGTACAGCTCAGAAAGTAACTCTCCCAATCTCTGCTGAAGGCAGGTGCCTCTGTGCATTTCTGTGTAGGAATGTGAAGGCAGGGTGAGATGTACAGGTCAAGAAATCTGCCCAGACCAGTAACACAAACAAGAGGAGCAGTACATGAAGTACCAATTGATCTTCATCTGTAAATCCATCCCTCTGTCTTCATTCCACCTAGAGCCCCTTTAAAAGATGGGGACTTTAAGATTAATCTATCTTGCCATTTGTTGTAAGGATTGCTATGAGATAAGGAAACATGAAGTGCTTTGATCATTCCAACAATACGACATACAGTAGATCTATTTCTTATCCATGGTACAAGTCCATTATGCAGCCAATGGGTCTGGGTAGTTAAAGGAAAAATCTATTGTCACACCCAACTTTCCATGTATGGAGATTATCTTTGGAGATGCTTCGTAGCCTCTGAAATTAAGTGGAAGGAAGAAGGCCTTTTCAGTGGTGGCTCCCTGCTTAGGAAATTCTCTCCTTGGAGATGCTATAGATTAATACCACTTTGGTGCCATGTTAAGCCCCTCCCCCAATCTACACACAGGGTTTTCATGCCAGGCTGAACCAGTTAGTTGGCCTTGTTTCATTAACTGTTGCCGTTTTTTTAAAAAAATGATATTTTTATGACATCATTCCATTTTTATCTTATTAAGGGGCCTAGGAGTATTTACGGACGTGCCGGACGTCACATGGGTGCTGCTGGGGATGCTTGCGGCATGGCTATTAGGCTGTCTGTCACCAGCCCCTGGAAAAGACTCGAGGCCAGGGGGGCATGAAATAATCGCTCATTTTCTTCCTCCTCCTATAAGGGCCCTGCCTCATGGCTTGGCCGATGTTATCTCGTGATGATTGTTAGGACTTGAGGGGCCGTAATATTAAAGCTAAGCAGTGGAATAAAGCCCAACAAGAGGGACCTGACTCGTCTACCCAGAGCTTAATCTTCGGCAGATTTAAGGGGGCTGCATAAGCAGCTTGTTTACCTACCTTTGTGCAAGATTATGGCTTTTAGAAAAGAGCCTGCTTATTTTATTTTATTTTTATCTCTGGCAAAAGCCATGGCAGTTCCCCTTCTGCCACTGCAGACTAATTGCGTTCATTAGAGCAGACGGCCCAGCAGGTCGCCTCCTCTCCTTCCGCCCAGCCCACGACGGCCTCCCGCTGTTCGTTTACTTGATGTGGCCGGAGTTATTAAATGGTTGTTTTCATAATGACATCAGCTCTGAATTAGATAAGGCTCATCCAGGAAAGATAATTAGCTCAGCTTCAGAAAGGGAATGTATGAAATCAATGGCCCTAAGAGGAGAGAGGAGGCCGGATCCTTGAAAGATAGCCGGCCACCATTTAAATCTCCCGTGTTTCAGGCAGGGGGCATTGGCACCTCACACTCTTCTCTCACCCTTGCCATTGATTTTTAATTAGAAAGTGTATTCCATTTTAAAAGGGCGTCTCCTCATCCTGGCCTGCCCTGGACAGTGTTCACACATGCGCACCAGTAACGTGAAGGAAGCTCGTTGGAACTTTTTCTCGCCATACCTGAGCTTAGCCTGTGACACTCAAAATCAAGTTTTCTAATTTGAATTTAAGATTTTTTTAAAAAAAAATACTTGTTGCCGCCAAGGTGATGTAGAGAGATTTGTTTATAGAAGTAGGTAAAATTAGGCCACTGGGGAGATATTCTCATGCAAAGGATATAAATTGCACATTGTCTCATTATGGATGCGATGCAATTAATCATTCTGTATGCTAAAGGCTACCATTAAAAGGAGGCGGAAAAGATTCAAAAAGCTTATGTGCAGTCTTCAAAATAAGAAACTTGGGTAGCCAGACCAGAGGGAGGGATCTTATGATGCCATGGGGTGGGTTTATGGATCTTAGAACTTCCAAGCTGGAAGGCACTCTGTGGACCATCAAGTCCAAACCCTCTCAATGAGGCCCAGTGGGGAATCGAACCCATGATCTCTGGCTCTGCAGGCAGATGCCTAAGCCATTTTTCATACCATAGAAATGAGGGGGGAGTGGGGATGGAGGGGACTGAAACTATTCCTGGCCCAACGACCTGTGGAAAGGGGAATGTGAGAAATCTGAATAAACAGGCTCAGAATCTGGGTATAGCCCTAACACGTGCATGGACCAATCCTGCTCAGCAAGGGCATATCTGGGGGGGACTGAAAGGGTGCATTTGCCCCGAGTCCACCGCAATCTGGGGGTACCTGGAGGGAGAGCAGGAGGAGGAAGCCATGCACCCTCCTGCTAGCAGTCCTCCTTTCCCCCAGGTAAGGCTTGGCCACAGGACCCCCTCTGCTGCCTCCGCAGGCATACACGGAGCACATTGACCATGGCGCCCTCCTCCTCTTCCTCGCCTTGCTTCCAGTCCACCGCGGGAGAGGTGTAAGGCGCACACGCGCACACACACACAAACACAAATGCCCACACGCGTGCACACACGCCCGCCCCATGCCCGCAGGGTTCCCCTCCCCACTTTCTGGGTGAGTACAATGCGCTGGGGGGGCAGGAGGGGCGTAAAAACAAACTTTGCGCCCAGGCGCTCCAAACCCTTGCTGCTCCTCTGCTGCTCAGTTCTATCCACCGCTGGTGGCTTTCGTTGCATTGATCTTGGACAGGACCAGCAGCCATATAAACATCATTTTTGCACTGAGTAAAGGAACTAGTAATAAGGGTAACCACTAGTCCTAGTTAAGAACAGGTGGAGATCGCTTTGCTTTATCACTTTAGCCACGAGACTTCACCACTCACTGATAGTATTGAAATAAACTTCAGTTTCCATTTTGAAATCTCTTTTAGATTACATCCATACCCAGATTAGGATTTTTGTAGTTTAAATTTACCGGTACCCCTTAAATGGTAAACTTCGTGAGAGACTGGTCTCCCATGGTACTTATTCTTAAGTAGAGGGGAATGCAAGAGAGGTGCTGTCTGGAGCTCACTGGAAAAAAAGTGGGATATAAATGTAAGATCGTCATGCTGATCCCCATATGCAGCAGGGTTGCCTTACTATATTTTGAAGCTCTTGTCACAGAATAGAATAGAATAAAATAAAACTTATTGTCATTGTATAAAATACGAGATTAAAAAGTGCCATCCAGTCAGCTCATTCACACACACCAAGACATAAAATCTACCATTTAAGAACAAACATCCATACACATGCTCCTACATTCACATGCAGAACATCACTTATACTCATTTAGAACTGACATAAAACCAAACATACACACACAGCCCTGACAGCAATCATACCCAATATATAAAAACTACAATTTAAACAACAACAACCATACCCAATCCCCCATACAATATACATGTTACACATTCAAAACTGATATTACCCATCAACTTAATTTTTTAACATCCGAGTAATTTAGCATGGTTACTGCTATTGAGTAAAAACTGTTTCTGAATCTTTCTGTCCTTGTTCTAATAGATCTATACCTTCTGCCTGATGGCAACAGTACAAACAGAGTGTGTCCAGGATGGGAAATCTCTCCTATAATATTCTGTGCTTTCTTAAGACAGTGGGAGCTGTGTAAGAGCCTTTTCACACGACCCCTAAGATCCGCTGGCCACTTAAATTCGGACCAGAGATCTTGGGGGTTCGTTGCTCTTCCTGCGTCCCCACCCCTCCGCACTTCCTTGATCCTGTCTGCTTGAGGGGAGGGAGAAAAAGGGGGACAGAAGAATGCCATTTGCCGGTCCAAGCCTCCTCGCCCCGTTGTCGTCCTGATTCCTTCTCTTAAAGGGGCGGGAGGCAAAAAAAAAAAAAACAGAAGCAAGGAGAGCTGGGCACTTACTCCTTTACATCCGAATCTGGGATTTATCACCCTCCAAGAGCAGGTACCTGAAAAGTGTGCTGGGACGCGCTTAGGTGGGTATGGCCGCACTTAATTTTCTGTAAACTCCAGAGCTGGTGGGGAAACAATTTTAAGCTCCGGAGCTGGGAGCCATTTGCCCCGGAGTTTAGGGGTCGTGTACAAATACCCTAATTCCTCCAATGTGAGGAGTGGGCATCCGATGAAATTCTGTGTCATATTGATAACCCTCTGGAGCGATTTCCTCTGAGACACTGTGCAACTGGCATAGCGCATGCATATGTCATACATCAGTATACTTTCTACTGAACATCGATAAAAAGACACCAATAGTCTCTGAGTGATGCTATTCTTTTGGAAGAATTATAATAATTCTAACATCTGAAGAACCCCAACCCTTGCTTCTATCAAGACTATTATATTCTGGATCTAAAAGGACCCCAGTTCTTTACTGGAGAGACAGCCTTAGGGAGGGCATGTGGTTAGGAGAACTGCCAGGAGCATCCCACTTGCTGATCACCTTTGCCCCCTCATTACCTTAGCAGTGGCAGGCTGCAGATTGTGTTGTGTCTCAGCCTGCAAGTGTAGCACCCCCGACAGACAGGTACCTGTACATGAAGAGAGCTGTGAGGCCCTAGTAGGAGGGAGAGAGAAAGCAAGGAAGGACCCTCTTCCCCCCCCCCACCTTTTTTTTAGAACACAATGCGGTTTTACCACACATTGCAAACAAAAGTCCAACCACTCTCCACTCCACTCCATTACCATTGTGGTGGAATTGTAGCTCCCGGGACTGCTGTCACAACTCTGTGGGTTTGTTGGGGCCTCTACAAAAGAGGAAAGAGTTAGGGAGAGATGGGGGGTGGAAGCAAATAAATCGTAAGCCCTCCTTGTGTTTTATAGCCCTCTTGCCAAAGAGCTAAAAATATTGGATGCCTTAGAAAAAGGAGAAGAAATTGATATACTAGTTTCCAAATCCTTGAGGGTGGCAGGTCCCCATAGCTAGCAATTTTATTGCCCCTTTTTCTTTCTGTTTCTAAAAGGTAAGATTTGTGACTTAAGATGCCATTAAAATTGAACCATCCTTTACGAACGTACAACAAAGCAGAAGCCCTCAGCAAAGATTCTAGCCCTCAGAAGAATGCTTGTGTGGAGGTAATGTGATGCAGGGGTAACTATAGCGATTATCTCCTCACACTTGATCAGATTTAGGAAATAAAAGGTTGAAGCGTTGGTGTTGTTGAATGGGGACTTTTTCCAGTCTGATGACAGGCACTCAAGGCAAGCAGAGATGAAGCAGAGTTGTGTACCATGGTAACCACAAAATCTGTGCCGAGGAAAAATGCTTTCCTATGACCTGTGTATGCATTATGCGGAGGGAACACATCTGCACAGAGGTACTCATTATGCATAATTTATTCTAATTTTCCTAACGAGGGGTAGGGCAAAGAGATATGTAGCCTCCTGAAAGGCCACTGATGACAACCTGAGAGTCGACTAAATGGTTTCTGGCATTTCGTCGAGCGAACACCCTTCCCATTTATTGATTGCATTGTTCTGTATGACAACTTCCAGAATCTCACAGTGGAAGATTCTGGGAGCTGTAATCTCCAAAGTAGTTTCGCCAGACCTCTGTTTTTCAGATGTTACTGGATTACAACATCCATAATCCCTGATTATTTGCCATGCTGTCTTGGGTTGTTGCAGGATGGAGCGTGACAAAAATTGTGGTTTGGTTTTGGAGACACAGTCCTTCCCAAGTCTTCTCGGACTGGTCATGACGGGAGTTGAACCCACTCCCTGAAATTAAAGGATTCTTGGAAATGAAGTCTCAAAAAGTAACTTTTTCTAAGGTCTGTACCTGATTAATGCTTGTGGCCATTTTGGGTCTTCATATGGGCAGTGTGTATTCCAGTGTTCACCTATGTGATTTTTCTGCCACAAGCCTTACATAGAGCTTGAGATAAAGCCTCTTCTTTGAACATGGAGGGGACTGAATTTTAAAACTACAACCTGATGCTGTGATGTGCTTTAGTGATGGGAGCCCACTCACATTTCTGCTGATTCCCCCAACACCACCTCCCCCATCAGAACTAAGGCAGCAGGTTTGCTAAATGTTATTGTGGTACTGCAGCTGGTTGCTTTTTGTGGTTTTAGAAGAAGTCACTCTGTTGCCCTGTGCTGGCATATCAGGCAAACAAAAAAATAAAAAGACAAAAAAACAAAAATATTGCAGCACCTTCAAGACTAGCTGCTATATTTTAATGTGAGCTTTTGTGCAGAAGTCCACTTTCTCAGACATAAGAGAAATATATTTACATGGCAAATATACACAGGGACAGGGATGATGATGATGATGATGATGATGATGATGATGATGATGATTTACAGCCAACCAGGTCCCTGCCAGCTCCTTAAAAGGCGGGATTTTTTTTCTTTTTAGTAGCTTGTTCCTGCTTTTTTCTTAGCAGCCTGCCAAGACTGTGCATGCATGCACGCGCGCGCGCGCACACACACACACACACACACACACACACACACACACACAAAAGAATATACATACATACACACACATATTACAATAGGATCTCCGTATCCACTGATTCTGTTATCCATGACTGGCAGAAGGGAAAAATTAAATAAATAATTCAGCCATAAAGCAAGCTACTGTCAGAAATAGCAGTTGTAAAGAAAGCTACTGTTGCAAAACAGTGGTTTTGGGTTTTTTGGATGTTCTCTCTAATCCATGGTTTTTGTTATCCACGGGAAGGCCTGGAACTGATCTCCAGCGGATACGGGGTCCTACCGTATATACATACATATTAGGCAGCCAGCTGGGTAGCCTCTTTGTGTGCCCTTGCTTCTCAACTGACATGCATAGAAGCTGCCAGCTGGTGGTAGCTGGTTGCATCTCAAGATGGTGGCAGAGGAAGAGGAAGCTTGTGAGGTGACATGGATGTAGTTAGTAAGGAAATATAGTTGGGGATACTACAGATACAATATTTTACATTGGATAATGGCCTAAGAAACTTTGGCTGATATTGAATCCATTACCTTTTATGGTAGTAGTATAGATAGTTTTACTGTAAGAGGGAGATAAATGGAATCTAGCAGAGAGGCACCAGCTGGACAGAGGGGTCCCCCCCCCCGAGCAGCTTACAACATAATATGAGGAAACAGTGGCAAGACGCAGAGGAGAACATAGCATTCTATATGCAAGGTTGGATTTTTTTTTACGAATTATCACTACAAAACTGTCAGATATCAGTTAGTGAGATATATGTATTAGACAGGATGTTCTATATATATTTGATATGTATTTAATTGATTTAAAGATGGAATCTGTAAAAAGTGCAAAGTCACAGTGACTCAATATATAGTTTTTTCAAATGGAGTACAGATGTTAAGAATTAACATAATGAATTTTGGCTGATGCAAGGGGTTGCAATAGCTATGAGGTAATGTCATTTATGATTGGACAGACACCTGTATAAAAATGTTCTGTATATCATTGTTCATTGGGCCTTCCGTGAGTAAGGCACCCACTTTGTTTATATATTTTGTCAGTGTAATGTATGTTATTATGCTGTTATGCTGTTGAAGTTTGCATCAATGTACTAATGTGATTTTCCCCCTCTATGCTTTGTTGAACTTTGTGGAAGTTCTGTGATGTTGTGATATATTTTTCTACATTTGGAATATAGCTGTTTCGTTTTAAGAAAACTCTGTCTCTGGCTAACAATTTATTCAATAAGTATTGCTTCTGCTGGCTGATCAAATAGCACATACTCTTATAGGGCCATGAGTTAACCGCTATAGTAGTTTGTTTCTATTTTAACTGTCCTGGTTTTATTCCAAGAAGGTTTGGGATTTTAAATTTTTTAAAGTGTTTGGAATATTCTGATGGAGAGCTGGTGTGCACTCCTTATAGGAAAGATTTGGACTACTACCTCAATATCAAACACAGCCAGGGCTGTTAAACTGATACTAAACTGCTATCATAGAGTAATGTAGAAACATTCATGGTTCTGTCATATTTGGCAAGGCTGTTTGCTGCCTCTTCTATAACTCATCCTGAAGCATAGAATCATGAAGTTGTAAGGGCGAGAAGTCCATCAAGTCAAACCCCCGCTCATTGCAGGAATGCATGCTGCTAAGTTTCAGCCAGGGTGAGATATTGGAAAATCTTCAGGTTTGTTTACATACTACCATGAGTGCATTGCAGTTGTTGGATTAAATAACATTTTCTACCTTGGTCATTTCCTTGTCTTGTATGTCAGCAGCCTCCAAGGGTTTTGTGTAGCAGGCAGTGGCCTCTGGCAGATTCAACTGGGCTAAATCCAGCCTAAAGGAAGTTTTAATATTGACAGTGTCTCCATCATACCCTAGGTGCAAAGAACTTCACAACCAGCTGTAATGATGGGTAGAATTTTTATTTGTTTTACATTTTCCAATGAACTGGAAGCCCAGTATTTTTTTTAAAATCAGCTTTCTTGCAAATTCTCTCTGTGGTCTTTTTTTTGTGTGAAACCTCCTCTTAAAAGCCCAGGCATTTTCTCTATACGAGTGTTTATGAGTGCTTGTTTGGCTATGCTCAGGCAGAAGCCTTTTGTACCAGCACAGGGACTGTTGTGTTGGCACAAAAGGCTTCCCCCCCATCTGAAACCTACTACGGCTGGTGTGTTATTGCATTAGGATTGCACTGATTTCGATGAACCGTCAATACGGCCACCATGCTGCCTATGAACAGGAGCCACTATATGGCTGGGAGAGTGAGAACAGACAAAACAAAATATTTTTTACCCAGCGTGTTGTTAGTCTGTGGAACTCCCTGCCACAAGATGTGGTGATGGCATCTGGCCTGGATGCCTTCAAAAGGGAATTGGACAGATTTCTGGAGGAAAAGTCCATCACAGGTTACAAACCATGATGGAGATATGTCATCTCCAGGCTTTAAAACAGGGTACTTCAATGGCTAGATGCAGGGGAGTGGTATGAAGAGACAGATATCTGGTCTTGTGTGCTCCCAGATGCATTTGGTGGGGCCACTGTGAGATACAGGAAGCTGGACTAGATGGGCCTTTGGCCTGATCCAGCATGGCTCGTCTTATGGTCTTAGCAGAAAATAAAATAAAAGAAACATTTTAAGAATGGAGAAGAGAACTTGCTGAATTACTAGAGCTAAGCTTCCTCCATTGCAGGCCAAAGCAAACATGTCAGTTCCCATGTGAGCCAAGGTGAGTGTGGTTCCAGGTAGTTTCAAGCATCCCTAGCCTCGGAGAGGTTTACATTTAACACACCTTCAGCTTCCCAATGTCAGCTCCGCTGTTATGTTGAGTTAGGATCGTGTCCCAGTTCTCTAAGCAGTGAGAAATTGCAGAGGCATGGCATTTGTCCAGGTTGTTCAGTTGGGCAGCAGATCACAGGTTTCGTAATATATGTGTTTATTTACAAACGTCCAGTTTGAGCATAGATGAAGGCACAGCTGAAACACGCCAGCAGACAGCCAATGTTCACTCTTCCCACTTGTCAAAAGAAATATCCCGTACCCCATAAATTGATAGTTTATGAAGCTTGAAACTAACTCGTCTGTGTAACTGTGCATGCTTAACTCTTGTTTCCAGTACAGTACAAACGTCATCCTATCTTTTTACACATAGATGTACAGTATTACTGTTTCCCTGGCCAGAATTTGGAGGAAAATGAGGGATTATCTTTTCAGGTTGTTTTCTAGCTATTCAGAAGTCCTGCTGTTGGGAGAAATGGTCCAATCTCCTTAAGAAAAGAAAGGTACTTAGCAACTTAGCCAAGACAATTAAATTTGTATAGCTCCATCAATCCTTTCTTGTCCATGTATCTACTTTTACAACAATACTGTATTCTGAAGGTGATCTCTCTTTCACACACACACCCTTTCAGACTAAAGTTCATTCCTTTTAAAAATGGGATTTTATTTTTTTATTTTTAATGATATGTGCACACGGTGTTGGCCACTACTCCTTAATGGAACCACAGGCTAGAAATGTAATAAAAAGTAAAAGCAGACAGACATGCTTCGTCATCATCACATCTGTATTAACTATGAAGGCAGTACTGTACAGTATATTCTTTTTCCCCCTAGATTTTTGGGACAAATATATTATTCTCTATTATGCACTATGAAATAGATGTTTGCAGAACAAGCAGCAATGCTAACAGTTTATTTGTTTCATGCTTTACTTGCCACTCCTTCTCCAGAGAGTTGGTGAAATTAAAGGGGGGGACTTGGGGGGGGGGAGAATACAAAATATTGTAGCATTTCAGAACTAACGAATTTGTTTCCATGAGAGCTTTCATCAGTCAAAATCCATTAACTCAGACACATTCCATTTAATTTCATTTAACTAACATATACTGAGGCGGACTACTAAGAGGCTGACAAGGCTGTTCAGCCCCCTGTTAGGAGCGCTGAAAGAATGGGCTGGAGCAGTCAGTGCTCAGGAATGCCTTTATTTATTTATTTATTTATTTATTTATTTATTTATTTATTTATTTATTTATTCATTCATTCATTCATTCATTCATTCATTCATTTTTACAGCTTATGTGCCACCCACTACCGAAACGTCTCTGGGAGGCTTACAATCAAAAGAATTAAAACAGATAAATGGTCAAAATGTCCATAAATAACTGAAAGAATAATAAAAACATTACACTAAAAATTGTGTAATGGAGTGGGTGGGGAAAGCGCACCAGTCCATTCCATCCGGATTGTTGTGTTCCATGTCAAAAGACCGTCTACGTTTCTGATGTGGATAGGATTGCTCTGGTTTGGATCGGTCCCAGCATTTGCAATCGCTAGAGCTGATCCAAAGCAAGTGTTCCTCTTGCGATTTATTAATATTGTGAAGTGGCCTGATAAGTGAGCCACTTCAGGATGTTGGCAAATTAATCACTTCTTCTGCTCAGCAGAGGGCAGGGGAAGTGAAACAGAAGTCCAAAAACTTTTTTTGAGCTGGATGTAGATGATAGCTGGCACAGTAGATCCATGGTTTGGGAGTTCAGTTCCCCACTGTGCTTCCAGGCAGAAAGCCCGCCTGTGTGGCCTTGGGGAAGCTGCAGCCCAGAGACACATCTAAAATAAGGGAATGATAAACCACTTCTACGTACCTGGGAAACCAGGTTGCCTTAAATCAAAACTGATTTGATGGTACATGATGATGGTGGTGGTTTGGACTATTGGTATCTCACTACATCAGTTATAGTATTACTTTCTAAATTATTTTCTTTACGTTGCTTTAAGAAGCCAGTCAGGAGACTACCCTCAGGAAAGAACCATAGCAGTGGTTTCAGCTGAAGTTAGTCAACTGCTCATTTAAGAGAAAACAAAGGGAAGATTTTAATATTTTTAAATAGCTGATGTTACACATTGGCTATAGTTTATACAGTCAAAAAAATATTCCCACTTCCCCTGCCTGCTGCCAAGTAGAGAAATTGATTCATCTGGCAAGATTCTCCTTGTGGTGCAGTGGTTAAATGCCTGTACTGCAGTTACAACTGTGCTCAAGACCTGAGGTTCAATCCCAGGTAGCTGGCTCATGGTTGACTCAGCCTTCCATCGTTCTGATGTCTGTGAAATGAGTACCCAGCTTGCTGGGGGGGGGGGGGCAATGTGTAGCCTGCATAATTAAATTGTAAACCACCTAGAGAGTGCTTTAAGCACTATGGGGCGGTATATAAGCAGAACACCTTTTATTAAGCCACTGCACAATATTGGCAGGATCCATTTCCGTGTGATCATTCTAACCAAGCCTGACCATTCCCAAGTGGCCCACGCTATCACACTCCCTACTACTAATATAGGCCAACACTAATGCAATTGCTTCTTCGGAAACTCCTTCCCCAGAGGGCTTAAGGTGCCAGACCTGGAGTGGGTGGGGAGATTTACTCATTTTCCTTTCACAGCAACTTTGTGACCTTAAGTCACCCACACACCATGCAGACTTCATGGTTAGAGAGAATTCAGATTCCGCTCTCCTGTCTTCAGCCTTAGCCCTTTAAAATTAAAAAGGTTAAACCCTAACCCTACACCACTCTGGTTCTTGGTTTTCCATTCCCAGCCTCTGTGGATTCACACGTGTGGGTTTTCCTTGCATTACTTTGAAGCGCATTCTAGCACCTTCCAAAGCTGAACCACTGAATCTTAGCAGAAGCTCCATCCTTCCCCCAAACGCCCTGTATTCCATGTCTACTAAAAAAAAGAAGCAGCAGAACATCCAAAAGGGGGGAAGCCAAGTGGGGTGAATGCCACAGAGAACCCCCCCCCCCATTTGAAGAAACACAGGTACAGGTATTCAGTCTGCCCTTTGTGGCCTCTGTGGACTCACACATACGGGTGACTAGCAAGCTTACCTTGGAGTAAAGATAGATGTCAGTGAAGGGCCGACCATAGAACAGCTCTACCAAAAAGGACCAGAATCATCAGTCCACCTTTGTTAGAAGGACAAAGGAGACTCATTCATGAACGAGCATGCACATACATTAGACAGAGGAAATATGTGGTTTGAGAGAGGAGTCAGGGAAGCCATTCATGTGTGCATTGAAAACTTCTCAACAGAGGTGGGGGACTCGGACACAATCTGTCTGCCACATATCATGCTGCCTTTTCATCAATCCCCAGACAAACCAGAAGCACCCCACACCTCCATCAGCAAGGCCACAGCTAAGGAGCCATACTTAATGAATGTTGGGAAAGGTTGCATAGGTGGAACTTTCACACACCCCAAGACATTGTTAGCCTATTCAGATCAGGGTGATGTGAAACCAAGGTGAACTATAATTGAAAACCTCCCACCAGCCTTCCTCAGATTGATGAAGCTACTTGAATGAGTAGTGGAACGTTTCCATCCCACAAGAAATGAAGTCCAGTTGCCATGACTCAGCTCCCGGATAACCTCACGTGGATGACTGAGAATCTCCACAGACACTCTGCCAAAATTGGCATCCTTATATTCTCTCGGCTCGGTCCTGTAGTGTGAGGGCTTCTTCTGACACAGTGTAAAGAAGGAGAGCAGCTTCTGTGAGGGAAATAAAAGGTCAGTTTGGCAGAGGGGAAACTGCTGACAGGATGTGGCCTGTGCATCCTGGAACAGGAAATGAGAGGGCTAGTGGGAGAGGTGATGCCTTTAGGATGGGAGGAGGGATTGTAGATGAAGTCCTGGTAGCTGTTAAGAAGCTCTTCTTAGGATGTAAACAAGGCTGTTCTATTTGTTCCGATAAAACCTTTCATGCACTTCAGGGTCAAGTGGACAACCCTTTCCTAGTAGCATCTGTCATGTTCTTGATAGCAGACAGGGAACAGAGGCTTAAGGTGGCCCTTCAAAACATGTTTTGACACACCACTGCTCCAATTATGAGGAAAGGGGGCCTTTAGAAAAATTGACGATCCTTATCCTTGGATTCCCCCAATTTTAGCCAAATTATCCTCCTTCCCTTATAGTCCTCTGATGAGTTGGTAACAGTCACTCAAGGGGGTCATCACTGAAAAATTGTTTGTGTGTGTGTGTGTGTGTGTGTGTGTGAATGGTGCAGCCTGTCTGACCGTCTTATCATCTAAGCAAAGCTTTGAATAGTTATTGGACCGGGCACTTCTCTCAGAGGAATTCTAGGGGCAGTCCAGAGCAAGTAACCTTTCTAAACCCTAAATCTGAGCACCAGATTATGATGGCTTTTCTCTTTTGGAATCACTTTGTGTCTGCATGAGCAGGTGTGTGACCAGGTTGTGGTCCAATATTGTGTCTCTGTGTGCAAAGTGAATTTCTTTGCCATTTTCAAGCTGGTGTTATGTCTTTAAAGAGTTCCCAGGCTCTGTCGTGCTACGTTGCTTCACTGAACTGGTAAATATCTGCTTTTAGCAAACCACAGAGCTGGCTTGTAAACCTGCTTCCAAGATTGTCGCTATGAGCGTGTAAAGCTATGGCTGCCATTTTTTTCCTGCAAGCTCTTGTAGGTATACCTCCAAGTGTGGCTGGAGTAAAAATGTTTCCATGGAATGAAGATCAATGGTTTTGGGGCTACGGTTGCCAGGAAGCTGCTGGGACGCTGGGAGAAGTAGTCTGAAAAGGGGTACCGTAACTTTCTCAGACTCTGAGCATGTCCTCATGCAAAAGTCAACATATTGATTTTTTATTTTTGTATTCCAAAGGGAACTCATGTTGCAAAATGGACACTGAGATGGAAACCAGGGGCAGAGGTATGGTGCCAACTCTGGGTTTGATTTGCTGGAGCTAGTTCTTGACTCTGTTTCTGTCAAGGCAGGAGAAATAAAAGAAAATAAATGTTAGCATAGTGCCCAGGCTGAAGTTCTGGCAAAAACTGAATGCCACCATTGCCCATAATTTGCAGCTGCAGAGGGGCTTGGCTGATTGTTTATTTTGGGAAAAGTAGAGCTTGGGAGAGTTGTTGTTGTTTATTTTGGGAAAAGTAGAGCTTGGGAGAGTTGTTGTTGTTTTTTAAATAACAGCCTGGAGGATTCTGGGACTTGCCATCCCAAAATGTAACTTTTCAAAGCAGTGAGGAGAAGCAGAAGAAACACGAAATGGTGTCAATAGATGGTGATGCGTCTTGTGCATAACATCACCCCGTAGATAAATAATATTACTGTCCACCATCAGAATAGGTTCACATGTTTTGAACTGAGTATGGAAATATGTGGGCCATTTCTTTGCGCTTACAGTGGCATTTGTTTCCCACAAAAATAGAAAGTGCATCTAGAATCTGTGAACATTGTGTATGTTGGCTTCAGTTTTATCCCCAGTACGAAAAACCTCAAACCCTTAAGTACAAATTTCAGTATGCTTTTCGGTTCAGATACGATTGTGACAGAAATAGAAATAGGTCTAGTGGTAGTTACAAATTCAGAAGGCCACTGGCTTTCTGTATGCATAATGAGAAAATGGGTACTGTGTAGCTACTAAATGTCGGGGGAATATGATTTTTTTTCTGCATTAGCTTATACTAATGTGGTTTTGTGTGTTTTGAAAAATAATCAGCAGAATAATGATACCTTGTAATAAGATGCATATACCTTTCTTACTCATTGCAACCCTTCTGTCAAACCATGTTTCTGCCTGTGACTGAAAATATAAAACAGTTTGTTTGTTTGTTTGTTTGTTTCTATACCACGACCAATTTTCCCTATAGGAACTATGGGCAGTTCACAGAGAAGACATCACATGAACAGTTAAAACCAGCACAAGGATAAAAGTCAAGTATGGTCAAGTACTGATAATTAATATTAAATGGTCTGTTAGCCATTGTTTGCAACTGAAAAATGTTCCAGGGTTATCTATTATTATACTGCGTGTAATAACGATTAGTAGTAGTAAATGGTACAATGTGTGTGGTAGGTAAAAATAAAAATGAGTCAACTGTGCCTTGAGCACTTCCCAAATGAAGTAAGGGGAAACCTTAATTGATAAGTTAATTAAGTGGGAATTAATAGCTCAATACCCTTCATTTCTACTTCTGAGTAAACTGTACTGTGCTTGATAGGATATACTTCTAACTAAATGTGCACAGGACTGCTATCAGACTGATCTAACAGAGAGCACATATAACAGTCGAGCATCTGCTCTTACAGCCCTTACTCCAAAAAGCTGGAATCCCATCAAAGACTGACGCTTGTACTCTGCTCCCCCATACAGGAATGGCTCACTGAGCCAGAACTTGGAAATAACATTAAAAGTGTCATTATTCAGAATATGTTAAAAAGGTGCCCTGAGCACATCTGATCTCGCCTGATTTCAGAAGCTAAGCAGGGTTGGCCCTGGTTAGTACTTGGATGGGAGACCACCAGGGAATACCAGGTGCTGTAGGCGCCTGGAGTAGGAACTGGCAAACCACTCCAGTATTCCTGCCAAGAAACCTCCATGGACATGGGGTCACAAAGAGTTGGTCATGACTGTAACGATGCGACACACACACACCACACATCTATACAAAGAACTAGACTTACAAAGGAGGCGTTTTCCAGCGTTGTTACTTGAAGAGGTTTGAACCATGTCCCCAGGTTGATTTTGAACCAAAATACAGTAATACCTTGGTTTACAAGTACCTTGGTTTAATGGTGTTTTGTAAGACAAGCAAACATATCTTCTATATTTTGCCTTGAACAAGGAGCAACTTCTTTTGTGAGTTTTGGCATTTTGTGTGTACAGTGCAATGTGTGGTCTATGGGGGCCCCAGAACAAATCATATAATAATAATAATAATAATAATAATAATAATAATAATAATAATAAT
>JAHTLZ010000275.1:2576650-2670693 GCA_023846285.1 Phrynocephalus versicolor | reverse complement strand
ATAGATAGATAGATAGATAGATAGATAGATAGATAGATAGATAGATATTTGCTAAATAAATATATCATATTTCTCGTAGGGCAGTGATTCCCAATGTTGTCTCATAAATCATCTTATCCAGAAAGAACAAGGACTGAATCATGGATGGTTGGCTAAACTTCAAGAAGGGCAGTGAACCTGGCTGGGGATTGGATAGGGACCTATAGAAGATTGCAAAGAAGCATCACCCCCCCCCAAAAAAAAAGAGATCCCTGAATATGGAAACATATCCTCTTGAGCAGAAGTAGACAAGAGGTAAGAGCAAACAAGATATTGAAAGGATGGGTAAATAGACAAGGAGGCATTCCAAAGGATGTCCCCAAAGAACTGAATCATAGATTGTTGTTGGCTTTTGCCGTCGTCCTCCCAATGGCAGCCTCTAGAAACATCTCTAGGTAGATGCTTCCAGAAGAAATCTGTTGAAAGTATAGAAGCTTGGCCACTCCCTAAATCACCTGACAGGTACAACCAAGCGCCATCATAGACACCTGATCAAATCATGGCACCTTCAGCTGCTGAGACACAAGAGTATAAGATTGTATTTCTGGTAGCTGTCACCTCTGCGCTGCCTGGGCAAGGATTTTAAATTGATAGTTGCACCTTAATGCTTTGAAAGTGTTTTGATGTTGCTTGTGTTTTTCAGTAATCAGTATAATATTTCATTGCTTTTTAGGATTTTTATTCTCACTTCTGTTAGCTTTAAATGCTCTTTTAATGATGTAAGCTGCCTTGGATCCTTTTCAAAGAGAAAGGCAGGGGAAATGAAATGAAATGAAATACAGTAAATAGATTTGCTTATATCAGTGGTTCCCAACCTGTGGGTCGGGACCCTTTTGGGGGGGTCAAACGACCATTTCACAGGGGTCACCATGAGCCAGTGAAGAAAAATGCACAAACGGCTTGGGTCTGGAGGAGGAGGGGGAGGAAGGGGGGAAAGTAAGTTACAGCTTGATAGGTTGGAGGGGATGTCAGTCAATGGCACCGGAGGCTGCAATTGGCTGAGGGTGCCCGTAGAGGGAAGTTCTCTATGGCACCTGTGTCAGTGGCCTGTCAAAGCGGGCTTGTGGCCTCTTCCAAGCAGGGCAAGGGGGTCACCCCAACATGAGGAACTGTATTAAAGGGTCACGGCATTTGGAAGATTTGAGAACCACTAGCTTATATCCAGATCACTTTATTTGTTTAAGATGAGAGAATACTATAGAAGGGTAGTCAATTTTTGCGGCGGTATTAGTAAAATAGTTTCATTAATTCATCAGTAGTCATAAATGTGGGTCTTAGTCCCAGTTACTCCCGTTGTTAACAAACACAGAATAAAATTCTCGCATGTAACCATAGCTCTTTAATAAGAACAAGCACCCATGGGAAGCTACTTTTCCTCTTAATGGTCTTCCTGATGAATGGCTTGTAACTGCCGGAGGCAAGACTCACTCAGACATGAGGGTGTGAGTCACTGGGAGGGGCGCTATCTCTGTGGAGGGGTCCTGGGAAGCTTGTTTTGAAAGAACTGTGTGGTCGGGTTTTCTTCTGTTTCGTTTTGCTGCCTTCTTGACTCTTTCATTCCCTTTACTTCAGCTTCCATCTCCTTCCTTTTCTCACCTTGCTTCTCTGGCTACCCACCAACCTGAAGCGGTGCTAGTTTATTTAAATCACAAAGCAGCGAGATTCGGCATTATAAAATGAAACCTACATTCTATGTGCCTTAGGCAAAATAAAGACTCCTTTGCTTTTAAAAAAATAAGAAAAAAGGGGAAAGGAAAGGAAAGGAAACAAAGCAAATAATTCTAGCTGGTCCGAGGTGCTACCTTTTCATCCATAGAACTATATACAGTAGTTTGCTGTTACAAATTGTGAGCGGGGCCATTTTAAAATTTATGTATGGCTCCTTGAGGAGCAAATAATTTTCACAAAAATTTCTGTAAACTGATAAGAAGCATTAGAGCAGACACAAAATAGAAAGGTATGAACTATATCAAAGACTGTGACTTCAGTGATCCAATTCCTCACTAAGCTTTTAAATTCACCAGGTAATTTTATACTGCTGAAGCCTCCTTCTGCTGACCTGCCTCATAAGGTTGTTGTTGAAAGTAGTACCATGTATACCATCTTGAACTCACTAGAGCAGTGGTTCCGAACCTGGGGGTCGAACGACCATTTCACAGGGGTCGCTATGACTCACTGAAGAAAAAGGCACAAACGGCTTGGGTCTGGAGGAGGAGGGGGAGGAAGGGGGTGAAAGAGTGAGTTACAGCTTGATAGGTTGGAAGGGATGTCAGTCAATGGCACCGGAGGCTGCGATTGGCTAACGGTGCCTGTAGAGGGAAGTGCTCGATGGCCCCTACGGCAGCGGCCTGCCAAAGAGGGCTTGTGGCCAAGCAGGACAAGTGGTCACCACAACATGAGGAACTGTATTAAAGGGCCGCGGCATTAGGAAGGTTGGGAGCCACTGCACTACAGGAAAGGCAGAATACCTATGCCCTAAGCACATCCGATCTCGCCCGATTTTGGAAGCTAAGCAGGGTCGGCCCTGGTTAGTACTTGGATGGGAGACCACCAGGGAATACCAGGTGCTGTAGGTGCCTGGAGTAGGAACTGGGAAACCACTCAAGTATTCCTGCCAAGAAAACTCCATGGACATGGAGTCATGAAGAGTCGGTCATGACTTTAACGACACAACACAACAAATATGTGAAAGACCAGATGGAAATATCTTTGCAATGACAGTGCTCTTGGTCATGGAATATGAGATAACAATTGTACGTGAAAAGTAGAAGAATGGAATAATGAAGTTGGAAGGGGCCTATAATGGCATTGAGTTCGACCCCGTGCCCAATGCAGGGATCCACTATTATGCATATATACTCAACAGTAAGTCACACTGAATTCAGTAGATCTTACTCTCTAATAGGAGTAAGGTTCATCCTGCTGTCATGTCCAGAGTTGACAGGGGCTGAACCCAATAACCCATAGAGTCCCTTCCAACTACAGTGGTACCTCAACTTTATGAATTTAATCCATTCCGAATGCATGCTCTTAAGTCGAACTACTCTTAAGTCAGGGTACCTATCTAAAATTTTAAAAAATTAGTTTTAAAAATATTTGTAAGTCGAGCAGACCATATCTAACATTTGTAAGGCGGCAGTTAAAATGCCAACCGTTTTCCGCTCTTAAGTCGAATTGCTCTTAAGTCGGGGTACCACTGTATGCAGTTCTAAGATTATTATTCTAACCTGGCTTCTCAAGCATCATGTATGGATGTAGCTGGAGCTGTTGTGTAGAGCCAGACTGAACCAATTTCCCTAATTCTTTTCAAAAGATCTTCAGGCAGCATTTGGGTGTCTGGCAGATATCTTACATAAGGATTTCCTGACTTTTTCTAAAAAAAAAAAAGAGTTTTGCTTCTGAGGTTTGTGTTTGATTTCTCAATGTCAGGCTTGTTTTTCTTTTTCCTCTGTTCTTTCGGCCAGCGCAGGCACGAAACCTTGCCCCCTCACCCAGCTGTGTGCGGCAACTGCCCGCAGCAGCTCTCCAGGAAGACGGAATCCACCTGTTGCAAATTAGGGAGCTAGACAGCAGAGCAATGACTGCAGTGTTGCTAAACCTTGTGTCCTCCTTCTCCCGTTCATGGTCTTCAGCTATTTCAGTTTTCATATTGAGCTAGTCTGGCGCTTGCTCCACTTCCGAGCCTTCTAAAAAAAAAGAGATGTGGATTGGCCAGCATGATACAGTGGCTGCAATGCCAGGCAAAAGTCAAAGAAAAACAAAACAAAAGATAAAAAACATGTGGCGCTTTAAAAACTAACTTTCATATTTTAATATAACATTTCGTGCACACGTCCACTTCTTCAGACATATAGCAGCAGAATGAGGTGTGCAATATAATATGCAATGGAATATACATTTCATACCAAATATTCATTGGCTGTTGTGTCGATGTATTTGCATACAGGCCATGGCAGAATGAGGACCTTGTACTTCTGAGTCCTTGATTCAGATCTCTGCTTAACCATGAAACTTGCTAGGCTGGTCACTCTCATCCTGGCCTATCCACCTGACTGCTTGAAGGATAAAGGAGGGACTAGGACATCATTTGGACCAAAACTCTCAGATGCCTTCACCATGAGCTGCGTTGGCTGGGATTTCTGGGAATTGTAGTCCAGGAATATCTGGGGACCCAAGGTTAGGAACTTGAGATGGACACAAACCTCGATGCAGAAGTTCATAGTGGTTTGTATGCTTGACACCATTGGTGCTGCATAGTCCCTTCCCCCAACTCCACAACCAATGACCCACTCACCAGTTAGAGCACGCTTCTCTTCTCTTCCTCTTCCTGCTGTTTCAAAATTCCGTGGCAGGGTGATCAGCCAAGAAAGTGAGATAAGGAAGCCTGTGCTCCTCTTGGAAATTGGTCATACACGAGGAGAAGAGGACCCTGCACCAATTGGGATCCAGCCAGGGAGGTAGGGTTCCAACCAGGGAAGTGGGGAAACCTCTCGACCAAGGTTCACATCCATCTTTATTGGCAACTACTGATCTAGGCCACATTGAACTTATTGGAGGAAAAGCGGGCTTAGGACCTAGATACTTGAACCACCACCTCCTTCCATATGAATGAACCTACCCGGCAATTAAGATCTAGCCAAGGAGCCCTCCTGAAAGAGCCATCCCTCAAGGAGGTGAAAGGGATGGCTTACAGATATAGGGCCTTTTTGGCAGCTGCCCCTAGATTATGGAATGCCCTCTCGAGTAAGACTCATCTGGCGCCGACGTTGATGACCTTCCTGTTCCAGAAGTTTTTTAACTGATGCTTGTGGGTCCTGGTAGCAATTTTAGTGTTGTGTTTTAATGTATGGTATCTCTTGTACCTAAATATTTTTATTGTTTTAATTTTATTGTAATTTTGATGTTTTAATTGTTTATTTTGATTGTGAGCCGCCCAGAGACCTCTGGGTAGTAGGCGGCACACAAGTCACATAAATAAATAAATAAATAAATAAATAAATAAATAAATAAATAAATAAATAAATAAATAAAATGTAACATATATTCTAAGCAAATAGATTTTCTGATAATAAGAAATAAGGGCTTTCTTGAACTAGAGTTCCTAGGGTTAACATTTGCTCACAGAATTAATCTGTTTTGCTGATGGGTAATCAGAAATGGAGACTGTAGCCCAGAGAACAGAAGAGTGAGACTAGGAAGGGCAATGATGAATGAATGAGGAAAGATCATCAAATGTAAGGATGGCTCACTGGAGACCAAGATAAATCAAAAATACTAAACACCTCCACCAGCAACACCATAGCTAACGCCCCATACTTAATGGGTGTTGGGAAGGTTAAAGGTGGGATTCTCACACACCTTAGGCCATTGTCCACCTTAGGGGCCTATTGAGACTATTGTCCACCTAATGAGCCTATTCAGGCCGTTGTCCATCCTATGAGCCTATTTCAGGCCAGAGTGACATGATATCAAAGTGAATTATAAAATGGAGGACTCGCAACTAGCTTTCCTCTGACTGACAAAGCTGTTTGTTTGGATGAGCAGCAAAACGTTTCAATCTCTCTCAAGAAAAGAAGTCCAGTTGCCATGCCTCAACTTCCAGATAAACTCACCTGGATGACTGAGCATCTTAACAGACATAAGATAAACAACACTTTTGTATTTCCAATCACTGTATATGGTTGCAAAAGCTAGACAGTTAAAGCTGACAAGAAAAAAAAACTGATTTGTTTAAAATGTGGTGCTGGAGGGGAGTTTTGTGGGTATCATTGACTGCCAGAAACAAGTGGTTCCTGGGTCAGATCAACCCAGAACAATTCTTGAAGACAAAAACGTTGAAATTGAGGCTGTCCTACTTTGGGCCAGTCATGAGAAGACAGAATTTCCTGGAAAAGACAACAATCCTGGGAAAGGTGGAAGGCAGCAGGAAAAGAGGAAAAAAATAGACTGACTTCCTAATGGAAGCCACAAGATTGAGTTTACAGGAACTGAGCAGTGTTGTTTTGGACAGGTTGTTTTGGAGATTTCTAATTCATGGGTTCACCATAAGTCAAGGGCAGCTTGAGAGCACATAACAACAACAAACAGAAATATCTCTCTCTCTCTCTCTCTCACACACACACACACACACACACACACACACACACACACACACACAAAATCAAGGTAGAAACTGGGCAGTTGTTTGTGTAAAACCGCCTGGCCTGCAATGGCAAATTTCCCCTGTTGCAACTGGATATAGGGCACGGTGATTTGAAGACATTGCCGCTTGTTTACAAATAGAGCAGTGGTACAACAGAACAGCAACAAAACAACTAAAAACCAGGAGAGCTGTGCTGATGCATGTGCCAGTGTTTTTCTCTTGCTCCCTCTCTTTGTTTACATGATGATGCTCGGTTTCCCTTGTTAACCACTCTTCTTAATTGTAATTAGTTGGGGAGGCAGCGTTCACAGCTCTTCAGTAGTGCAGAGAAATGTTATGCAGATGCCCAGAGGCACCCAAACACTTTCTGATTACAAATTCTCCACCTTTCCATCCTGGGCGGGTTCATTTCCTTCTAAATGGAATAAAAGCAGGGTGGTTGCTCTGCTTTCATTGCTCAGCAAGGATTGATCGATCCTCTTTGAAGAAAGTGAGAATTGTTTCAAGTAATTCATCAGGCTTGGGTTGATGGGGTGTCATAAGGGTCATGAGACCCTTCTCTCTCATGAGAGAACACACTTATTTGTTCCATATACAAAAGTGGAACAGGTAAAATTGTGTATAATTCTGGTCACCGCATTTCAAAAAAGACATAATGGAACTGGAAAAGGTGCAGAAGAGAGCTACTAAAATGATTACTGGCCTGATGGACCTCCCTTATGAGAAAAGGCTAAAACATTTGCAGCTCTTTAGTCTGGAAAAAAGGCACCTGAGGAGGGATATGATTGAGAAATACAAAATAATGCAGGACATGAGTAAAGTGGATAGAGGGACGCTCTTCTCCCTCTCACAAAATAACAGAACTAGGGGACATCCACTCAAACTGAGGGTTGGGAGAGTGAGAACCAGGTGGCAGCCGTGACCAGGTCGGCCTTTTACCATCTTAGGCTAAACACCCAGATTCGCCTGTACCTTGATGGGGACTCCCTGAGGACAGTGGTGCAGGCGCTGGTCATATCGAGGTTGGATTACTGCAATGTGCTCTACATGGGGCTCCCCTTGAACCTTGTTCGGCGACTGCAGCGGGTCCAGAATGCGGCGGCCAGGTTGGTGGTTGGTGCGCGTAGATTCGACCGCATCACCCCCATCCTGGCCCGCCTGCACTGGTTGCCCGTTGCCTCCTGAATAAAGTTCAAGGTGTTGGTTTTGATTTACAAAACCCTCCATGCCTTGGCCCCTGACTATCTGGCAGAGTGTTATTTCCCGATGGCTAGATGTGGCCCGACCCACCCGATCCTCCTTGGCCCTCTCGCTCCGTGTCGCCACTCCGAACGAGGCCCGTAAGGTGTCTACTCGTAAACGGGCCTTCTCGGTGGCTGGCCCTGCAGTCTGGAACTCTCTGCCGAGCGAGATACGGCAGGCACCCTCCTTGGCGTCCTTTAGAAAAGCACTGAAGACCTGGCTTTTCAAGGACGCCTTTGGTAATTGCTAGGGGAGTACCTTCCCCCCCCCTTTCTCCCGCCTCTTGCCAATATTGTTTTTTTACCTGTTATAATTGCTATTGTTTTTAATTTTGTGTAAACCGCCCTGACTTCCCTCTGGGAAATAGGCCGCGGTATACAAGTTTGAAAATAAAATAAAATAAAATAAAATAAATAAATAAATAAATAAATAAATAAATAAATAAATACACCAGGTAAACCTCACATGTGAGTAATGAATTGAGTCGGCCTTACTCACGAGTATACCCACAATCCAAAGACTTGTCTGGACCCATCTCATAGGAGAATAAACATTCCCAGTGTGGACCTCTCAACTGCAAGATAAGATAGATCACACTGAAGAAAAGAAGATTTGAAGTGTGTATTAGACTGCTCCAAATTCCTTGCCTGGACAGTCCCATGGCCTGTGAATAGATCCTTCTTATGTAATCCAAGCTTGTGAAGAGCCTTCTGAAGAATTTATTCTGGTATATGGTTTATTCAGGGCAAGCTAACAGAACCATGGTACAGTATATCACAGAAGTGTGTAAACCCCCTCACATTTCGTCACTATTTTAGTGTATATTTTCATATGACAATACTGAAGAAATGACACTTGGCTACAATGTAAAGCAGCAACAAAAGTGAGTACATTCCTAAATGACAATGTCCAAATTGGGCACAAAGTGTCAATATTTGGCTTGGCCAATTATTTTCCAGCACTGCCTTAACCCTCTTGGGCAAAGAGTTCACCAGAGCTTCACAGGTTGCCACTGGAGTCCTCTTCCACTCCTCCATGATGACATCACAGAGCTGTTGGATGTAGAGTCCTTGCGCGCCTCCACATTCCATTTCAGGATGCCCCACAGGTGATCAATAGGGTTTAGGTCTGGGGACATGCTTGGCCAGTCCATCACTTTTACCCTCCGCTTCTTTAGCAAGGCAATGGTTGTTTTGGAGGTGTGCTTGGGGTCATTGTCATGTTGGAATACTGCCCCGTGGCCCAGTCTCCAAAGGGAGGGGATCGTGCTCTGCTTCATTATGGCACAGTACATGTTGGCATTCATGGTTTTCTCAGTGAACTGTAGCTCTCCAGTGCTGGCAGCACTCATGCAGCACCAGACCATGACACTCCCACCACCATGCTTGACTGTAGGCACGACACACTTGCCTTTGTACTCCTCTCTTGCTTGCCACACATGCTTGACACCGTCTGAACCAAATACATTTATCTTGTTCTCATCGGACCACGGGCCGTGGTTCCAGAAATCCATGTCCTTAGTCTGCTTGTCTGCAGCAAACCATATGTGGGCTTTCTTGTGCATTATTTTTAGAAGAGGCTTCCTTCTGGGACGACAGTCCTTCAGACCAATTTGATGCAGTGTGCGGTGTATGGTCTGAGCACTGACAGGCTGACCCCCCCACCCCCACCACTTCGACCACTGCAGCAATGCTGACAGCACTCATAGGTCCATTTCCCAAAGCCAACCTCTGGATATGACGCTGAGCACAGGCACTCAACTTCTTTGGTCGACTATAGTGAGACCTGTTCTAAGTGGAACCTGTCCTATTAAACCGCTGTATGGTCTTGGCCACTGTGATCAGTTTCAGGGTCTTGGCAATCTGCTTACAGCCTAGGCCAGTGGTGGCAAAATGTTCAGCACTCCAGATGTTTTGGACCACAACTCCCACATCTGGAATGCCGAAGGTTTGCCACCACTGGCCTAGGCCATCTTGATGTAGAAGAGCAACAATTTGTTTTTTCAGATCCTCAAATAGTTCATTACCATGAGGTGCCATTTGGAGCTTCAAGTAACTAGTACAAGAGAGTGAGCAATAAAACCAAATGTGAGAGTGAGATCAATAACACCTGCTCCCCCTTCATACCTAAGCTCTTGTGACACTAAGGGATCTCATGGCACCAGGGAGGGAAAACGGCAACTTGGGCCCAATTTGGACATTGTCACTTAGGGGTGTACTCACTTTTCTTGCCAGCGGTTTTAGACATTAATAGCTGTGTGTTGCGTTCTTTTGAGGGGACTGCACAAATACACTGCTACAAGCTGTATAGTCATTGCTTTACATAGTAGTCAAGTATCATTTCTTCAGTGTTGTCGCATGAAAAGATATACAGCTCGACTTAAGAGCAATTTGACTTAAGAGCAGAAAACTGTTGGTGTTTTAACTGCCGCCTTACAAATTTTAGATGTGGTCTGCTCAACTTACAAATATTTTTTTTTTCATTTTTTATTTTTTAACTTATTTTTTCAATTTTTTAGATAGGTACTCCGACTTAAAAGTACTGTAGTTCGACTTAAAAGTATTCATTCAGAACGGATTAAATTCGTAAATTGAGATACCACTGTACTAAAATAGTTACAGAATGTGAGGGGGTGTACAGTGGTCCCCCGCCCTTTCACGGTTCATATACAGTAACCCCCCCAAATATTGTGGGGGTTAGGGACCCACCCGAGCCGCGATAATTGAAAATCCACGATATGCGGAAGCAGGACAGGTGGGGCCTGGGGGGGCGGTGCATGGAAATGCGATCACCCCCTGCCACCCCCCGTGCAGCTCTGCGGCTTCTCGGAGGGGCCCGGGGGTAGCGCAGGGCAATGCGATTGCTCCCCGCTGCCCCCCGTGCGGCTCTGAGGCTTCTCAGAGGGGCGGGGGGCGGTGCGTGGTGATGCAATTGGCCCCTCCCCTGCGCATGGCTCCGAGGCTTCTTGGAGGGGCCCAGGGGATCAGCGCGGGGCGATGCAATTGCTCCCTGCCGCCCCCCGTGTGGCTCCGAGGCTCAGGTACTGCAATCCCGCAATATAGTGGGACCGCAGTACCTGAACCCCAAAATGGTGGGGGGTGACTGTACTGCAGTCCTGCCCCCTAGGGTAAGGGGAAAAAGTCCTGTTTCAAGCCTCCCATACTTACCCCAGGACTGGAGCTGCCCCGAACAGGCCTGTGAGGGCCTTCCTGGGCCTTCTGGAGGCCCCAAAAGGGCCTCCCTGCAAACTGGAAGTGACTTCCAGATTGCTGAAAATCATTTCTGAGGCCTCAGAAATGATTTCCGGTTTACTGGAAGTCACTTGCGATTTGCAGGGAGGCCTTTTTGGGGCCTCCAGAGGGCCCGGGAAGGCTCTCACAGGCCCGTTCGGGGTAAGGCCAGGGTGGGGGTAAGTACAAGAGGCCCCAGCTAGGTCCCCTGGGCCTGACTCGACCTGCATCTGCCTGTCATGGATTTTTGATTATCGCAGGTCAGGTCAGGTCCCTAACCCCCGCAATAGGCAGGGGATCACTGTACTCACTTCTGTGATATACTGTATATAATTGTGTCTGTTTCTCGCTGTGTGTACAGTCTTGAAAAAAACGGAATCAGTATGTCCCCATTTGCGATTTAGGCTAGTGATGAGTAGGCTGTCAAGTTCCTTTCTTGTATCCATACAGCCTGGGGTGTTTGGATATGAGCCAACATGCCATGTGACTAACAGCACTGTAGAACAGGTATCTGGAAAATAGGCACTCCCATCTCTTGCAGCAATTCTGTCGCTAGATTAGATTCAGGGACAATTCCCAGAACCCCCAGCCAGGCTGGCTAGGAGATGATACAAACTATAGCATCTATATACAAACTATAGATGATACAAACTATAGAGATGTTTTCCCCAGGCAGTGCCTCAGACATGCCTTGAAGCCATATAAACAATAACATTTATAAACCTGTGGAGAAATGCTACTCTTAATGCCTGTCCACACTAGCATATGATTGCAGTATATTGTTCCCTTATAGCAGTCTTTGGCATGAGGAGAAAAATAGAGCTTGTCTGCATGTGTTTCTATTTAACATGATCCATGCTTCCCCTTTAAGAGCTGGCCCGTATCTCTCTGGCACAGGGCACACAATCGTTTGGGGGATGATTCATCGAGATGCAAAATAGCTCTTTGTTCAGCCTACCCAGATGGGTACTTCACCTTAGGAGACAGTTGAAATAGATTGCACTGGCGATAAAGACCTTTTAACCACAGGGGAGATTCACACCCACTTTTACAGTGGTGGCCCTTCATCTCAAAAGAAGCCACGTACTCTCTGCTTCACTACATAACAGGGCGTTTGCCAAGCTCCTTTCTGTTTCTGAGCCCAATTCAAGGTGCTAGTTCTCATATACAAAGCCCTAAACAGATATCAAGTAGCTACAATTCTCAAACTTTATTAAAATGTTTGGGGGGGGGGGGAGAAATGGTCTGTGTGACATTTTTCTGGTTTCACTGTAAATTGCCGTGAGCCCTCTCTGGGTCAATTTGCACAAGACAACATCTTGCATTCGTGCCTCGGAAGACTCTTGGCTTATAAACAGAGAAAAGCCCCCTTGTTGCTGTATCTTTCTTGTCTCCCTCCTCCACGGCCACATCTTTACACGCACGATCTTGGAATGGCGGCGGCAGCCTGCTACTCCTCCTGCTCCATGCTCCTTGATGAAGGACGCCTGCCAGAGCTCAAGAGACAGCCTGCTGATTCAGCAAAGTGTTGCGCGCAGGCCAGCTGTAACCCTATCTCTCCCTGGTTCCCACACCAAAACACAGCTGCTCTGAGGAAAAAGCCAGTGATGGGGCTCCTGCATCCGAACCTACGGAATTCCATACCAGTGTCTATGCAATTTAAGCAGGCAGTGTGCTGACCAGGTGGACTTCCTGTGGATGGTAGATTAAGAAGCACCTCTAGGTTTGAGAATTGTGGTACCTCGACTTACAAATTTAATCCGTTCCGAATGCATGCTCTTAAGTCGAACTACTCTTAAGTCGGGGCACCTATCTAAAAAATTGAAAAAAATACCTGTAAGTCGAGCAGACCATATCTAAAATTTGTAAGGCGGCAGTTAAAATGCCAACAGTTTTCCACTCTTAAGTTGAATTGCTCTTAAGTCAAGCTGCTCTTAAGTCGGGGTACCACTGTACTTGATATCTGTTTAGGACTTTATACATGAGAACTAGCACCTTGAATTGGGCTCACAAACAGAGAGGAGCTTGGCAAATACCCTGTTTTGTAGTGACACAAGATGCCTCTAAGAATGAAGCACAGTTGTTTCGGTACACCTAAACCCAACAAAGCAAAAACCCAACAAGCAGCAATGTCTAAAGTAAAACAAACGAGTCCCCAGACACAACTGAAAGAGAGACATTAAAAACAAAAAACAAATACGAACATAGGAGTGTCACATCGCAAGCTTTTTTCACTTATGGGGTTATGAAAATTACTTTGTTTTGTTTAATGATTGGTCTTGAGCTCAGGTTTCTTTTGAAGTCTGTTTTAAGACACATGGTCAAGAGTGCTGCATCAGCTCTCTGCAATACTCACAAGGTTTTAGCTCTCACGGGCTGGTTCTAACATCCCTTTTCTGGCCCCAGAGACAGACAAGTTTAAGATTTAAGGATATTATAGAACTCTTTTGCCTTTTGGACTACATCTCCCAGAATCCTACAGCCATGATGGCCGGAGTGTCTGGGAGCTGTGGTTGCAAAAGTAACCTTTTTTTTTTTTACTTCTATGGAAAAACTAGTCATAGGAAATTGCATAAAACAGTAAGGAGACAAATGATGCATATTTGTTGCTGCATAAACCAAAAGTAATCTCGCAGTCTTGTGGGAAAGGGAAGTCCCAACATTATATTTTAAAAAGAAAAGAAAAGAAAGAAATAGTAAATATTTTAGAGTGTCAAGCAATTTAACTTTTAATAAAATGTATGTTATATAATATTTAACAGCTTCAAAATGGTTGAATCTGGGTATAAATGCATAGTCATTTGTCAACACACAGGTGAATAGTGTAATCACATGAAAAGGTCAGAATAATTATATCCAGGTGCCATGGATAACTGATGAACATTGTGTACTCATGTGATTGGTTTATATGATGTCTGCCATATGTATAAAAGGCAGGATTGTAACCCATTTTGCTTTGGGACTGCTTTTTGGTGAGATGAGCAGTTTCCCCACTACTCTGTAAATATCTATCCTGTGTGTTTTATCTCGTTGTGTATTTGTGTATGTTTTTGTAATACAGTACAAGCTTTTATGCTAAAGTTTACTTCTGTCTCCCAGCTTCAAATCTGTGCTTAGCAATTATCTTTCCACGCCGCTGTATAGCTCTGCTAATCTCTGAAACATTTAAAACCCAAACCACTTTTTAACATAGAGGCTGGAGGTCAAGAGTTTTATCTGGATTATTGTTTTTATATTTACAGTTTGATAACTCTAAATGCTTTCTGGCAGGTCATCGCTTCCCTTGTCGGGCTAGGAGCAGTCAAAAACAATTCTATAAGGGTTCTTGATGGGCCTCGGATGAAGTCACCCGGCTAGTTTTACATCAAGTGCCTGTTTCATTTCCTATTTGGGTCAGAGGCAATTACTTTGTCCCTGAATCTGCAGAAGGAAGGCAAAGAGCTGTCTTAAGGTAAAGGAAGGCAATTGGGAGGGTTCGGAAGCCAACTTTCCATCCCCAGGACCTCTCAAGTCTTCCACATGCTCTGACAACAAATGGAAATTACATAATATCAAAACCAAATGTTGCTGAAAGACCACTTTCAGTTTCGTTCTTGATGGCTGGGGAAGCCCTGCACCACATCGTATTCCAAAATCACCACTTCTAGAAATTTTTTTTAAAAAGGCACAAAATCTCTCTCTCTCTTTCTCTTTCTCTCAAGGAAAACATCCAAGCATATGTGTCATCTGGTTGACATTTATGCTTTCCAAGAAAGCATAGAGGCCATATAGATTACTCTTTTGTGTGATTGCATGCCTATTAGTGCAGAGAAATAACGGCAGCTGGTGGACCAATGTCTCAGGTGAACAGTTGAGGATCAGGCTTGGAAGCATATGGCTGCTGGACAAGATGGTGGATGGAGTGTGCGATTTGAGAGCAGGCTGCAGTGTTGGTGATTAAGCTGGGACCTGTAGGAGTAACTTACGCCTTGCTCAAGGATCAAATGGCACAGGAGGAAAAAGGAAATCGGCCTATGAAAGCCTGTGTGTGGTCAGCGGACATTCTGTACCTGCTTTGCACACTCAGGGGGAAACTTGCATAAACAAACAAGGCATATACATACAGTACCTAGGTTGAGACATGATGTGGGCATGACCAGTATAGGCAGAGTGACGCATGACATATTTCTCAGTTGTTGGTGATGATTGTGCAGAATTTGTGCCGGGGGGCTGGGGTGGATGGGAGAAAACAGTGACCAACCTTTTCCTGGCCCACCACTTCTCCAATATGACCACCCCACCGCGTTATTTCCACATACAGAACTGGTCAAGAGACAAACGAGGAACAAACTAGCCTACAAGGAGAGAATGTGCAGTGAGAGCCAGCAAACAGAAGATCTACCCCATTCAGGACCCATCCTTACTCTCTCCTGCACATGCTTCTTCTTATGCCCACGCCAGCATAACAAGGGGCAGGATGGGAGGGCAACACCAGGGCAGTTGTTCCCTTTGAAGGCCACTAGCTGAGAACCTCAAGTCTGATAAAACAGACCAGGACACCTTGACCTTCCATTCTGAGTGGATGATGCTTGTAGCAACTTGTTTGCCCAACAGGTTCACCAGCCATGTGCGTATCTTGGACTCAGGTGAAAAGGCTGGACCCCACGTGTGTGTTCGAGTCATGGGGTTGGCTCATGACCAGGCTGTGGAAAAGTGCTTTCCTGGGGTGGGGTGGGGTGATATGACCCCTCCCCCACTCTGTACTCTGGAAGAGTACTCTGTACTCACTCACTCTATACCCCAGACCACAGAGAGAAACCCCTTGTTCCCTGAGCTTCTTGCCCTCTGAAAATGCTGGCCACAGAGTCTGGCAAAACATCAGGAAGAAAAACTTCCAGAACACAGCCAAACAGCCCAAAAAACTCACAACAACTATCTGGAAGAGTAATGTTGACCCTTTTGTTTGAAATTCAGGTCATATCCAGATAAAATTGATGTTACTGAAGATGCCCTAATTAGCTAGAGCAGTGATGGCGAACATTTTATAGAGACCAAGCGCCCAAACTGCGATTCAATAACCACTCATTGACTACAAAGTGCCAATGCAGCAATTTAACCTGAATACGAGTGGCTTTGAAGGAGCGATGTCGGGTGGCCACAGGAAGGGCTCCGAGTGGCACCCGTGCCGTAGGTTCGCCAGCAATGAGCTAAAGGCTCCTTGATCCAGTGTTAGCCTTCCTGATGGTCCTCAAACAGTCCGAAGCTCAAACAAAGAACTGTCTATGTGGATTAGGTCTCTGGCAGCAGTGCCAGAGGCTGGGGGTTCAATTCCTCACGGTGCCTCCTTGAGAGGGTCTGGAATGGATGATCCACAAGGTCCCACCCAGCTCCGCAGTTCCAAGGTTATTGTTCCTCTTGTTAAATCAATCAATCAATTAATTTAATTAATTAATCAATCAATCAATTAATTTAATAAATTAGCTTATTCAGGACTGTTAGTTGTCTAGGTTGGCTTCATCTTTCCATTACTATATTCCACAGTCACGTTACATGTACCCCCAAAACCTTGGCAGGGTCATCATCCATCTCTTGGGTGGGAATAATGGGTGAACAATGAGAGGATATAAAGTAGGCCTGGCTGCTGTCATAATGCAACAAACCTATTCCGTATCTATTGCAGGCGGCAGAAGAAAGCCTCCTGTTGATTCTCCACTCTCGGCATTTCATGAGCTGCCCTATTCCAGGAATCGATTTGATCTTCCCTTCTTATACAGAGGAGGCAATTGTTGTGACCGATACATTTAGAAATACTATACAAGTACCTTAGATTTGAACACTCTCGTTACATTTCTGAATAGGTAAAAGAATGATTATTGGAACTTGCTTATCAACAGGGGTGTGAAAAAGGCTGTTTATACCCCCTACTCTGGACAAGCACATTTTGATCCACTGGAAGTGGAGAAGGTTGTCTTGTGATAAACTGATCCTCTGTTACTGGCTGTGAGCTTTCTCCTCCACCTCTGCAATGCTGGGTCTATATTTACTTTATTTTTCCACCTACAGTATGACCCCACCATATACAAGACCCCCCCACACACACTTTTTGAACCCCAAATTTACCATATTAACAAATCTTGATGGAAAGGAAGGGAATCTTACAACATTAAAAGGCAGTATTAAAGCTAATAACAGCACATGAACAATTAAAAGGAAAAAAAATCCATTATGAGGGATGGAAGCTAACATGGAAAACACTTGTGTTCTTATGAAATCAGTCAATGCAATCATGCAAGGTAATCCATCTAAAAGTCACAGAATAGGTAAGTCAGTCATTCAGAGAAAGCTTTCCTGAAGAGAGAGGTCTTTGCCTGCTTGCTGAAAGATAGCAAAGATGGGGCAGTCCTGGCCTCCAGTGGGAGGGAGTTCCAAAGTCTGGGAGCAGCAACAGAGAAGGCTCTTTCATGTGTTCTTATCAGATGCACCTGTGAAGGTACGGGATGGAGTGAAAGACCTCTCCTGATGACCTTAGCACCCGGGGCAGCTCATACTGCAAGAGTCGATCTTTGAGGTAGTTTGGACGCAGGCCATTGAGTGCTTTGTAGGTTAACTTAAAACCAACCTTTTGAATTATGCCCAGCAACTGATTGGCAGCCAGGAGCTCCTGTAATAAGGGTGTAATGTGATCCCTATAACCCACCCCAGTCAGCAATCTGGCTGCTACATTTTGGACCCGCCGAAGTCTCCCTAGATTTTCCATTAGTAGACCCACATAGAGCGCATTACAGTAGCTCAGCTGGGACGTCACTAGGGCATGTGTCACCGTGGCTAGCTGTTTCTCAAGAATCAGGGGAAACTGATACACTAGCTTTAATTGTGCAAATGCACTCCTGGCCACAGCTATGACCTGGGCATCAGAAAGAGTAAATTTCAGAGGACCAGGTGTAGGTCTCTTGATTACATGGATGGACAAAGGGCAGTCTGGGGGCTGCTTTTGGCCCTAATTAAAAAAAAAGCCAAGTGTTCTGCTTCTGTACCGCCCTATACCACTTCAAGTAGTCTCTGGGCGGTTTACAGTTTTTAATTACAGTAATGCAGGCTACACATTGCCCCCCCCCACCCCCGCAAGCTGGCTACTCATTTTACCAACCTTGAGCCTGCTACCTGGGATTGAACCCCAGGTCATGAGCCCAGTTTTACCTGCAGTACAGGCATTTAACCACTGCGCCATGAGGCTCTGCAGGATTTTTCTCGCTCCCTTAATGGCCTTTCTCAACAAATACCATCCCATCTTAATTTTAAAAACCTGTATATTTCTGCTTCTGGGAGTTTTGCCTCAGAAATAGTGGTCCCATTGGGATTTTGGTTTTGATTTTCACATTTTTAAAAAAATGTTTTGAGATATTATGTGTTCCCTGTTGCATCCCGCAACCCAAAATTCAGGTCCTCTGAAACCCTGCTTCCCTGCATAACTTCATGGCACGATTAATATGTATTATTCTGCACTGAATTCAATGCCTCCAAAAGAAGAATTCGCTCCAGTTCTTCAGGAGGAAATGCCGAATTCTGTGACTTGGATGTATGGCATAAAATAAATCACTTCTGTGCTATGTTCTGTAGTAACACAAATTATTTTGCTTTGTTTACTTAAGCCTGAAGCTTGCACGTGTTTATTCAGCTCGACAGAGTTCAGTCGCAGGAAAGTGTACAAGCAGGGGCAGGTTTAAGATCAAACAACCAGTGTGGTTTGCAGATACATCTCTCTCTCCCACTCTCCCTGCCCCAGAATTAAAAGTAGCCATGCCTCCTGCAGAGTGGGAATTGTAACCACCTGATAGAACAGGTCCTTCTCCCTATTTCCTTCATGGGGAATAGCTCAACCAAGACCTCTGCATTTACCACCTCTTGGTCCTGCCACCATCATAGGTGCTTTTGTGAAGGACACAGGAGAGGTTCTTCATGGTCGCTGTACCCAGACTTGGAAATTCACTCCCGTATCACATTTTAAGCAATATATTGTTACCCAACCCAGAACTTGGTTTTTTTTCAGCATAATATTTTTATATTAGCACGTGCTGTGTTTCAACATTTGCTCCTGCACCAGGAACTTGGGTTTGTGGGAGAAAAGCATGCCATGTATATACAGTAATGCCTTGGATAAAGAATGCCTTGGATAACAAATTTTTCTGATAACAAATGGAAATTTCCAGGTATATGCCTTGCAAAAAATGTCTACCCTGCATGCATTGCAGGATGCATAGTTTATGGAGGGGTTGGAGGAGTTAGAGTGTTTTTTTCATGGTGTTTTGGAGCCATTCTGGACATGTTTTGCTCAGGGATTTGGACCTTTTGAACTTGGTAAGATAGGGAGCTAACTTTTATTAATTGTTGCATTTTTGGCTGGAAGAGGCTGGGGTAGTCTTGCTGGTTTCATTTATCCATGTTTGCAGTCTTTTTTCATTGCTCTGCAGGCAAAAATGGACCGGATTTTTCTTCCTGCTTATGTTTGCTAGTTTGCATTTTTCCCCATTGTACTTTGGGTGGGAACAGGTTGGAGTAATCTTGCTGGTTTCTCTTGTCCATGTTTCCATTGCACTGCAGGGGGATGTTCTGAAGGGTGTTCCAGCATTGCAAGCCTTTAAAGTGCATTTTATAAAGAGGTCTGGAACCCTCCCCCAGCTTCTTTGCCTTTTTTCTGACTCTCCGGAATGGATTAATCAGTTCTCCATTCATTTCAATGGAAAACCATGTTTCGGATAACAAATTTTTCAGATAACAAATTGCCTCTGTGAACGAATTAAATTCGTTATCAGAGGTACCACTGTATTTGTAAACTGTATTTTTTTAATCAGCGAATGTATTCTTTATTCTAGACCTATCACTAATCTTTGTTTAACAACAAAAACAGCCCGAGTTGGCAGACTAGACAGTCTGGTTAACTGTCAAGGCTTGGAGGGAAAGTGAGAAATGTTTGTGGCTCACCGATCTTTTTGCAGTTATTAGCACAGTGACTTCATGCAAGTCACTTCCATATCTTGAATATTAAAAACACAAACAGCAGCCTGCAAGATCAGACCCAAGGTCCATTTGGTTCAGCATCAGGTTTCCACGAATGGCCGGATCATAGGTCTGGCAAGCTGCTGAGCAAGAAGTTAAGATGATAGCCAGTCCCCGTTGTTTTCCTCTGGGGAATCTTCTGATCACAACCACATTTCTTCTGAACATCTGGATTTCATTCCCATGCCTTGGCTAACAGCTGCTGATAAACCCATCCTCCCATTACTTTGCTTAAGTAAGACTTCTTTATCAAGCCATCTGAGCTATCATCTTTTCTGCGAGCCACTTCCTTAATGATGGATTTAACGGGTTGGATCCAGATGTTGCCATGTGTAACTGGGCTGCGGGAAGACATCCTCTTTCTTTCTTCTCCGCAGCAATCCCTCGGTTTACCTCCAGAAGAGTGGAGGGTTAGAAGGGGCTTAGTGGAGGGTTAGAGGCAGTATAGGGAGAATCCCTGAAAAGTCAGGTGGAGCCTCTTTCCATGAGTGGTTAGAAAAGAAACTCAACAGCCATCTTCTATGTGAAGACACACGTCATTCATTTTTATCCTGGCTTCAGTGGTAATCACAGGAACTGCCTGATTCCAGTCTGGAGATTTAGTTATGACAACTGGACTTCTTTTCTTGTGTACATATTGGGCAGAGAAGATGATTCAAGAGAGGGGGTCAGGCAAGTCATTCATGTGTGTGTTAAAACTCCCTCTTTCAACAGGTGGTGGATTTAGGCATAATCCATCTACCACTTACCATGATGCCCTTTCATCAATCCCCAGAGAAACAGAACCACTTCACACCTCCACCTGCAAGGCCATGGCTAATGACCTAAACTTAATGGTTGTTGGGAAAGGTTGCATAGGTGGGGCTTTCCATCCAACGAGCCTAGTCAGGCCACTGTCGACCTAACAGGCCAATGTCCACCTAGTGAGCCTATTCATAAGAACAGCCTTACTGCAACAGGCCACACAGCCCATCCAGTCCAGCATTCTGTCTCACACAGTGACTCACTATTTGCTTCAGAGTATTCCCAATCAGATGTCTTCATCTGCTTAGGATTCCCTGCAAATGGTATTGAGATATACCCTGCCTATCTCTCCAACCCAGAGGTTGTCCTTAGGCATCCATAATGATAGCCATTAATACCCTTGTTCTCCATGAACTTGTCCAATCCTTTCTTAAACCTGTCAAGGTTGACAGCTGTCACCACTCCTTCTGGCAGGGAGTTCCACCTACCAGTGATCCTCTGGGTGAAAAAGTACTTTCTCTTCTTTGTTTGGGATCTAGCACCCAAACGTATCATGGAGTGACCCCCTAGTTCTAGTGTTGTGCAATACGGTTATCTACACCGGGGTGGCATGAAACCAAGGTGAAGCAAGGCATCGCACCATTTTTTCTTTAGACTGATGAAGCTTACTTGGATGAGTAGTGAAACGTTTTTATCTCAGAAGACAAGTCCAGTTGCCATGACTCAACTTCTGGATAACCTCATCTGGATGACTGAAAAATTTTAGACATATTGCCTGACTTCAGGTGCTAATATTGTCTGTGTGAAAGAAAACGTGTTCTACTTTTTCTGTATTATTCATCCTTTAATAATCTTCAGTCTTAATCCAGGGCTATTCCAGCTGCAGCATTTGTTCCGCTTTCTTTTAGCTCAGTTAGTGGCAGGAGATTTTGGGAGTAGGAATTCGTCAGGATTCACATCCTGATTGTTGATGGTCTAGCATGAAGGTATTTCAGTGCTTTATTTCCTATACTTGATACGTGCTTCTGTGTGATTTCCCCCCCCCAAAAAAAAAAAACAGTTGCCTTACTTACAGTGATTAGGTCTGAAATAGTATGACAGCATATTAGCATTAAATTCTGCCTGTGGTAGGGAAAAAAAAGACCCGTAAGGAGGACAGTGATTTAGGATTATTTAAGATTATTATTCAAAACTTCCAGGCACAGTCAATCAAAATTATAAAAACATTGAGTGGTGTTACATAACAGATACAGCTTTTAACCAAAAACCTAAGTACAGTATCTGTTAAATATTGGTGTAGAACGTATGCTGTTCCTAATAATGCTCTGATGGTGTTATTCCCGATATTTGCAACTGCTTATGATGCATTGTGAAATATCTTGATACTCTTTCCCAAAGCCACTGGGGGGACCACTGAAGTGTTTCATCCTCAAATTGGATGTCTCTATTGCCAGGTCTCTGTATTTTGTTACATGTTCCCAATCTCAAACTTTAACTCTGGCATCTCCTGGGATTACAATTTCAATGATCCATATATTTCTTAGTTCAATTACTACTATGTCTGGTGTGTTATGTTCCAAGATATCTATTAGTTTGGCTCTGGAAACTCCACAAGATATTGAGTTCATGATTTTCTGACACGTCATCATCATCATCATTATTAAAGAGGGAGGTTTCTGATGAGAAGAGTCCACAACCTGTAAAGATAGTCATCTGAAAAAGAACGTACATCTTTTTGAATTCAGTGGTTTTATGTACCAGGACATAATGAAAATCAATTTTGGCTTTATTTCTGTAAAATAAATCATGACACAGTGTAATATGTCACATGGTCTTAATCTGAAGTTGCATTCACCAGATTTTCAGACCTGCAAGAGACCAGATGATTTTTTATTATACTGTATCTTGATAAGTAAAAATGATAGAATTCAAAGAGGGTATATATTTTTCTCATTATTGTATGGAACGAACATGGAAGACTATCGTCGATTTCTTCTTTAAAAGCTGGGCGGGTGAGTGGGAGAGGGGAAACAAGCACTTTTACACACTTCTTAATGGAAAGATGCTGGGCCCTGTTCTATACCTCCTACTTCAGAAATGATTAAATATTAGGACCAGTATCCTATTTAATCTGAGCTGTGCACAGAATGTTTTTTTCCATTTGAATTTGCAAAAGCTTTGAATGAGCAGAGAGCCTGGTGTTCAGTCGAGAATTCTCCGCGTTGTGTAACTGCAAGCCCAGGACTGGGAAGCCACCGAGCCATTGTTCTTCAAGTTGCCTAACAGAATTCTCGCCGAGATCTACCAGCGGATTGCCCTGCAACTTGAGCCATCCTTCTTGGGGAAGTTTCCACATGTGCACATTAAGGGCTGCATATTCACATTTCCGTTCAAACACGCCAATTCACTTCCAATCCATAGTTCCGCCTAGCGGTATGATTGTAAGAATAAGCCAACTTGTGGAAAAAAATCTTGTTAATTAAAGGGACACGAAGCACACAATGAATAGTTGAGTTTTATTTATATAAAATTCATTATTAAGAACATAAAAGATTGCATCTTAAAAAAGATCTGCAGTTATTTACAGCAGTATTGCACAAGTAAAGTGGCAATTACCCTGTCAAATTTTCATCAGTGCAAAACACAAGTAAGCCAGGGAAACTGCAATAAAAATGCTACATATGCTGGGTTCTATGAAACGCATTAGTGATCAATCAGTACAAGATCAGTGCCACATTGATGTTTGTACCTGATGACAAGGTGCTGCCATACAGTAACTAGTGGTCTTTAAACCAGGGTGCAAAATCTCAGTCTTCCCCTAAAAATTTAGTAGTTCTTGAATCAACTGCAGGTACTTCTTGTTCATGAGGTAACAGCTATATCCTGTGCTACATAAATTGAGGTCAAGGGATGAGGTCTTAACGATTCTTCATGTAAGCACATTGAAGGAAGAAAACAGGAAGCACCAAAAAGGTTGTGACCTGGCACCTAATGAATTCTCTAAGAAAATCTACTTTTGAGGGCAGCTGAATTCTCTGTACACACACGGGATGTGCAAGTGATTTCAGGGCATATTTATCCTTTTAAAAGACTGACTAGTTCAGAGCACTGCATGATGCTTTAATAAATGCCTTGGCAAGTCATCTTCTGTCCCCCCCCCCAGAGTTATCTAGAAGAAATTCACGGTAACAGGCATGAATCAGATGTAAATCTTGATGATGTGCAGCTCTTCCCCAATGACAATCTGTATCCTCATCCCTGCCTATCTCTCCATATTTAATCATCCTAATAGGGAAGCTAGCAAGAGAGGTGGTAGGAAACCAAAAAGTTTTTTAAAAAAATCTAAGACAGGATCAATTATCCCAAACTAGTAGACAGTGCTCTAAACTGATCAACCACTATTTCCATATATACTCAGTAAAATTCAAAGAAAAACAAAAAAAAAGACTTTACAAGAACTTAAATAAGCAGAAAATAAATATACAACATTTCTACAAGTTACAGCATTATGAACAGTAGAGTGCATTAATTACAAAGGAAAAAAAGGAATCTACAGTATTTAACAAGGCAAATTCTACAAAAAAGGTATAGAGAAAATTTACTTCTACTGTACAAAAAAATCTTACATGACAAAGTTAGAAAAGAGAAACATTGCACACAGGTAACATTTGGCTCAGATAAGAACAACCGATCTATTCTAATAAATACTCAAATATTTACAGTAATTGAAAGGGGGGGAAAGCACAGAAAGTTGTAATAGACACAAATTCTCTACAAAGAAATTTGTATCTGGTTTCTCCGCAATAACAAAAAATTCTTCATAAAATATTTTGGCAGGATTATTTTTAAAAAAATTCTAGAAAAGTTTTAAAAAAATTCCTGTAGGAGACAAGAAGGTTAGAAACATTAATTGACATAAAAGATTTTTAAAAACCCACAATTGTACCGAGGACACAGTGGGGTTGTAAAGGCACAAAACCTGCACTGAACTATGAAAAACGAAATGAACTTTCTCCAATGTAACTTTTTAAGATATATATAACTAGCTAGCTAGATAGATGTACATTATCGATTAAGGTCTGTTAGCGATTTCTTGAAAAACAAGAGAGCTTGGTTTTGGGGCCACACAGTGCCAATATCTTGTCATTTACTGTTTACGTTATAATTCACAGAATTTTAAAAAAATATTTACTAGGCTTACAAGAAGTTTGCCTGAAGCCACGGCAGCAAGCTAATTGCACTCCCACATGAATGGATAGATAACACATATGAATGTGTACACATCTCAAGGCACTGGGCCAGCCGAGCCTTAGGAGAAAAGAGGGGAGAGAAAAGGGGGAGTGAGGTGGGATCCAAAGGAACACATGGAAGCTGCTGGTTGTTGCACACTGGGACTCTTCTCAGCCCTCGCCCTTTTCCGCAGCAGCCCCCTCATTCTTCTAACACCCCATGGAAGCCTGTTCTTAAGGCAGGGAGTCCTGCGTACAGGTCCATGCAGAAACTACCTGGATCCCAATCACTGACGGAATATATATATATATATGAATGAATTAAAAACAAAGAGTGCTGCATCTAGAGAAGCATGGGCAAAAGGTTACTTTAAACAGAAATTGCGCTTTGGTGAGTTGCGAAATATGTCATCTACTCACAGATATGATTTTTAGACAGCAGCACTGTGGGTCAGTGGTGACAACCGAGGTGAGTCAGTTTGGCTTCAAAGAGACCGAAATCACCACTCCTATTGAAAATACAGCCAAATTGAAATACAGCATTCCTATCGTTAGATCAAGTTACTGGCAGGCTTCCAACCAGAAGTAGGGTTTGTGTGTGTGTGTGTGTGTGTGTATAAAAAGTTGGGCATCAACATGAGTCTAGCTAGAACAGAAAGGGAACATTTATATTTCCCTCGTTTTCAGAATGCTCTGAAAAGCCACCACCATACGTTGTTCCGAGTATTACAGGGCCAACCACAAAAATTCATTTGTTTAGCTATGTTTAACAAAACAAAGCAAGCAAATTAAAAACCCAAAGCATTGGCCAAAATTAACCGAAGAGAAGCAAATAATGGCTGAAAGTCTTCTGGCATAGTGTAATAAGTTGAACTAAACTGGGCCCAATGACTCCAGTGGGAACTTGGTGAGTCTATATGCCTGTGAAGATTCTCCGTCATCCAGGCGAATTTATCTGGAAGTTGAGTCATGGCAACTGGACTTCTTTTTTCTTGAGATAGAAACGTTTCACTGCTCATCCAAGCTGTCTGGATGAGCAGCGAAATGTTTCTCTCAAGAAAAAGGAGTCCAGTTGCCAAGACTCAACTTCCAGACTTGGTGAGTCTACTTTTCTGCAAGTTGCACCAGTTCAAATGGGCCCACTCTAGTCGCAACCTACAGTAGCATAGAGACAACTACGAAAGGCTGATTGAATCAACGGAACGTGAGATGACTCACCAAATTTTCATTGACTCCATAGGCCTACACTAGTGCTATTTGCTACCCTAGCCAAGAGAATTTCACCTGATGAAAATACTGGTTCCAGGTCCTTCTTTGCCGTGTAGCCACTTAGCCTCCAGCAACCGGTCTGACATGGAATGCCTATGAAGAATCAGACTCCCAGCCAAAGTTTTCCAGACAGATCTGTGACACAAGAAAGGGGTGATCTGTGTAGTAGATGGGACTGCCCCTCAATCTAGAATTTAGGATGCGTAAGTTACACACAGTTCCCAAAACGGGTGTGAGAAATGAGCATGCAATGGCAACTGAGTCAGCTCAGTGAACTTGGGCAAAGGCATTTGATGGTTTGAAGGGGCAGGGGACTGAACCAAATGCATTCTCCCCCTCCTCCATTCTCTCCAAAAAGTGAGTCTCATGGTTAACACTGACTCTGCCACCAACTTCTCAGGCAGCTACACCCAAGCTGATATATGTGGACAGCTCACAAATGGGTGTGCATCTTCACAAGAGATGTCTACACCATTTGTCCCAAGCAAGGTACTGGAGATCAGTGCATGATACAACACAGAGATATTATGTTACTGTAGATGCCAAATCTTGATATTATAAAATAGCCCTTTGGATGACTTTCACGCAGCTCATAAAATATCATGCATTTCCACAAGAAACTACAACATGTTTAAGTGGTATAGGTGTTACCAGAGAAAGGTGGCACACAATTTGGGAACATGTTTCATATAAAACTAAACTGAACCATTGCTTTGTGCAAAGCCTCTGCACTATTATTATGTATTTGATAATTGGCAAGATAAAACTACAGGGTCACAGTAGAATAAGGGGCACTTACATACATAGAACCTTTAAAGCACATCCACACATGAACCATTTTGCCATAATGTGGTGCAGCACAGGATAAATGCGTGATCATCTCCTATAAAATCATTGCTACTTCCTGATTTGTTCTTAGGTTTTCCTATTATCCATGGCATCTGGCAAGTCAAAGACGAAAGCAATTTAGATTCCATTCCTATTCCACCTCCCTAGGTGTAAAGAGCTTTTCAATTGAATAGGACATCTCTGAGTAGATACACACAGGACTGATATTGACATAATAATAAATCAAGAATCATGGTGGAGGATTTGGGGGGGGGGAGCCTTAATTTCTTTTTAAAAGAAGAGCAGCATTGTATCTGTGCTCAATTTGCTGCTTTAATGACGGTTTAATAGTTTCTTTCTCTTTTTGAAGTGAAGCTTTGGAGGCACACACACGCATATTTGCCTCTTGACTAAATTTTGCACATGGTGTAGAATTCATTGTGCTGAGCATAAGACCTGCTTGTCTGAAAGCAAATGTATAGCCCAGTGGTTCTCAACCTGTGGGTCCCCAGATGTTCCTGAACTGCAACTCCCAGAATTCCTGGCCAGCTCAGGTAGTGATGAAGACTTCTGGGAGTTGCAGTCCAGGAACATCTGGGGACCCACAGGTTGAGAACCACTGGTACAGTATAGCCCTTTTGGGTGCAAATAAAAATCTTAACACTGTCTTCACAAAATACGATGCAATTTCTGAACGCCAAGGAGAGAGCAAGATTTCCATGGAGCATTCTAGGCTAGCTCCTTTCCAGGACTGTTGTGGCTGGGGGTTCTGGGAAATTATAATCCGATAAAGTAACTTTTCCAAACTCTGCTCTTTACAAGGGCTTCCCAGGACAGCGTCTCTCCCCCCAGTTTACCAGATATCTATTTTCTCTATCAGCGTCCAGATCAACAGGCTGCTCTTTGCCCTGCAGTGACAGACTAACCCAATGCAGATGGGCTTGTTGCCCGACGGCCTTCCCTTCTGTCCAGTTGCGCAACATTCACAGAAGGAAAGGCTGCAGTTCGGTGGGACAGGATGTGTTTTGCATGCAAAGCATGCTAACTTCCATCACTCGCCTCTCTCGACAGAGGACTGAAAAAGAACCTGTAGTAGACAGTAGTAAGCTCGACAGACCAATGGGTCTTATTTGGTATAAAGCAGCTTCTTGCAGCGTGTGGAGGAAAAAATATATAGGGCAACGTCCTGTGCTACTACTGGGGCAGCTTCTGGAGAGATCTGAAGGGGTGGGTGTATGATCAGCCCAAAATTTATGTGGGAGGGAACCCCTACCACTTTGCTGCTGAGTCACCCATGGATCCTATGCTTGCTGGGATTCTCCTGTTCTTGGGAGGTGTGGCACAGACCAAACTGTGGAATTGGGCAGATCTTTCCCTGGTTCTCCTATACCAGGCGTGTCCAAACATCGGTCCTCCAGATGTTTTGGACCACAACTCCCAGAATTCCAAGCCTAGATTGCCAATGACAAAGGACTGTGGGGATTGTGGTCCAAAACATCTGGATGGCCAAAGTTTGGACACCACTGTCCTATACAAAGGGGGTGTGGATTTAAATCATGTAGGGACTTCCCCCGGTGCTGCACACATTCAGAAGTGTGACTTATTTTTCAAGACAATCATTCCTATGCCCCAGTTTACACCAGTTTGAAGATCACAATCTGTACTTCTTCCCTAGAGCTTACAGAGGAAAAAATATGCATGATCTACTTAATTTAAAGCCGCATATTCAACTGTTTGAAGAAGCTTACCCCCTTAGTTCAGAATTTTGCTTTTTTTTTTTTTCATAGCACACAAAAAATACTCCTGATGAAGACATTGCAACCTATTGGGAGCCCAAAAGTATGGCCAGTTGCCAATTTTGTTCATCTGAAACGAGTGCTTTAAAAAAAAAAAAGGAGAAAAGGCTAAGTCTGTTTAAAAAGAAATACACACAACCACCCATATTTTTGCTGGTTGTTTTTGAAACCAACTTGACTTTTTCTCCTCTCCAGTATATTTTGTTCAATGTATTTTGTTCCTGCTTTTTATCTTCTGGAGTTCTGACCCAGTGATCAGCCCACACGGTGCGCTACTGCTCTTGATCTCAAACCCATACAAATAAGTTAGTAGTCCTTATACATTCCACATTATGGTTGCTAGATCATCTCTCATGACAACATACTTTCAGGAAGAGAGAAAAAAAGCCAGCAATAAAAACATCAAGAATGCTTAAAACACACACAGACAGACACCAAAACTGGATTTAAAGAACAGCAAAGTAACAAAGGCAGGATCAAAACAGTGCCTGGAATTATGCAGTAGGACCCTGTTATAACAACATGGGGCAATATTGCACAGGTGTAGGACTGCTTTCACCCACAAGCAATGATTTATTGCTCTACCTCCCCGCCCGTCCCCCCCCAATCTCCCCGCTTTACGCTTTAGTATATGTTACAGAATACATACATTTGTCTATACAAATAATATAGGAAGAGAATTGGCAAAAGGCAACCTGGTGTCATTATTTGGACCATTAAAATTTTCACAGTTTAATCTGGATTTTTCAAAGCAAATTCAAGATTCCCTCCTCCGGGTGTTGCAAGAACCATATGCTCTGCACCTTGTGAAGTCCAAACCGCTGCCTACAACAGCAGATCGAATGTCAATAGATACATATACTGCAAACATTGTATGTGAGTATAACATACAAGGGCACCTGAATTTTAGATGGCACAGAGGACTTGTTTTGTTTTCTTTCTTTTCTTTTTTTGGAGTAGCCACAAATGCCAGTTCGCTGATCTTGCTATCACCAGCTTCCGTTAACAACACACTCTTGTGCATGGAAGTAGCTCAGAACCAACACAGGACCGGTAACCAGAACCTGGCCGCCTTCTCACTGCATGGGAAGATTTTTCTTTTCCAAAGAAAACTGTACAGTAAATTCTCAATACAAAAACTAAGGCAGCTTTACAGAAGTAGCTGGCTCAGTCAATTCTGTTGCAGGATATAAGAGCAACCTAAATGTTTCCAGCATGTTTCAATGATTTTTTTTGAAAGCTTTATATAGCATAAGGTTTATTTAAACATTTCAACAAGAAAATTGTGATCTATTCACAAATAAAATCACCTTTTAAAAGGTGGCCCAGTTCCAAAAAAGAATCTGTCGTTACTGTGTACAGGGATTTTTTTAAATAATAGTAATAAAAAAATCCCTTAAAATGTTTTGAATTTCAAAGCCCAAACTGCCTTTGGACCTGTTTCTTTTTTCTTTTTTCATTTGATGAAGGTCCCCTGAAGTTCAGAAGGGATCTGTCAACTGCATCGAGAAGAACTCTCCATGATCACCGTGGCTTGAAACAAGAAATAATTCCAAATGCTTCTTGAAGGCATTAGTCACTGCATTCTCCATATGAGGCGGACAATGTAATGCAACAGGCGCAAAATTACGATCTGATGGTTTACTGCTTGGTAATCCAAGAAACCCTGCAAGAGGAAATGAGAGGATAATTTTTAATTCACAAAACTATCCAGTCTGATAATAAGAATTAAGAACATTTACTGGAACTGCTGTGCTTGCATATTAGTGCTTTGGATAAGAAATCTATGCCAGGGTAAATGCATGAAAACGTAGCATTATTATTAGGTTGAAACTCTGCAGCCAGTTGCAACATCAAAACAAGAGGCTGGAACTGGTGGGATTACACAATGAGATTCGAATACAACTTGATACCTCTAACATGCACCTGAAAGTTTCAGTGGGACTCAGCACCCGACCACAAACCTGAGTTTGAATTGTCATCACGAGAACTGAATATTTACATCTGGTCGAGTCAGAGTTGCACGGTTATGTGCAGGTTTTGCTGTAGAGGAAGGACGTATTAGCTGAAATCATGTGGTCTAGCTATATAAATGGTATAATTTTTAAAAGCAAGGAGACGTAAGTTAAGAAATCAGCATAGATACTGTCTGTCTGTTGTACCTGAGGTGTGCAATGGGGCATGCCACAGAAAAAGGTCTACTGCTTCTTTTCAGCTTGCGGCAATTTGTGTAAAATGTGCAGCACTTGGACAACTGCACAACCTGATTTCAGCAGCCATGAAACAATGCAAAGCCAATCTAGATTAACGGGAAGTTTAGCTGTTGTCTAGAAATACACATGCATAAAACTACAACTCCTTTTAAAGGGGGGGGGGAATCCCATGCTCAGAGCTCACTTTTCATTTAGTAGGTTTCTCTTACTCTTTTTTAAAATCTGATCACAGCTGTTAGTGCCAAGCCTGGCACAAATGGGGGTATTTCAAGACAGGTTTACGTCCTGACTGGACCATAGCTTAGTAGAAGAACACCTGCTGGTCCCAAGTTCATAGAGGTGGTCAAGAGGTGGACCTCCAGACTTTGTTAAGACTGCACCTCTCCTCAGTCCTAGCCAGTGGTGATGGTTCGTGCCAGTCCAACAGCACCTGAAAGGCCAGACATGATCTATCACCTACCAATTCTCCGTTACATATTCACTCACAGCCATTAAGATGCTGCAAAGGTCTACTGTCTGAGACCCTGAAAAGCCCCTTGTTATTCAGAATACAGAATTCTGAAGAGACTGACCTGGTATAAGACACCTTCCAACCTTCCAATTTTTAGAGAGCGCCATCATCAGCTTGTGGTTTTCATGAGTAAGCCACATCAACTACAGTATATTATCACAGACTGAACTGACATGGTACCTTAGCTGACATAAGGGGTACATATGTAATACATATGCATCTGTGACCCACTATTCAAATTAGCCACTGTAGATCTGATCAGCTCTTCTTTCAGTTCAGTTATGAACTTATGTGGGAGGTAGGTCTGGGCAAACCTCCATCACCCCAACACTCAGCGGAAACACATCAAGACTCTCTTCAAAAGCACCCATGACACAGAGTATGGTATGGCAGAAAAATGCTGCCCTTTAAGCTAAATAATATACAATAAGGCTACATTCAAAACTGAATAACAGTCTACTTTCTTTTGTAAAAAAAAACAAAAAACACAGCTGGAACTTTGGTACAAACGAATGGAGTCTCAATCTCAACCAGATGCTTCAAAATAAACCCACCTAAGATAAGATCACTTGTCTTTAGCATTTATAAATGTAAATGTAGAATACTTGATGTCAATATTTAGGCACATTCAATGAGTAGACAAGAAAATGATGTGACTAAGCCATGTGATGCAAGTCAGAATAGAGAAAACCCTGGGACTGCTTCATTACAGAAAGGGACATAACATGTGACGAAAGCATAAAACTGGCAATAAGAATGTGTGTTGTTGAGTGTTCTCTGTTTTAATGTATGCCACAAAATTGTGGATTTTTAATAGAAGCTATTACAAAAAAATGAAATGTGGCTTTCTTGACTCAAGAGAGTGAGCGATGGAAAAAATACTAGGATGAGTGAAGAAAGACCCAGGAATTCATAGCCATATAATGCAGAACACCAGAATACTTCAGTCAGGTGATGAAAAACTATTTTATAGCATTTACGTGTCACCTTCTTCCCAGTGAGTGGAATCAAGGTGGCTCATGAGATCCAAACAAGCAATATGAAATAGACTACAATTTTTTTAAAAAAAACATTAAAACTATGATAATAATTGAAACCCATTAAGCATTAAAAATAATTTATAAATGCAAAGGCCAGCATACAGGAGACTCGGTCACAGCTATCAGAAGACTGCCTGAAGTGGTGGGTCAGCAACTGCTAGGGCAGTGGTTCCCAACCTGGGGGTCGAGCAACCATTTCACAGGGGTCACCATGAGCCAGTGAAGAAAAAGGCGCAAACAGCTTGGGTCTGGAGGAGGAGGGGGAGGAAGGGGGAAAGAGCTTGATAGGTTGGAGGGGATGTCAGTCAATGGCACCGGAGGCTGTGATTGGCTGAGGGTGCCTGTAGAGGGAAGTTCTCTATGGCACCTGCGGCAGTGGCCAGCCAAAGGGGGCTTGCGGCCTCTTCCAGGCAGGGCAAGGGGTCACCACATCATCATGAGGAACTGTATTAAAGGGTTGTGGCATTAGGAAGGTTGGGAACCACTGTGCTAGTGGAAAGATTTAAAAAGACAGGGAGAGCATTCTGCAACCCAGGAGTAGCCATAGAGAAGGTTGTCTCTCATGTCCTCAGCAAGTGTGCCTACAATGGTAACAGGACTAAGAGAAAGGTCTCTTCCATAAAACTTAAGAGCTTAATGTGAAAAGATGTGGTCCTTCAAATAGCCTGGGCCCAACTGTGCAGGGTTTTATACAGGCCCAGAACTTTGAATTGGGCCTGCAAACAAGATTATTACCACTGATAACACAAGTTAAAATTAATGGGGCAAGGGATGCAGGCAAGAAAATACCCTAGATTGATTATGACGTAGTACATCACTGTATATATAGAACTGACGTATCGAAACTCAGTGTAGCCACAATGATGTCCAGTCTCCAACAGAAGAGGAATAAGAAAATTTACATACAAGGGAGACTACCAGTTCCTCTTTCCTACTTCATGTTCTGGCACTCTTGTGCACCTTGACTGCCTGACAAAAGCATTTCTCTATGTAGGTAGATTTGCTCAAACTGTACCTCTGTACACTTTGATCCTTGTACGGCAAACATAGAAGGAACACAGAGGCACATTGTTGTCGTTATGTGACATCATGTTGTTTCCAACTTGATGGTGACTCAGTGAATTCATGACCTCCAAAAGGTTTCATAATTAACAGCCCTGGCTGAGGCTTGCAAACTTTTTTAAATCAACTCAATCCTTCTCATACTGGACCATCTTCTTCCCATCTTCCAGTTTCCCCAGCATTACTGTCTTTCACAGTGAGTCTGGTGTTCTTCTCATGTGCCTGACCTTTTATAGGATAGAATCTAGCCAAGCAAAGGGGTGTGCAGCAGGCACTGCCCACTCTCGTTTTTGCCATGGCATTCCACTTACGATGAATGTAGAAACCACCCTAGAAAGAAAACTCTTGAAATACTCAGACCTTCCGCTCCAAATCACCACCCTTGCTTATAAGGGTGTGGCTCAGTTTTCTAAATGCTGGCAACTGGAAGAAAAAGCTTACATGTCGCTAACACTGGGTCGACAGCAATTGTTGCTATGTTTAATCTTTTCTGCACTGCTTAATTCATGCCACTAAATTTAATCTGAGGTTGGTTGCAAGGAACCACTGGTATATAATTTAGGAGATCTCATACAGCACACAGGATGGGGAAAGGATGAAAGCCAAAAACAAGATTGTATTCTTGGAGTATAATTGTGTCACTGTTGACTTGTAAAAAAAAAAAAAAAAACCACTAAGAGATTCCCCAAGGATGAAATCTGGTAGCTATAATTTATCTGAGAAACCAGTGATTTGGTGTAGTTTGTGCCAAGAAACTAAATAAAGCTGTAGGCAATCTGTGCTAGAGCTAATGAACTAGTGAACCTCTAAATTATTCTCAAGTGGCTCCACCTATGTAAACATTCCCTGGTTCAGCCTGAGTATAAATATATACACGTGGTATACAGTATTAGAAAAGATGCAGCCACATAGTATGTGCCTGTTATATGTCATGTTGACTGCACTCAACTGTAGGCAACCATCATATAGTAAGAGGAAACAGGACAAAGCCAATCAGACTGACAATCATACCTGTCATTTTTCTTTACCTTATTTAGAGAACACTGCTTTGAGATCAGTTCAGAGCCACCTCACATCTTACATCTCTACAATATATCGTGTTTTACATGCAATATATCGTGTTTTACATGCCAGAAATAAGGGGCACATGTGGCAGACACGGGCTTTCAAATGCATCATACAAGCAAGCCCGAAAAGAGACTGCTGTGCTACCACAAAGACTTGGTTGTGAAAACTATGAAGATTTATTGTAGCATTCCCTTTCATGAAGTCAAAACCACAGATCAGATATCACTGTAACTGAAGGAGAGCAAGACTTTTTGAGTTTTCAATCCAGAAAGAAGAATGCTGAAAAACAGCACAACAGAAGTGTGACTCAACGGAGGGCCAGCCAAACGGCGACAAGCCACAGATACTTCCCTTTAGTTTTCAATCCAAGCAAAGGTTAGGCACACATAGAATCCGGCTGACATTTCCAGAGACCAAGCAAAGGGGAAATAGCAGCAACAGCAGGACAAATGTTTGTGTGGCCAAGCTGCACCCAACTCACCCGACAAAATGGGAATATGACTACCCTGGCACTTCCTCTCCATCTCTATATAACAAGATGAGAGGACATTGGTTACAGGCTTCTCTATTCCTGGAGAGGAAATCTAACAACAGGTTGCAGAGGTTTTATCTTAGATGTAGAAGATTATTTGAAAATTAGTCTTGTGTATGGGTTACTTTCAAAACTGTGAATGTTTTTGTTTTAATGTATTCTCGAAGGCTTTCAGGGCTGGGATCTAATAGCTCTTGTGAGTTTTTCGGGCTCTTTGGCTATGTTCTGGGAGTTTTCTTCCTGACATTTCACCAGACTGTGGCCGGCATCTTTCGAGGACAAGGAGCTCAGGGAACTAGGAGTTCTCTCTGTGCTCTGGGGTATAGAGTGAGTGAGACAGTGTGGTTTCAAAGTTGTGGGAAAGAGGAGACTTGTCCTATGCAGGAGAGTGGGTGTTAGTCATTCTATTGTGATGGAGGGATTAAGAAGTTTCACTGCAATCAGGGGTGGCAGCAATCCTTCTCTGTAGGAGGAGAGTGTCCTTAGCTGTTCTATTGTGTGAACTATTCTCCTATGTGGGACCAGTTTCCTCTTCCCCACAAGGTCTAGCATCATTAGAATATCAAAGACAACCTGAGAAATCTTAACAGAATCAATAAGACCTCACATTAATTGTGAAGTCCAATACAAGAAACCATAACAGATGGAGCCACCACCAAAAACCAGAATAAAGGCCATTTAGCAAGCTAACTTAGAAAATATATTGCTCCAAAAAATAATAATCTAAGATCCCGCAATCAATCCAAAGTGCAGAAACTATGGTACCTCCACTGGCCCCAGGCAAGATTACATAGATATTTACAGACTCTCTGTTTATATGATCTTCCACTTCAAACAAGTGGACAGACTCACAAGTTTTGTGGCATGTCTGTAGTAAACACAAATGCCAGTAGGTTCTCTGAATGTGGTTAAAGCCTGGATGGGAAGCTGACTTAGAACAGCTAGTATACTTGGTTGGATTTCACAAAAGGGGAAGCAGAAAAAATAGTCACCCATAAGAACAGCATTTTGCACTGAGGAAGAAAGGAGCCTGGCTGCGAATTTGATCAGTACATAACACACCCAAGAGTTCATGGAGGCCAATGCAGAGAAGCACCCTTAGTGATCTCAAGCACTGTCTTGGTTCTTACCAATATAGGTTTTTAAAGTCATGGTTTCTTAAGGTTAACAGACATGTAATGCCCCGTGTTTCTTTACCCTACTTACTAATCCCGTTGAAAGATGTAGAATTGCATGGTTTCATGTTGGCATCAGTGTTAACCAGTTTTAGAGATAACCAAAGTTCACGTGTAACCATAATCTGAAACCATGGTCTACTAGTTATGACCAGGTGGCTTATCAAAGCTAATGCTAGTGAGAAACCAAGCTGCATTAGGAAGAAAACCTACCAAAGATAGTCTGCTAACTTTATTACTTTTATGCCAATGCTTACTTGGACCTGGCAGCTTTTACTCCCATGCCTGATTCTAAATCAGCGTTTCAGGTTTTAGGAGCTCATAAATACACTAGCCCTAAGAAAATCTTTATTATTGGAAAGAGTTATGTCAACCAGAAAAGCCAGTTGATTGAACAGTTAGGAGCTTGATTCTCGGTAAGAACAGATGATGCAGTTGGGGTGCATGTGCTACAGATGAAATGTGAAGTTCTATAGAAAAAGCATGCAACACAAAGGTGAGGGGCAAAGAAGAATGAAGCAGACTCTTTACTAGTCTCCCAATGAAAGCCTAGTACGTTCACAGACCAGAGTCAATTGCAATTCCTAGCTCTAATGGAGGAGAAATCTACGGACTTGTAGAGTAGAAACAAAGTCTGCAACTGACAGACAAGTTCCTGACAGGAATGGGGAGCAATCATGTGGTGGCATGTGTTATTATAATTTATCTTCAGCCTTTTCTCATTGACACAGAGATGGAAGACATGACAGTCTGCATGTCCTAATGTCCCTTCTAATTTTTCATTTTCTGATGTCTGAACAGGACTTTTGCCTCAACAGAAACTACTGAGCTAGATCAAGCTACACAAAGCAAATCAGGTCCAGAACTAACATCATCCTGATATTTCACCACCAGCTCCAGGGGCGGCTTCCAAGCCCTTCCCCTAAACCATTTTTAAAAAAGGAAGCGCAATAGGGACGAGGAGTCAACCCCTTCTTCCACGAGTGGCAGATCCACCAAAGGAACTGCCCCTTTGGCACCAAGCCAATATCAAGATACAACCTAAATTAGTGCTGGCAAATCTATGGCACGGGTGCCAAAGATGGCACACGGAGCCGTTTCTGTGGGCACGCGCCATTGCCCCCTCCCTCACAGCCATGGCACTTCCCCCTGCGCTCGGAGCACGCCACTGCACTCCGTGCAGAGAGCCGGGGGAAGGCGAGGCAGTGGCTTGTGGCCCCAGTTTACTCTCCAGCCATGTTGTTTCTGGGATGCCGCCCAGAGTGGTGTGACTGCAGAGTAAACTGGGGCTACAAATGAGCCCACAAGCTGCCGTCACTGGGGGGACCCCCGGCTTTCCCAACAGTGTAGCACCCCATCCGCCTCTCTGCCCAGGGCAGAAAAGCCAATGGAGTGCTACTCTTTGGGAAAGTGAGGACGGAAGAGCAGGTTTTTGAATTTCCCGCGGCCACAGCGAAGGTGCTGTGGCTGCAGGAAATTCAAAAGCCTGCTCTTCAATCCTCACCGTCCCGAAGGTTAGCACCCAAAGCATTTGCAACCCGGGGTACCACTGTATTCAGGTTAAACTGACATATTGGCACTTTGCGAAAAATTAAGTGGGTTTTGAATTGCTGTTTGGGCCCTCGGTTATCACTGTCCTAAATCTGGGATCAGATTAGGAGGAAGGCTTCAGCAAGCATATCATTTTAAATGCCTGGCCTTCTTTAAGTAGCCGTGGGATTAAATGCTGAGATAATATCATAGAATCATAGAGTTGGAAGAGACCTCAAGGACCATCTAGTCCAAGTCCCTGCCATGCAGGAACCGCCAGTACAGGACTCCCAACAGATGGCCATCCAGCCTCTGCTTAAAAACCTCCAAAGAAGGAGACTCCACCACCCTCCGTGGCAGCATATTCCACAGCCGAACAGCTCTAACAGGCATGAAGTTCTTCCTAATGTTTAAATTGAATCTATTTCCCTGCAGTTTTAGTTTCTGAAGCCATGTCCTAGTCTCTGATATGCACCCATGCTTCATGCCTGCATATGCGCAAGCAACCTCCATTGTGACTGGAACTCAAATGATCCCTTTGGGTGCACGTGGTGGGGGAGGAGCCCTGTCCAGAAGTGGACAGAGGCGCATGCCTGCACTTTCAGAGGAGACCTCAGAGGAGACCCAAGTTTCCCAAGTCTTAACACCTCTGTTGCCCCCACATACATCAAATGATGCAAGTGCTGGACTGGCACGACCATGGAACGAAGAAATGCCGAAATAAAAACAATACACTAAATTCAATCCAGGGAAACAGGTGCATAGGAAACAAAAACAGACTTGAAAGCTACTTGCTCTTTCTAAGGTCTCTAGTGAGTTTCCTATTGTTATCAGATGTAACCTTTTGCTAGACATTCTGTAGAAGTTTCATGATACGAATGCGCAAAAAGTTATCTCAAAAGCAACTCAGATCTACACCCAAGGATTCGACTCAACATTCTCTTACAGAACTCTGTTTCAGCATGTTGTTTCAGTGTGTGACCAATCAGGTGTGTGATGCTTTTGCCAACTGGACACGGAATCGACCTAGTCCCAAATAAAGGCGTGAAAAACGGGAAGGAGCTAAATATAAAACATATTCAACAGCCAAAGAAGTTTAGCCAAAACAAATAGCTAACGGGAAGCAAAACAGCATTGAGGAAATATTTCTTAAGCTGAAAATTGCAGCTTGGGGGGAAAATGGTATATCCTCACTTTAGATTTAACCAACCATCCAAATAACTCTGGGATAGCTGCAAGAGAGAAATGTCAGCTTAACCCTTCCATCCCTGCCTACACACACACACAGAGAGAGAGAGAGAGAGAGAGAGAGAGCTCTTGGCTGCTTTTCCTACTAGGCAAGCATAACAGGGCTGAAAATAGAGGGGAACATTAAGGCTTTCCCCTCTTCCTCATCAGCTGCCTAGATGGCCTCAGCATATCCGCTCTTGCCTGGTTTCAGAAGCTAAGCAGGGTCGGCCCTGGTTAGTACTTGGATGGGAGACCACCAGGGAATACCAGGTGCTGTAGGTGCCTGGAGTAGGAGCTGGCAAAGCACTCCAGTATTCCTGCCAAGAAAACTCCATGGACATGGGGTCACAAAGAGTCGGTCACGACTGCAACGACACAACACACACACTCTTCTTCATGTTCCCTTTGTAAATGCCCCCACGCTCCAGGTGGTAAGTTTCTGAACAGGTTTCCAGCCACTGAATCTTTCTTATCCTCTGCCTGGGGGAGAGAGGGGGACAAGAAAGAGGCATCACCCTGGCTCTCACAGTGACAACATATGAACTTCCAAGTAAGATTATTAAGTCTGACAACTCTGTCTGGAGGCCAAACTACTACACCACTTATGAGACAGACAAGAGGGCAAGAGCAGTGGAGCTGTAATGTAATGACATGTTATAAATGAATAATGTGGCTGGTTACACACAAAATAATGGGAACAAAATGAACCCCAGAGCTGATGAGTTTCTCAAAGGTTGTTCCTTATCCCTTTTGTTGAAAAGGAAACTAATCTATTCACTATTTGCAAACTAAGACGATCACACCGTATCGACCACAGAGCAACATGTATGGCAGTGGAACACATATCCTTCCCCCTCATAGAAAAGCAGAAAGCAGACAGTGCAATGGACTATTAATGATACATCAGGTTCCTTATCATGTCTTAAAGCAAAGAGAACGCTAGCCTAATTTTGCACACAATTTCCCCCATCTACAAGATGCCCCCATGTATAAGACTTTTCCAACCCAAAATTACTTTCCCAACCATGCAGTTTTCTCCTCGGCTAATTTCCGTGTACAAGCCGACCCTCAAATTTTAGTTTAACAATTTTAGACAAAAATATAGTCTTGGGGGGGGGGGATACTGAAATTATGATTGCCTATGCATTTTCACTGCAGTGGCAAGAAGTACAGTATACATATTTAGTGTTCCTCACCAAAAGCACTCCAAGTCAAAAGTTAGCCTCACATGTGCATACAACTACCTGGGCAGGTAGCATGAAATATATACATGCCTTTTTTTCTACTTTAAAGCCAAGCATATAACAAAACAAAGAATGCCCACTTTTTCTATTGCTGTTTCTCTGCTTTTAACCACAAAACTACACCTGGAAAATAATCGTTAGTTAGTAAAACTTATACCTGAACACACACACTCACTTCCTCTATTACAAATACTGTACTGTTAGTAGCACTTTCCTGAGCTCTCATACCTGGGGTTTAATCTCATACACAGGGAATAGCTGTTACTGCATTTGTTGTGGTTGTTTCTGAACGGCTGCATTATCTCAGCCCACAGCAGGCTAAAAATTCATTTCAAGACGAGCTCTCTCCTTCATTGGAGGTTTTTAAGCAGAGGTTACCATATTTGTCTGTCATGTGCAATTGAAAGCTGGCAGGGGGGTTGGGATCAGTGACCCTGGGGATCCCCTCCACCTCGACAACTCTGTGGTTCGGTGACCCAAAGCATGCCCCGTGACCAAACCCAACCTATTTAAACTGGGTTTCTACTGACAAACACCAATGTTAATTACTGAAGTTAACAGAGTTTTGTATCGGTGAAACTGTTGATCTATAAGTAAGCCTCGTTAGTTTTATCCCATTGAGTCCCCAGAAACGTTTCCTCTAAATTTTCAGCTGCGTAGGAGCCTCACCCCATGCACGTGCAGATCGGGGGGGGGGGGGGGGGATTGTTTCCAGGCAAAACCGGAACTCTACTAATACCAATTCCAGCTGCTGGTATGCAGCCCTGATGGAGGTCTGTGTACACATGTGCCGCTTAGAGGAAATGTTGGTCCTCAGTTACTTCTTACAGACCATATCAGCATCTCTTTTTTTGGACCTGTACCTCAGATTGCCTGCCAGTTTGTTAATAATGTTTTTTTTATAAAAAATTATTGTTATATCTACTGTTTTGCTTTTTTTTAATTCTTAGTGCATTGTTGTAAAGTGCCCGGAGTTCTGTGGAAGACTGGCAGCAAACAAACAAACAAACAAACAAACAAATAAATAAATATCACAATAGGAAGCATGTCAAAATTGATCCAACAATTCAGCTAAACACATACAAATCCCATCAAACTCCACCAAAACATTAAAACACAGGGGCAGGGGCATGAAATTTTCAATCCCAGGTAGCAGGCTCAAGGTTCACTCAGCCTTCCATCCTTCTAAAGATCAGTAAACCGAGTATCCACCTTGCTGGGGGAGAAGACCAATGTGCAGCCTACATACCCATATTTTCCCATCTATAAGACGACCCATTCATAAGATGCACCCACTTTTCCAACCCCAAATTACAGTTTTGCAACAGTGTGGTTCTCTCCTCGGCTAACTTCCATGTATAAGACAACCCTCAATTTTTAGTCTAAAAGTTTTAGATAAAAAATATAGTCTTATACATAGAAAAATATTGTAATTAAACTGTAAACTACCCAGAGAGTGCTTTAAGTGCTTTTGCTCCAGTGATCTTGAGACAATCACTGCTTCATGGACAACCTCGTTTCACAAGTTTGTTATGAGACTAAAAGGCATGCTATGTTTTCCTTTCGGAAATTCTAGAATTTCTCACAGGGATTTCACTAACAGTCTCTCCTTTAAGTTTACACACAGCAGCTATAATAGTGATGTGACAGATAATACATTACAGCATCCCTCCTTTCCTGAAATTTCTATTCTTTGTACTTTCAGCTGGGTATGTGTTCCAAACAAAACTTTCCCTGTATGGCACCATAATGATCTCCCAACATTAATTAAGAACAATAACTTGAAGAGCTGTTGCAAAGGGCAAGGAATTAAACTGGTACAATCAGCAGGGTAGAAGGAAGTGCTTAGCCCTTTTCTGACCTTGACAAGTCTGCTTTAGAAACTTTTTGGCCTAGCTTGTTGTTAAAGAAAACTGTTTCTCCCTCCTCAACTCGCTGTAGTAATGTTCTGACCCAAGTTGAATTTTTTTTTTGCACTTCTGGCACACCCTGGGGATAGTCTGAGACCTTTAAAAACTGACACCTTGGTTGTGTGCAGTTTTTCTCTGGCCAAACAGAAGAAATTCCTATCTGTAGGGTCACACCATTGGACTGCAGCAAAGAATTCAAATATATATATATATATATTTATATATACACACATATATCAGAAATTACCCTTCTTGGACAGTGGGAGGCATTAAATTCATCTCCAATGCGCCGTAATTCCTGGGCAATCCATATTTCTGGCCGCATATCTTCAGGGACCGGCCGGGACTGCCACCTGGAGGCTGGATCAAAGTGACATAAAAACACATATTTTTAAAAAATTTCCACATCATCCATGTCCCAATGTTCATCCAAATGTCCCACCATATACGTCTATCCAAATTACATGATGGGTGAAATTACAGCTATTAATGAAGATACAAAACCATGGACAAGTATTCCATCAAGATGTTACTGAGAAAACTACAATAATTTTTATATTAAAACTACACAACTTGACCAGAACTCTGGTTTTTTTTAATTTATGACTGGTGATTATACACTTTTTTCTCATTCAGCAATCAAGTTTCATTGGTGGTTTTGCAAACCTGTCAAAGAGTGTGTCCATCAGCCACAAAAAAAATCAAATGCTCAAGAAAGGCTGTGAAATTGAAAATGTAAATCTAAACAAATGTACAAAACATAAATAAATCCAGCGTTAGTTTTTAATCCTAACTACAGCACACCATTGCATCAATCAGTTTTTACACATGTAGACTTTAATCAGTAACTGATTAAAGGAGTCTACTCTAGTCAGGATAAGCCACTGAAATTAGGCCACTTAAATATTATTAACCTCACAACATCACATAGTGACAACCAAGAGAATGAAAATATTGAAAGACCCTCTCCCAAGTTCCAAAAAAGGCCTTCTGTTTTGAATACCCATGTCTCCCTACCCTGGCAGATAATCAGGATGGAGTTTATTTAAACCAAATCAACTCAAATCACAATTCAAACCAGTATTAGGAAAATCTCAATTGGGTCATGAGATTTCTCCCAAAAAGCGCTTGCTATGATACATTTAATACATATGTTCTGCAATTCTCTTGTTCAGATTGACTACATCTCCAATAATTCTCCATTCATCAACATTCCGAATGTCCGAATGTGTCCACCAGGCAAGGTGATTGTTAAAAACATGTAGCTATGAAAATATGTACAGTATGATGAAATGCTAAGGTTACAATAAGGAGGGATGTGCATTGGGAAGAACTTCATGACAGTTAGAGCTGTTAGGCAGTGGAATATGCTGCCATGGAGGGTGGTGGAGTCTCCTCCATTGGAGGTTTTTAACCAGAGGCTGGATGGCCATCTGTTGGGAGTCCTGTGATACGGGTTCCTGCACGGCCGGGGATTGGACTAGATGGTCCTAGAGGTCTCTTCGAACTCTATGATACTATGCTTCTTGGAGTAAGGATCATACAAATTAAAATCCACTTTCTTCCCTAGTTTACAGAGGTGAAGATTTGATCCTGCCTGCACAAAACTGCAGAGGGACCGTGGCTCAAGCTGCCACTTGAATCTGGCAATTTTTAGCAAGGCGTCCAACGATTTCCAACCTTCAATCAAGTTGAAAGAAAGAAAAATGCAACTCCAGTCAGAGCTAGAAACCAAACCTAATGAACTCAGCTATTAATCACTTTCATTATTTTTGCTGTTTGGAAAGACAAACCCAGCTTCTGTATACAAGTCTGTGGGCGACGATAAAATTGAGACCCAAATCAAAGAAGAGGTAGACTCTATTTACAAAACTTTTATAATATTAGTAATATTCATATACTGCCTCACGGTGTGGATTAGACCTAAAACACACTTTGAAGCTACCCTCCTATGGGGGCTCCTTTTCCTTTAAGGAATTTTTAAAAACCGTTTTAGTAATACAAACAACTGATTTAAAAATGTTAATTTTTTTTTATCTGATTTTTTTATTTTTGAAAAATAATGTGTTTTCATCCCGACTTCGAAGGCAACACTTCTAATGGTCGGAGCAGGTGTTACCAAACAAGGGCTGGCAAAGCGGTGAAAAATCGACTGGAGTTTATAGCTGAACATGAGAAAAACAGGCAGGCAAGTGCATTTTTGGTGGCAGCTGTATTTACTCTAGTATTTACTTTGGCATTAATACAAGCCTTGTATTGGTTACATTTGTATCTTGCTGTTCCTCCAATAATCCTTGAGTGACATTTAACTTTATAGTCATCAGCAAAAAAAAAAAAAAATGGAGTTGGAGTGAGAGAGAATGATTTATGTGAGGTTTCATAGCCAAAAGAAGATTCACTCTCTTTAGTCCCCTCATCTAAACCCAACAGCCTGCCCAACGTTATTAGTCTTGGATATAGTTTGCACACCATGGAAAGTTTAAAATCCTAGTTTAACAAGCCAAGATGTGAAAGCACAGTGGAGTGGGTTTTGCTTCCTGCTGTATGTGGGTAAAACTACAAAGCCAAGCTTCTGCACTTAAATAGCTTCATGAACTAATCTGAATACATGTATGCAAGCCACATAATCCAATTTATGTGTGTGTGTGTGTGTGTTGTGTCGTTGCAGTCGTGACCGACTCTTCGTGACTCCACGTCCATGGAGTTTTCTTGGCAGGAATACTGGAGTGGTTTGCCAGTTCAATGGCTTCCCCCGCAGGCTTATTTGCAAACACTTAATCATTGATCAGGTTTTACATGTTACAAGAGCAACTATGCTTGCATGGTAAATCCAAGATTAATTTTATTTTGCATGAAAGAATGAGGCAGCAGGAAAGGGCTGGGCAGGGATGTATTTTCTTTTGTCAACATCCATTTTATTAAGCTGATTGTTTTCTTTGCAGATTATGGAAAAATTGAATATTAGCCACTTACTGTTTGTTTGGGTGGTTTACCACATCATTATACAAAGAACACTTTGCCTCCCCCCTCCCCCTCCCCCGGTGAACGGGGTACTCATTTTACCAACCCTGGCAGCAAAGCAAAAAACAAACAAACCACAAAATCTGCTTATATGTATACTGCCCCACAGCACTTAAAGCACTCTCTGGTCAATTTACAATTAAATTATGCAGGGTACACATTGCCCCCACCCCATGGGCTGGGTACTCATTTCACCAACCTCAGAAGGACGGAAGGCTGAGTGAACCTTGAGCTTGCTGCCTGGGATTGAACCCCAAGTCAGGAGCACAGTTATAGCTGCAGTACAGCAGATTAACCATTGCACCACGAGGACTGCAGGCCAAATCAACCTTGAGCTGTTAACCTAAACTGGTTGGGATCAAACTTGAATCATAACTGCTGGCCAAGACAGGGCTGGCCTTCCCAGAGTGGAGGGCTGCCACGGAATATGGCTCCCTGTAGCACGTGGATAATGTCATGAGGGCCTGTGCTGACAGCTTTGTACAAAGCTGTCAGCATGATACAATGACCATGTCCTCATGAGCAGAGGCTGCACTGCAGTACTGCAATTTAACCACTGTGCACTTAGTAAGGAACTCTGAAAAGAAGTCACATCCTAGGAGTAGGGCCTGAGGAAAGAAAAAGGTATTACAGTATTACTTTGTAAGATGAATGCCCCTTAATATAAAAACCTCGCAAGACAAATGAAATTTCCGGGAATAGGAAAACCCCATAAAAGGCATAAGACATTATTTTCCTATGGGATGCCTCGCAGGACAAATTCAATGCATTCCCTATGGAGACTGCGTTAAACCGCGTTTCATAGGATGAATGTTTCATAAAATGAATTGACCCATAGAACAAATTCTTAAGAGGCACCACTTAGTTGATAATCTCCTTAGAAGAGGAACCAACCTCTGTGGGCAGGTCGGAACAGTTTGTACGCTCTGAAAAAGGCCACTATCCATTGAAAACAGAGTGTGTGTTGACTTTGTCAAAACCATCAGTTCCTGTATAAAGGGGTTTTCCATGTGATGACTGTACTGCATTAGAGAAATAAAAGTCAAGACATAATGAAGTTTGATTGTTCTGCCTCTCCTTACCAGCGTTTAACTTCCCTTTATAAGTCTCCCTTCTGCAACAGGATTCTTACAGCAGCCTCCTGTTTTGAAAACGTGATTTTCTGCTTTGTTTTCTAAAGAACCAGTGTAATATTCAAATGGTGGTTGTTAGACTAGTCAGGAAAAATAATGTTCCTATTCTTCAATTAAATCTGCATTCGCTGAAGAAAGTCCTTCAAGGGATATGTCTTAATTGTACTGGACTGTCTATTGTCCCTCATTACTATAAGTCGCCTTGGGTCCTTTTTCCAAGAAGAAAGGCAGGGTAAAAACACTCATAAATTAAATTACATTAAATTGAATTAAATAATATTTGCACCCTATTTCTATTGCCACTGTAGTGCTGTGAATCTTCCAAGGACACTTGCCTCCTCCCAACTGAGCCTACTGCAAGTCAGATGCACACAGTAATGGGTCAGTCTGACCAGCATCTTGTTGAGGGTTGGCACTACATTTGGGAGTGTGCAATGGGGTTGCCCCTCTCCTCCCTACAACAATCCCTCCAGTTCCCTGGAAATAATACCTAGAAAGTTAAGGGGTCTTGCTGTGTAGAGTAAACTGAATGTGTTTAGGGGAGGAATCTCTGAAAAACGAGCACAAGATCCTTCTGGAAATATAACCCTATTTACTACCAGGCAGAGCTTAGATCTAATTCCATGTCACTTAATGAATTTGAAGGTAAGCATCGATGTGCAGTTTCAAACTCACTCAGCCCCAAGGAAGTTGACTCACAGGTAAATGCTGCAGTTGCTGATTTTCCTGGTCCCTAAAGCCAGTCCTCCATCCTCTTACAACCTTGTGTAACTTAAGCTTGTGAGTCAGTTTAACTACATGCAAATGAAAGCATTCCACAATCTTCCACATGTCCACACACTTCATTACCCCTTTCCCTCTCCTCCTTCAGCGTCACCAATGCTGAACAGACAGTAGCTTTCCAAGTCAGACCCTACCCTTCCCATAATCTGACATGGCACCGATCCTGGTAACATGATATATAACAATCCTAACCATTGCCCTCTTGCTCTCTGCAGGTATGCACCACAATGACTCAACCTACGCACAGAAAATGAGATTCCAGGAGCAGACAAAATCAAAATAATGCATGGACCCTGATTTAAACAAAACCTTGCAGTTTGGGGCTGAGAAATAACAGTGGAGACTTCCAGCCCAAATGCCTTGGAGGTAACCGTACTATGCTGCAAAACCTTTCTCATTTACAATGACAAGGAATATTCCATGCCAACAACTACTACTGTAAGCTTTCTTCTTTCGATAGCAGTTTTGGTTATTATGGTGCTGGTGATTTAATTCCCTTTCTTGTCACCGTCTGTTATCTTTCCTGAAAGTTAAGCCTAATAATTAAACAAATCATGAAGTGAAACAGAAGTCAAGACACTCCCCAATACCTTTCAAATTAGACAGCAACTTGCTGGAGATCTAGATCAGTGATGGTGAACCTTTTAGAGACTGAGTGCCCAAACTGCAATTCAAAACCCACTAATTTTTCGCCAAGTGCCACTACAGCAATTTAACCTGAATACAGGTGGCTGTGAAGGGGTGATGTCGGGGGGCCACAGAAAAGGCTCCGAGTGCCACCTTTGACACCTGTGCCATAGGTTTGCCAACACTGATCTATATCATCTGATCCCTTTGCATTAACTGTCAACAGAAAACTAAAGAAACTGAGCAAAAAGTCAACAGGTATGTAAGACAACAGTTTATTCCCTAGTACACATAGAGCCAAACTATGACATGACCACAGACCAAACAACTTTTTAAATATATGTATTGCCTTAACTGCATATAAGGTGTGATGAGGGAAGCTGAACGCTTCCTGTAATTGCCAGCCTCAGGTCAAATCCTCACATTCAACTATGATCCAGACAGAGTACTTTTACTCTCTACAGAACAAATAGAGTAAAACAAACACAACAAGCGCAGAAGGCTTAGATCATTGATAAGAAGCCAACAATTTGTCGAATAAATTGGGTTTTTAAATAAAACAGCAAAAATCCTAATTCTAATCAGCATGCGTACTATTCAAAAATATGCAATTTTGCACACCCACCTACGCCACAAAACCAGAGAATTCTGTGCCAAAAATGAGATGTGTGTAGAAAGCCTCGTTCTTACCAATGCAAGAACTCAAACGATAGGTTCTTGAGATCCGCCACCGTCTCCAGGCAAATTATGATATCACACAGAATTGTTTTTTTAAAAAATGTATTTCCTTATACAGTGGTAGCTTGTATAAAGGAATTAATTCGTTCCAAATGAAATTATGTTAAGCAAATTTTCCTTTATACAAATTTCCCATAGGAATGCATTGAAAACAGAGTAATCCCTAATCGCAACCTTTTTATGTTGTACGGATTCGCTCCATAGACGATTCTGTTAAGCAAATTTCCCCTATCTCCCAAATTTTTTATGTTGTACAAATTTTATGTTATACAAACTGTTTGTTATATGAGGGTCCACTGTATAACGGATGTCAAGGGAAGCTGAACCCTTCTTGTAGGGAGAACATTGCAGTTCTTTGTCCTGGCCCATGAAGACAAATCAAGCCTTGAGTCATAATCCTGGCTGGAGATGGAGGTACAGTTTGACCCCCATATCCACTGATTCATTAACCACTGATTCAGTTATCCACACATGGCAGAGGAAAAAATTAAATAATTCAGCAGCCGCAAAGCAAGCTGTTACAAACAGCAGCTGTAAAGCAAACTACTGTCGCAAAACAGCAGCTGTAAAGCAAGCTACTGTCACAAAATAGCAATTTTGGGAGGTTCCCTCTTATCCACAGTTTTTGTTATCCACGGGCAGGCCTGGAACCAATCTCCAGTGGATGCCGGGGTCTTACTATACTCCATATATCCTTCAAATCTATCCCCCTACTGCTTTTTATATATTAGACTACCTATCCCACTTCTTCCAATTTATTGCATAATCAGAGCAGATACACTTCTCTTATACTGTAACACAGAACCTAGCTCTTATTTAACATTGCTACTTTCCAGGCAAGACTACTCAAAGCTGCAGTTTTAAAATGTCTCAATAATGCATTGTTGAGTGAAAAAAGTAGACTTTCTGGCAGTAAGCAAAATGTCCACAAAATATCCCACAACTACAGTCTGGGAAGAAACAAAAGGGGTAAGAAAAATGCCAAAACTACCTTATTCTACTCTGGAGGAGTCAAGATTTCCTCTTTGTAACAGTGTGTGAATGAATGCTTAAAAGATGCAGATAGGAGGGAATAGGACTGTGAATCCTGCACCTGGCAAGAAATTCATCTTGCCAAGACCTACACATCTAAGAATCATCTCCTGGCAAACCACATCCACGTTTGAGGTTTTGGTACTTGCTTTGAAGAAGGGGATAATTGTCCACGAAAGCTTGCAATGATTTTTTTTTAATTTTTATTAGCGGCCTATAAAGGCATAGTCTAGTCTTGCATTTGTATTTTGTAATGGCCACACGGTTCTACACTCCCAGGTTAATTCTACAACTTAATAAATGATCTCACCTTCCTCCTCAAGAAATACCAAGGCAGCTTCCAGCATTAAAAGAAACAATATAAAAACTGCACGCTTATTTCTCTAATTAGTATATCACCCATCTGGCCAAAGGCCAAAGGCCAAAACAAAACCAAAACCAAAACCAAAATGAGGCTCTCTTCCTGTGTACATCCGTGGGCTGAAACTCCCAGGATTTTGCCTGGAGAATTCTGCGAGCCAGAGTACAAAATGAAAACAACCAATCCCTAAAGCCTTGTGGGATTCTAGTCATAGAATGACTAGATTCTATGTTACATGTCATATGGCCCTCGCTAATGGAATTCCATCTGTCTCATACGGTCAGATAGTTTTTTGAAAAAAATCTTAAATTAAGTAAGTACACGGTGATTCCTGAAGAGAAATGCATTCTAATGTGCGTTTTACACAAGAAAGCATTAGCCATGCTAAGCGTCATTCGTCAGTGCTGGCATAAAACCACTGTGCAACCACCATATGATTCAGATCAGAGAACCTGACAACTTCTGATTTAATCTTGTGGGTTTGCCAAAAGATTTCATAGAGGTTCTGAGGAAAATGCATGCATATCCGGGATCCAGCAGTTTCGATCCATTCTAGCCCCACACCACACCACCCCCGATTTGCAACAAAGAAATCTATGGGGTGGATTGGGAAACATAAGGGCGCCAAGGGGAAGAAAAGATGGGGACATCGTGTTTAGTCAGGGAGAGTTTGCTCACCCAACTTTTGAAAGTAGCCAGGGATTATTTCAAGTCAATTACCACTGCATGCGTGCAGATAAAACTACCTTGGGAATCTCCTTGCATTCTGTGGTCCTAGCTTAACTTCCCCCCCCCCTCCAACAAACAAGCAGAAAATGTAAGCAGGCATGACAGCCCTTCTTACCCCGACTATTCCACAAACTTGGCACTGAAACCATAAAGAAATCAGAAGGGGATACTCATAGCTTCCCATCTCACAACAATCAAAAGCTAGCTGAGCAGCAAAAACGTTCAGCGAATGCGCCTGGCTCCAATCTGGATGGAAAATTTATTTCAGAGCCAAACTAACATTTGCTTGGCTTACACATCTATTGTTTTCACTTTACAGTGGTGAAAGACCCTATCAGTTTTCAAAACAGTTTGCATCAGCTCCAGTTTTAGTCACTCGCTGGAGCTGCTGAATTTCATTCAGCAAAGTCCTTGCCATTCCGGTTATACTCAGTTACAAATCTTCATGTCATTTTAAAGGGCCAAAGTGGAGAGCCAACCACAAAACGGATTTTGTCACAATATATCCCAGGAAGAATTCTCCACAAGTGGCATGTAGGAATGCCAAAGAATGTTTCCTTTAGTCTTCAGTCAAAATTAAGCTATTTCACTCTGATTTCATCATCTGCAAGGCATAGCTGAACAAGGAAGTCAATGAAACAGGCTAGACTGTACTATGAACTCATCACACCTTTGTACAAAAATCGACATTGTTCTCAAAAAAGTTTGTAAAGAAGACATAGAAAGGATGCAACAATTCACGACAAAAATCACCCTCAAGGTCCAAAAATACCACCTTCCAAATGCAAATCTCTAGCCAAACAGACCATATTGCTTTCACTCAGCACCAGTATGAAACTACCGTAATTCTAAGAAAACCTAAGCTACAAATGCTACTTAACTAACTTCCAGCACGTCAGAGTTTGTAAGTTATACACATCACATCAGCACTTAATGCCGACCAAAGCAGCAAATACCTGAGGCAGCAAATTCACCTGGTAAAGCTGTCAGGCACCAAGCAGAGCTATAAATGTAGTGAAAAGCGACATCTAATCACAGACAAAATTTACAGCAATCTAGTCCTTTAAAAAAACCCATAATTCCTTCTTCATCTGGAGGAACATGCAGCCAGATAAATAAATTATACAGTGGTCCCCCGCCCATTCGCAGTTCATATACTGCAGTCCTGCTATGTCACGGGACTGCAGTATATGAAAAAAGGCCCCCTGGGGTAAGGGGGGGAGGCCTGTTTCAGGCCTCCCTTACTTACCCCAGGACTAGTGCTTCCCCGAATGGCCCTGCGAGGGCCTTCCCGGGCCTTCTGGAGGCCCCAAATGTGCCTCCCTGTGAACCGGAAGTCACTTCCGGGTTGCCAAAACTTGTTTCTGAGTCCTCCAAGGGCCTTTCTAGGCCTGTCAGAAGGCCCATTCGGGGCAGCACCAGTCCTGAGGTAAGTACAAGAGCCCCCAGCTAGGTGTCCCAGGCCCAACCTGACCTGCATCTGCATATCACAAATTTTCAATTAACGCAGGTCAGGTCGGGTCACTGTAGCGTCAAACTCTTTCTCCTAGCTACCCTTCCAGAAACTGTTTATAAGGAGATGTTCCCAAGAACAATCATGCTGATTAGAATAAGGAAACACTTTCTATTTGCAGTGAAGAATGTACAATTTCAGCCGTGAATGGGCAACTTAAAAGAAGGCAAGTTCCCTATATATGAATCATTTTGGTGTTGGAAACTGTTTGCCCTGCCCATAGTTTTGTTATATGCATCCCAGTGTTTTACTACATACATATATAACTCCAAGCCGTCCATGTAGGAAGAGATACGCTGTTGGGCTCTTTGTGATAATACACAATTGTCAGGAATGAGGGAGATTTACAAAGATTTATGAAGCTTTGCGGACAAGCATTTGTCTACTGTTTCAAGCAGAGTTCTCAATCAGCGAAGAAAAGAACAGGTTTAAATAGACACCCACTACAAGCAAGTGGGATTTCTACAGATTACACTGGGATCTCAAAACACCAAGGAATCTCAAGAAAAAAGACACATCTTCTCAAGAAAAGCCACCTGCTCGGGCTTTGAACAAAACTTAACAAGATGTTAGTTTCACATAAGCATACAAAAGCAAAACTTTGCAGCTTGCTACCAAAACATGTGAACATATTGGGAGACCTTAAGGGACTGTACTGTATACATTTCAATAACCTACACAGGCTTCAAATGACAGGTTTTGCAACTCAAGAAATTAATATAATGATTCATGTGGTTAACAGTGAACTCAATCTGAGGCTTTCATAAAGGACTTTCTGTGGTACTTCAAGATCAAAAAGATCAGTCGTGTCAAGTCATTTAGCTATACAGAATAAAAATGCATGTGCAGTATTTAAAATCTACATTACGCACTTCAGACAGACACAACTGAAACCATATGTAAACAATACACATTATGTTGCACTGCCATATTATTACGGCACACAAGATTTTTAAAATAGTCATTCCTCAGGGAGTGAAGATGTGCAATCGTGCACCTCATGTATCACTTTCCTTCTCAGAAAAGCACGTCTGGCAAGGCTCTGCTTTGGTCCAGAATATAATCAAGGAGAACATTTCAAAAATCTAACTACAGTGTCCATAGCTGAAAAGCTTAGATGACATCCAAACAACCCATTAAAAGCATTCTGCATTAGACAGCGAGTAATTTAGTGCAGTGTTGATAACTATCAAAGATCCACACAGGAAAAGTTGTAGGCATTCTACCACTGTAAAGCAAAGCAAAGCAAAGTGTTCTGCTTATATACCGCCCCATACCACTACAAGTGGTCTCTGGGCGGTTTACAATTTTAATTACAGTGTGCAGGCTACACATTGCCCCCCCCAGCAAGCTGGGTACTCATTTTACCGACCTCGGAAGGATGGAAGGCTGAGTGAACCTTGAGCCTGCTACCGGGGATTGAACCCAGGTCGTGAGCACAGTTTTACCTGCAGTACAGGCATTTAACCACTGCGCCACGAGGCTCCACTGTAGAATCAACCATTAAGTTAACTTATAAAAGGTTGGTTTTCTACATGTTAAATTGTTGAAGCATCCTTCCTCCATTGCTGGGGCTTCCACGTCAGACAAAAATAACTTCTGTAGGGTTGCAGGAACTAAATATATCTGTCGTCTGTAAGGTTATGTTTAGCAATGATCTCATAATATCTAATTTAACTACAGTATTGGAATTTTCTTTGATTGATCAGCTAGCATTGTTGCATTTCAGCTTCCACTCAAAATATGGTAGTTAGCAGCAAAATCCCCATGCATGCTTGAGATAGAACTGCAGGATCCTGATATTTGGTAGATCGATGCTAATATACAGGACACAGCAGCCACATTCCACTTCTGGAATATGAGACATTATATTGGTGTTGCAAAACTATTACTCTCTGACACTGATGCTTGACCAAATTAAAATCATTTTATATGGGATGTAAGATGCTTAAAGAAGCCAAATTCCTTCTAAAAGAGAAAAAAGAATATAAAAACTTTTCTGCTTTCTTGGTTGTGCTAAAAAAGAGGTAGATCAATCCCAGTCAGCAGACTGAAAAGACATTTAAAAAACTTCACAAGTTTAGCTTCCAAGTAAAAACACTTTTAATATAATAAAATAGCAGGCTTTCTATGATATATTATCAAGTGTAATGCAGTCTTGATCCTGTTTTGTATCCTGAGGTTGGCAGGGAGTATTCTCCTGCTTAAAGCTTGTACTAAAAAAAGGTAAAGGTTCCCCCTGCACATGCGTGCTAGTTGTGTCCGACTCTAGGGACAGTGCTCATCTCCGTATTCAAGCCAAAGAGCCAGTGTTGTGCAATTCCATGGTGGCCATGTGGCCGGCATGGCTGCAAGGAAACATGGTTTTACCTTCCCGCTTTTTATGGTGGTACCTGTTTATCTACTTGAATTACATGCTTTCGAACTGCTAGGTTGGCAGGAGCTGGTGTTATCAGTGGGAGCTCGCTCCACTGCGTGGCACCCGGGATTCGAAGTGCCGGGCTGCTGACTTTGCAGACGACAGTTTTTGGAAGCCTTAGGCCACGTGTTTTTACTTGGAATCTAAACTCAAAGTTTTTAGGTCTTTTCAATCTGTTCACTGGGATTGATCTATCTCTCCCCCCCCCTTAAAAATCTTTTTAAAAAGCAAATGATTGTGTCCACGCACAGGAGGCATAAAGAAAAGTATTCTCAATCGCCTCAAACGGCACTTTGGCCATTTTGCAGGATTTCAGCATAATGTCCCAATGGCTGCAATATTTTACTTAAAAGGTTTTATTTGGAAGCAGAGAGAATCTGAACTTTCACTTAACGAACAAGTGTTTAAAAATCACACCGTTGCTGCCAGGACCCATACAGGACTGTGGCAGTGCCTTGAGCAACACAGAAACCAAATATACAAATATTCTTTGCAGGATGCCTGACTCACAGTTTCTGAACATTTGAGGTTAACTGCCCAGTATCACAATGAAACTAGTCTGTAGAGGAAAACCTCATGAACTATTACCAATGGGTGCAAGGAGAATTCTAACATATGTACCTATGATCAAGAAAGATTTCTCTCTTCAATCCAGAGGGATCAAAGATGAGAGCCATCTACAACGACAAGTTCAACATAAAATGCATTAAAGTCTTCGGGGTGGGGGAGGGAATCAGAAGTCCCCATATCCCACTTATAGAAGTTTCAGAGAGAGTAGCTGTGTTAGTCTTTTCAAGAACTGCAGGCAAAAATCAAAGAAAAACAAAAGAAAACAAAAGACCCAAAACATGTGGCACCTCATAAACTAACTTTCATTTTTTAATGTAACATTTGTTACATTCATGGACATGTCCGAAAAGGGGGGGAAATGCAGAGATTTTCCATTTTCTAGAAATAGCTACCTTAAATTCCTCCTTTTAGTAAGCTGTACCATGTCAAGATCTGAGGCTGATCGGAAGACTATCTTCAAACATCTTAAAGCAAAATTTGAAAGCCTGCCCATTTTTTATCAGCTCTTCAGAAATTAATGCCATCTAATGGAGGCTCTAAACCCCAAAGATCAGTCAGTGGCTCAAACTTACAATCACTTGAGCATGATTTAAATGTCAATCGTAATTGGTCTGTTTAAATCAATTCAAGACCGTTATCTAAATGGTGCCACGTTTTTGTAAGTCTTAGGTAACGCTGTATGATCTTCCACAGAATTTAACACAAATTTTCACACCAAGACTAGACCTTTAGAACAAACACAAACCACTATGTTTGTTAACGGAAATAAAAGGGAGCCATGCAATCAATACAAAATAAATATGAAAGAGTAGGTGATAACTTGGTAGACCACTTAAAAAATCAATACACAATGTGGTCTTTCATGGATCAGAACACCTTTGTCAGGTGTGTACCAGTGTGAAGAACTTCAAGTCCAAAACTTAATGGCAAGATGGATTTTGCCAGGAAAGGTACCATATTTTTTCATCTAGAAGCCCCCATGCATAAAAGTAAATTGTTCTGCTTATATACCGCCCCATAACACTTCAAGCACTCTCTGGGCAGTTTACAATTTTTAATTATGCAGGCTACACGTTGCCCTCCCCCCAGCAAGCTGGGTACTCATTTTACCATCCTTGGAAGGATAGAAGGCTGAGTCAACCACGAGCCAGCTACCTGGGATTGAACCGCAGGTCATGAGCACTGTTTTAGCTACAGTATAGGCATTTAACCACTGTGCCACGAGGCTCCTAAAACGATCCCCACTTTCCCAATCCAAAATTACAGTTTCGCAACTGTGCAGTTCTCTAATTTACTTCCGACCCTCAATTTTTAGTATAATGATTTTAGACAATAATATAGCCTTATACAAAGAAAAACACTGTACTCTTAGATGTTAAATCCAAGCATTCATGGCAAGATGGATTTTGCCGGGGCCATCTTTTTTAGATGCAAGTCAGAGAAGATGTGAGCTGCATTAGGGATGTTACTTTAAAGTTAACAACTGAAATTGTGGATTGGATATCAGTTTGTTAACCATTAACTTGTTAATGCTGCATTAAACTGTTGTCTGAAATTCAGTAGTAAGTCACAACTAAAACAGACCCAATGAATCAGTGGAACTTACATAGGTATTAACTTGCTAAAATCTCCACTGACTCCATATGTTAACTTTACCTTACTATCAGACTTCAATTATTGTGCCATATGCACCAGAAGTACAGGAGAAAATTTCCAGTTTCACTGTAGCAGAAGCCCAGTGGTGTTTCTATAACTTGGTGCATCTACTTGATGCACCTACTTGATTACAGATGATTTCTGAAGATACCTTGGACCGCCAGAGTCACTAATGTGGCCATATTACAGGACATGAATAAAAAGCTAGAAATTCTCAATACCATAAAGAGAAGAAAACTATAATATTTCGGTCACTTAAGGTGCAATAACAAATACCATCTGCTGCAGGTTACCCTTTGGGGAAATAAAGATGGGAAGTGTGGCACAGGGTGTAGAAGAACCATTGGTTTAAGAACTTCAGCCAATGGTTCACAGAGGGCACAGCTTTTCTCTTTAGAATAGCTTTATATATTTAAAAAAAACAGATTATGCTACTGATTGCCAACATTCTATGAGGGCTTAAAGAAGATACTTGATAAGAGTATGATAGCTGGGAATATCTTAAAATGCCACCTCTGGCATAAAGCCAAGAGGTGCTTCAGCATCTTGCCAATTAGCCATAATTAGCCACAGTAAATTATACAAACCTCACAGGAGCACCAGCAGGATTCTAGTCAGTAAGTTTCAGAATATAACAGACCAACCTGTTACCTGTGATTTTGCTGTTGTGGTTTTTAAGAGTGAAATGCAGAACTCTCATAGGGCAATCAATCGAGCATTATTAAATACTCTTCATTGTTGCCCCACCCAAGATGTACGCACAAGACATCTATGCCTTTTCTTCTTTATAATATGGAAGTCTGAGCACACGGGGAGAAACAAGGCAGGTTTTTGTTTGTTTGTTTTGGTTCTTTTTTTTTTCAAGGCTGAGAAGTGAATATTAAGGCAGCTGAACTAACCACTTGTTGCGAGTAACCCAGTTTCTGCGTTGCCCCATCTCTCCTCCTCCCGGTCCTTCTGTACAGCTCAACACAGCAGGAGGAGTGGAAATAGCGGAAGAGCTGGCAGAGGGGTCATCTGAATGCCTGCAGAGCAAGCAAAACTGTGACTGCTCCTAACTGCCAGCACATGTTGGACTGGAGTCAGGAGGACCTCTAGTGAACTCCGAGAAGTGTAGCAGCAGCATCCCAGCAGCCGGGAAAGAAAAACATCTCCAACAACTGCAGCTGATGCCATCAAAACCTAATTCAATTCCAAAGCTTTTACTGGTCAATACAGTGGGAAAGTGCATTTTAATTAAAACAGCGCTGGTAATAAAGCATGCATTATCTAATATGATTCCTATGTGGCTGTGACCGTTTTGACAGCATTTCTCACTCCGCTGTTGATACGCCTGCAACTAGCTGCACCACTTTTAGGTGACAGATGGAAGGGGACTCGCTGGGCCGGATGCAACCATAAGTAGTTGGCTTTATAAACAACAACATCAAAACCCTATATCTATAGGAGAAACCAGGATTCTGATCCTAATTTTCTGAACTAAATTCCCAGTTTTCTAAAGTGCAGTTCCGAGATGCATTTCGTCATGCAGGTCTGCATCTGGTGTCAAGCAGAACTTAACCTTCAACAACAATTCCCATGGCATCTTATTTATTTATTTATTTGACCTTTATACCGCCCATCTAGCCCTAGAGCTACTCTGGGCGGTTTACAACATGAAATCCCAACATCTTAAAAGACTGACAAGTTTTAGTTGAAAAAAACTTTAGTGAACTGTAGCCCACCTTGTCCCCAGTTTTACAAAAGCTTATGCCAAATAAAACTGTGTAGTCTTTTAAGATCCCACAAGATTCCAAGTTGATGTTTGTTGCAACAAAGTACGGACCAATGCAGCTTGCCCCTTTAGAAATTTCTACAGTTGAGTTTGCTACTCTTATACTTAACTCTCTTTTTTCTCTCTCTCTCCTTTAACTGTGTTTTCTTGGGTTCCTATCGAAATACAGTGGTACCTCGACTTAAGAGCAGAAAACTGTTGGCGTTTTAACTGCCACCTTACACATTTGAGATATGGTCTGCTCGACTTACAAGTATTTTTTTCCATTTTTTTGATATTTTAATTATTTTTTCAATTTTTTAGATAGGTACCCTGACTTAAGAGTAGTTCGACTTAAGAGCATGCATTCACAACGGATTAAATTCGTAAGTCAAGGTACCACTGTACATTAGAAGTTCAATGGTTCCATCCAACTGGAATTCAGTTTTTCAAGTGTCGAAACTCAGATGCTACCATCGTCAATGGAACCTCCCAAAATAAAACTCCTCTTCTTTTCTTTGATGTACAGTGAGATGTGAGTGTCAGATGCCAGTAAAGCTTGTGCAGAAAGATGTACACTCTTCCCGGTTCAGCTGTTACACCAGAACTGCAAAATAAAGTTGCAGGAGCTGCCTGCATTACACTTCTCCCAACTCAGCCTAAATGCTGTAAGCCACTGACCATTATTAGAGCGAAGTGTTCAACCCTGAAATACAATCTATACAAGTCTTTGAGCTGTCCCATTTCTTAAGTTCAGAATTTTCCCATCAGTAGAAAATTTTTCAGCCATTTTCTAATAAATTTCAATTTTTCTTCCTAGATAGAGAACAAGTAGAGAACATCTACACTCTGGTGAGACCTTTATTAGGCCATTTTAAAATAAAAACTACATATTCAAGTGTTTAACATTAGTATCTTTTCAAATGGCAAGATATTACAGAGTTGGGGAGTAGGGAGATTTTGGGAAAGCTGAAACTCAAGTCCTTATTGTACTTCAAAGAAAGCTAAAAGGTTTCAGGATGTTCAATTTGGCACGTATATTGTACCTAATTTTTTAAAAAGCAAGAAAAAAGCAATCAGCAGATCAACTCTTTTTTCATTATAGTGTTGAAAAAATGCACAACTTAGCACAAACAAAATGGCATCCTAATTTAAAGAATTTTGAAGGCTCCATCTTTTGTCTAAGGTTACTCACAAGACATTCCCTTACCAATACTCTGTTATCACAACATGTAATTGTTTATGTAATGCTTACATTTGAAATTTTTATTTAGATGAGATTGAGTTCAATATAGAATGCCAATGTCACAAATGTGCTACTATTTCTCTATATTGAACTGCAGACATGTAAACCAACGTATTTGAAAAGAAGTCATATAAACTCAACATTCACACAGAAAATGATAAGGGGGCTATATAAGCTACATCACACAAAAAGTCCCCTCTTCAACACAATAAACTCAGATATAAACTTTTCCTGAAGGGCAAACTTTCACATCTGTCTTCAAAAGAACACAACATACTGTCTGAAATTCTATCCGGTATCTTAGCATGTGTATCACAGAGTTAAGGTAAAGGTTCCACACACACACACCCGCACATGCGTGCTAATTGTGTCCAACTCTAGGGGAGGTGCTCATCTCCGGATTTAAGCCGAAGAGCTAGTGTTGTGCAAGTCCAAGGCCACTGTTTTACCTTCCTGCTTTTTATGGTTGTACCTATTTATCTACTTGCATTTACATGCTTTTGAACTGCTATGTTGGCAGGAGCCGGGTTAACAGCGGGAGCTCGCTCCGCTGCGTGGCACCCAGGATTCGAACTGCTGAGCTGCTGACTTTGCAGCCAACAGTTTTTGGAGCCTTAGTCCACTGAGCTACCATGCCCCGGCTAATCTCAGAGTTACACAAGCAGTAAGGAAAATCACACCTAGGAGAAAGCAATGTTCATGAAGACTTCTGCATACAAGCGGCACAAAAGCTGCACAATCAAACTGCACAATGCGAAGTGCCTGGATATAAAGTGCCACGGGTGTAACTTTATGTTATGTCATGAGAAAGTTTAACCAAAAATTCCCAACTTCAATAGGATTTCAGCAAGTGAATGTAAATTATTTGGTATGCGTATGTTCATAATAAATGATCACACGATTAACACTTTACAAATATTGTTGTTTTTATATTAGAGAAGCTGTGTAGCCAATTTGCCTATTTAATTCTAACTTGTTTATTTTGCACAATGTCATCAATGCATCACAAACAACCATGTGCAACACTTGACGTTAAAGAAACAATACTTAAACCGAGGCCAGTAACACGTCAAAGAAGAAAGACTGGAAACTTTTGTGAAAGGGTAGACAAAGTTACAGGTGCACAGCTGATTATTCATCTGATTTCACAGCCAGTATGAAATTACGTGTGCAAAGGAAAACTTGAAGAGGGAACAATGTCTGTGTGACTGTCCTTCCACAATCATCTAAGTTCAAGAGAGATACTTGCAATTGAGTTGTGTTTCCACAACAGTAGCAGATAAAGCCTGAGGTGGCAGTGATCAAAATTTAGCCAAGATTGTGTGTGTGTGTGTGTCCTTACAGTCGTGAACGACTCTTCATGACCCCATGTCCATGGAGGTTTTTTGGCAAGAATACTGGAGTGGCTTGCCAGTTCCTGGTGGTCTCCCATCCAAGTACTAACCCGGGCTAACCCTGCTTAGCTTCCAAAATCAGGCGAGATCAGATGTGCTTTGGGCATCTAGGCAACTTTAGCCAAGATTAGTTGCCTCCAATTCTTTTGAGAGGTCTGTTCAAGCTTTCTACCCCTTTACCACAAGAAAGCACATGCATCTGTTTGTGTTGTCACTTAGTAAGAGAGAGACTAAACAGGTTTCAATGTCCATAATCCTACTGAGGCTTGCCTAAGCTCTGCATAAGGTACAGAGGCTACTTGTGACTAAATAGTATGTCAGATTGCACGACCAGGCGATAAAAGCGACATGCACCCTGGCATCTCATCAATTAGCAACAGCAAGTTCAACATTTATTTATTTATTTATTTATTTATTTATTTATTTATTTATTTATTTATTTATTTATTTATCCAACCCACCTGGCTTAAAAGGTCACAAATATCAATGGGATCTCTCTCTCTCTCTCCATTTTCTCATAAGATGCAGTCATATTGTCCTGCTCCTCAGAACAGGAAGAGAAAAATCAGAAAAGCAAACAATTCTAGTAGTGTTATAATATTTTTTTTACTAAGGTATCTACTGAGTTCATACTGAAACAGTAATTAGTAGCATGTTTAACCTTCACTTATGTACAAAGGTTCTTTGCATTAAGCTCTAGGGTTGTGATTTTCTCCTTTCAACGAGGCTCTTCTGTTTGTTAACAGCTGCTATCAGCAGAGATTCAACAAGTGCAGTTCTTTCTAACACCTCAACTCCATGCCAGGAAAAGCAGCACTGTTGGGGTTCTTAATGTCATACACGAGATATAAGGCAAACCAAAGTCTCTCTGTCACTTAAAAAAAATCAAACCCTAAATCTGTTTTTTTGCCTATGCTGTCAGTTATCTTAAGAGCACAAGAAAGCCCTGTGCTGCTTTTGCTTTTGAAATTCACTACTGCCATCCTACTACTTATTCAACAGGCTGCCAAGATATTTTCCCAAATGTATTTAATGTTTCAGCTAAGCCAGAAAAATTAAGCCCTAATACATTTTAAAATGTTAAAGCAAAGAATCTATTAGAAACAAGGGATTCCTTCCCCCAGATTCTGATTGGTGGAATTTTCAGGAAGTGCCTTCAGTTTCCATGGTAAGAGTGGGAAGATAAACATGCCTGCGATATTCAGCTATGATCCCCAAACCACTTCAGAAGGATGCCTGCATCACAGAGTTTACTGCCATGCAAATATATCTGTACAGGAGCAGACTTCTAGTTCAGTGATGCATCACACAAAATCAAGCCACTGGAAGTATCCCTGGGAAAGGGTGATGACTCCAGTCCAATACATTTCTACTTGGAACAGGATACCAACCATGCTAAGGACAAAGAATCAGATACAATCATTTCTACAACTACCCTCCCTTGACCAACTTAGCTGTGACAATGTGAGACATGTTTAAGACAGTGGTTCCCAACCTGGGGGTCGGGACCCCTTTGGGGGTCGAACGACCATTTCACAGGGGTCCCCATGAGCCAGTGAAGAAAAAGGCGCAAACGGCTTGGGTCTGGAGGAGGAGGGGGAGTTACAGCTTGATAGGAGATATCAGTCAATGGCATCGGAGGCTGCGATTGGCTAAGGGTGCCTGTAGAGGGAAGTTCTCTCTGGCACCTGGGGCAGTGGCCTGCCAAAGGGGGCTTGTGGCCTCTTCCAAGCAGGGCAAAGTGTCTCCACAACATGGGGAACTGTATTAAAGGGTTGTGGCATTAGGAAGGTTGAGAACCACTGCTTTAAGGTATTTATGTATATATTCTGTTTTGGATTTCTAGTCTATATTGAAAAATACAGGCACCTAAAGCCATATTAGTCTCATGTGCTTTTTCACTACCATATAAAGCTGGGCTACACATTTCTCTCAACACATGAAGAGATGAACTGTGGTATCCAGTTTAGAAGACAAATTCTTATGATTTTCCAGAATGAACATATCTGTGAAGGATTCTGTGCGTCTTTCCCTCCTCCCACCTCCAAAAAGGGCCTATTTTTTTGTCAGAAAACAGCAGTTCAGCTGTGGTTATTGTTTTGACATGCGGTATATATCACCCCATAGTGCAACAGCATTCTCTGGGCAGTTAACAACATAATAACACTCCCCTCCCTCTGCCAGCTGGGTACTCATTTTACCAACCTCAGAAAGCTGGAAGCATGAGTGAACCTCGAGCTAGTTACCAGAATCCATCAGGATCAAACTCAGGTTATGAGCAGAGAGGCCTGACTGCAGCACTATAGCTTAACTATTGTGCCACAGGGTTTCCTTACCATGACCATTCTCTCGTAGAAAAGTGACTAAATAGCTGCTGTTGCCTTGGAGCAGAGGCAAGCAGAGAAAAATCATTCAGGACCTTGTATTTAAAGGCAAGACTTTGATCCTAAAGATTATGAGAATTCAGAACCATCCCAAATAATAATCGAGACTTTTTTCAGGGATTTGTTTAGAAGGGAAGGCAAATTTGTCCAAATTGCCTAATTAAATACCAGTTGTGCTATGTCAAAGAGTTGATGCTAGATCAGTGTCAGCGAACCTATGGCATGGGTGCCAAAGGTGGCACTCAGAGCCCTTTCTGTGGGCACCAGACATCGCCCCTCCACAGCCACCTGTATTCAGGTTACATTGCTGTACCGGCACTTTGCGGGCACTCGGTCTCTAAAAGGTTCGCCATCACCGATCTAGGTCCTGAAAGGGACTACCTACAGACCAAACAGACAGAAGGCAGGGAAACTCACTCTAACCTTTCCAAATCTGTATAGAGCAGAACAGCAGGAGAGGATTTTTGTGACATCTAACCCAGGAAAGGACACCTCTGTGTTTTCTAGGATATACAGTACTTGGGCTTCTTTCCTATCAACTTGACCAACTCAAGTCAAGTGGCTTCATCAGAGCATTGGTCTGAGCACATGGCACAGACCAATTTCTTTTCAGATTCAAAACTGAGCTTGCAGTGCCAAGGAAGAACGCTGTTGTCAATCAACTGGGAGTTAGAAAACCTTGTAGGGCTACTGCAGAGCATCTAACTTCTGTCTATCCCAGATCTAAGCAAAGCTGTCCCATCCAGAAATATGATTATAACAGAAATATACCAACTACCCCCCAAAAAGCTGTATGAAAAAGGCCCAGGAAGGAGACTGGATTTTTTTTTTTGCACTGAAACCTTCCACTTATGACTCAACTACTTCTAAATATGCCTCCTTCTGTTTTTTTCATGTTTTTACGATACTACCGGTAGGCAAGTGAGGCTTGATCGGGATCACAGTGTGTTGACAAAGATAGCTTTAAACCTTTGCTCTGCCATTGCACCCTAGATGACTCCAGGCCACTCCACCCCAAAGCTGCTGTCACTGAAACCAAGCTGGCCTGATGCCAATTTCATTCATGGCAGAAAAGTTGAACACACCATTATTCCAGCCCCAACTACCTCCACCCTGCACCAATATATGTCAAGTGTTCCCCATGGCCCCCTGGGACTGGGAGCTCCAGGTAGGTAGGGTGCTAGCGGCTAAGGGATGGAGCCTCATTTGCATACAGGGTTCCCAGAATCCCTTGAGGTGGCCTCAAAATGCTCACTGCGACCTAGGTGTCTTGGCTTTCTAGAGGATATATATGCCAATCCAGAAATCTAGAAAGCTGGTGGGGTGTGGGTAGGGGCTGCACAGGGAGAAGTGCTCTCTGGTGGGCCACCTGGAAGCCGGCCGCACAGTCACCCACAGCATCTGGAGGTCAGCCACCTGCCACCGGAAATGTGGGACATTTCGGGAAACATAATTTTGCAGGAAGACAGTGGGGAAGAGTGATTGATCCGTGAATGTCCAACCCAAAATATGACACTTGACAGGTATGATGTATACAAGGACTTCCTACCCCGGGGAGGGGATATTTTTCAGGAAAGGACCCTATGTTGGACCTTATTATTCACATAGTATGCATACAGTATTCTATTATCCATTATTATGACTGTCATCATGGACCACTAACATTTCCAATGTTAAGTCTGCTATTGAAATAATTTCCACAAATAACCCTGAGACACAGACTTGCCTTACTACCATACCTGTATTGCAGACAGGAAAGTGGTCCACAAACATTTCAAAACTGCAGGATAGCCCAGTGGTTTAGGCACATCCGATCTCACCTGATTTTGGAAGCTAAGCAGGGCTGGCCCTGGTTAGTACTTGGATAGGAGACCACCAGGGAATACCAGGTGCTGTAGGCGCCTGGAATAGGAACTGGCAAACCACTCCAGTATTCCTGCTAAGAAAAACTCCATGGACATGGAGTCACGAAGAGTCGGTCACGAGTGTAACGACACAACACACAGACACACAGTGCCAGAGGTTGAGAGTTTGATTCCTCACTATCTCTTCTTGAGAGGGGCTGTACTGAATCACCCTTGGAGCTTTGCAGTTCCAAGACTATATTTAATAATTACAAAATGCCACCCAGATCTGATGGCTGAGTCAAGCTCTGAACTAGCGGCCCTAGAACACACAGTTCAGTCCTTCTAAGCCCCCCACCCCTACCACCCCACCCATTATTTTAGATCCTTCCTTTACATGAGATGTCATATAAGGACACACACAAACCAAGAAGAACGTAGACTTTAAAAGTGAACATGCGAAGAAACAAGTGATATTCCAAATGTGAGTGGAGCAATGTCTTACCCTGGTCTTGCTTACCCATTGCGCTTAGATAATGGTTGATGGCTTGACATGGAGGGCTGGGAGTCTGAGTAGCCTTGTCGCAACTCATAGGTACAGGACTCCTGTCGGTGTCAAAAGAGAAATACCCACTGGAGGATCGAGACAGCAGCGGGGATCTTCTGACAAACATGAACAACGGGGATCTGGTAGCAAACGGGCTGGGGCTGGAGGGTGGCGCCAACGGTCCCTGAGGGCTACTAGGGGACGAACTGTCCCTCTCACCCCAATTACCTTGACATTCAGTTTGTAAGGAGGTAGGGGCCCCAGGCCGAAAATGGTGAGATTCGGTGCGCCTTTCTGCAGGCTGCAACTGTCCACCTTCTCTTTCGCACTCGGAATGTAAATCAGAAGATTGCTTTGCCATTTGATTTTTCTTCCCTTGTCCTGTCAAAGGGGAGGGGAGGAGAGAGAAAAAATATTTCATATTACACCTAAAGTTCATCCCGCCTGGATTAACAAAAAAGACTTGATAAGAGAGGTTGTGGTTGTAATTAGTACTATAATGTTAACAACACACTGCCTTTTGGGTACCAATTATCCCTATCCCAGCATACCACATTTTAAAAGAATAAAAACATAGCTGAAGGTGTTAAAAATGTGTTAGCCAATGGGAAAACTTCACGAAAAAACAGTAACAAAAAGTTTTAAAACAGTACTTCGGCGGCTTGGGTAGGGTTTCAAGTTCCACCACACCGCGGAGAGAGAGCGAGAGAGAGCGAGGAGACGGTTTCTGTTAAGCGTGTTTTGTTCTTTTTTTTAAGATAGGGAGAATATAAGATCCTCAGCCCCTTCCAGTCATGGGGGGGGGGGGAGAGATTCCGTGTTGAAATGTTAAGTGAGGAGTCGATGCCGTGATTGTGCAGGACGGGGGAAGTCGGCCAGGCTCTCGCTCCATTGTTCTAGCGAATATGCTGATCACAGCAAGTCTGGAAGATTTGGCAAGAGCCCTCAGTTGTAAAGTGCGTCACAATAGAGTTTGTGCACTGCAAAAGGGCTCCTCCGGTTCACTCCTCCCCCCCCTCCTCCTCCTGTTACGGCCGCCGCTTGGCCGCCTTTTCCTCGCTGCACCGCCAGAGAAAGAGGCGCGGGCGGGAGCGTCTTCGCTCCGGGACCTTCCCGAGAGGAGGTACCCCTTGCGTCTTGCTTTGGCTTGAGCGCCGGCAAATCCAAAACGGAGACGCGAAGCACGACAGGTCATTTCAGGAAAGAAAACAGTACGGCCTCCCATGCCCGCTTCCACTCACTTTTATTTACTTTCTTTCCTCCCCCCTCTCTCTTTCTCTCTCTCTCTCTCTCTCTCTCTCTCTAACTAGAGAGAGCATCTAGTCCTCTTGTGTCGCTATGTGTACATTCTGAGCAGTTTGTCTCTACAGTATGTATGTGCATTTATACATTTTCGGACTCGGCTCAGCAAAGCGCCCCCTCGATCGGCGCGAGCAACAACAGGTTGGCGGAAAATGCCAATTTTTAAGAAATCCGCGTAAGAAGAGTAGACCACAAGTCGGGCCGCACCATCACAAGCGGGGGGTGGGCGGGCAAAAAAGGTGCGGGGCGAGAAAAGGGAAGGGGGGGAAGGAGTCCTGCGGGGGAGGCCAAGGCCAGGGAACTTATTGGTGGGGCGAAGGGGGAGGGGGAAGGAGAAGGGGAGGGGGCGAAAAAGGTAAACAGCCCCCCCTTCTTCCCCAGCTCGCGCGCTGTGACTTGGCAAGAGATCCAGTGGCTGGTCTCAGTCTTTCTTCCTCTCGGCGCTGGAACGGCACCGGGTGAGACTGACCACCAGGAGGAAGGTGGAGAGGACGGGTCACTCTCTCTCTCTCTCTCTCCTCCTCCTCCTCCCCCCCCCCTTTTTCTCAGATGGAGCCCAACAAAGGGAGACGGAGCGCAAGGCAAAGAGAATCACAAAAAACGAATAGGAAAGACAGAGGGGAGGAGATTTTTAAAAAGAAGAAGAGAGCGGGTGGAGCCATGAAACACATATTCACGCTTGAACCCCGGGCCGCCACCACGAACACCCCCCCACCCTCCCAATCACGCCACCACCACCCACCCACCCCGCCGCCCAGCTGCCACTTACGGCTTTATGGCTCCTGAGTCATCCCCGAAGAAGGGGGGGTGCAAATAACCCTCCAAAACTTCCTCCGGACCGATCGATCTCTTTCCCCCCCTCCCCCGCCCGCTCGGCGCAGGCAAGAGGAGGCTGGAACAGCAGCACCAGCCTTGGCCCCCCGCGCGGGCGCGGAGGGGGCGCCTGAACAGCGGCTCGCCTCCTCCTCCGCCCGGGAAGCTGTTCCTGGAGGATTGGCAGGAGGTAAATAAAAAAGTCTGCCGCTGGGGCCGCTCTCCCTCGCTCGCTCGCCGCCCGCACAAAAACCACAGGGCTCGCCCGCCGTCCTCGCCTCCTGACGTCCCTGCTCGCCCGCCCGCCCGCCAGCCACCTCGCTCGCCCGCCACCTCGCCAGGAGGGCACCGCCGCGCCGCCCGCGCCTCTCGCCCAGGCACAAGAAAGGGAGCCCCTCCCCTTTTCGCCTGGGGAGGGGGGGGAAACACATTGGCTGGGGCGAGCGGAGCCAATGGGAGCGCGCCAGGGGCGGCCTCGCCCCGCCCACTCCAGCGCGAGTACAATGTTTACAAACTCAGCCCGAGGGAGAAGGAGACACACGCAGGCACACAGGGCGCGCGCTCTCTTTTCTCTCTCGCGCGCGCTCTCTCTCCCGCAACCGCGCGGACCTCCCCACTCCTCCTCCTCCTCCTTTAAAGCCCGCCCGCCCGGCCGCGGCTTCCAGGAGCCGCCGGCCAGCCGATCGACGAACACAAGGTTTCCCTTTCCAGCCCGGGGGGTGGGGGGTGGGGGTGGAGGAAGGGATGCAATGCAACCCCGTCTACAGTTACAGACGCACGCCTCCTTCCCGAAAGCTTGGCGACCTGTTGACGGTGGTGGCTGCTGGCAACAGCTTTCGCGGGCAAGGACGGGAGGCTGCGTTAGTCGCCAAGTCAGAGGGAGAGAGCCTGCTAGGATCACCAAGAGGCGTCCACCCCGCGCTGCCCTTCTCCATCCCTCCACCACCACCACCACCCAGCTCCCCAGTTCTGACTTCATCCCGCTAGACTCCACCCCTCGTTTTTCTTGGAGCATCCCCCGCCCGAGAAGATTTTCATCCACCACCACCCCCCCAATTAATTTCAGAACATCTACCTCTCGTAGATCATGGGGCTGTTCTAACACAAGTCAACCCCGCCGTCCGCCAGCCCGCGCTTTTAGCTCCCAACTCGATTTGCTTCAGCATCCTCTTCCTCACCAGCACGAGGCAGCCTGATGCAGATGCCCACCACTTCGCGTTACCTACCTGTAAACATGGCTCCTCCCGTCTCTCCTCTTTCACAACCCTCTCTCTCACACACACACAATGCGACGCTGTAAATCCTTTGCTATGGAGAGAGTCCCGTTCTGTTCTCCGTCTCCCTACAAGCAGCCAAGACCAAACAGCCCCCCTCCCGGAGTTCTTACAAACAGACCCTTCTACGATCACTCTGCCCCCCCTCCCCAACCATCCCGTGTCGGATCCTGCTTTGATAGAAATGTAAAATGGGGTAGACCTCTTTCCAGGCACATCTAATGAAAGGGATGGCAGCCCACAAAACTGATGCCAAACACTTGTTCAGATGCCACAAGGCTCTTGCTTTTTATCCCCCCCCCAGGGAAATGCCATAGTAGATTATGTGTTGTTCCTCAGTCAAAGCACCATCCATCCAGCCTGCATAAGGTGTCACTTTTTCTCCCATCTCTTGGGGTTTTAAGTCCCTCACAAGCATGCCACGAAAAAAATACAAAATATGAGATTGCACCTATTACTGACAAGCCTGATTGCGTTGGTTTGGTCATGCCCTGCGTGCTGATGAGGAAACTCTAACCAAAAAGGGTCTCACCCTGCAGGTCAGCAAATCCTAACTGAGGGGTCACCCACAACAGCACTAGATGAACACCCTCCAGAATGACATAAGTTGTCTTGAGTTCACTCAGACTTAGCCCATGACCATGCCAAGAGGACCCCACCATCAAGTGGGACAAACGCTAAGAAAAAGAAGACAAGCGTGCCATGATTCCCTTCCACAACACCCTCTGTAGTTCTAACTAGCAGCATAAAAAGTCCCATATCCCCACCATACACAGTATAAATGCTGTATGTCTCTATGTCTGTGAAGATTCTCAGTCATCCAGGTGAGTGTATCTGGAAGTTGAGTCATGGCAACTGGACTTATTTTCCTTGAGAGACTGAAATGTTTCAGTGCTTATCCAAACCGCTTCGTCAGTCTGAATGACAAAGCTGTTTAGATGAGCAGCGACACGTTTCAATCTCTCAAGGAAAAGAACTCCAGTTGCCATGACTCAACTTCCAGATGTATACAGTTCTGCAACGCTCCTTCCCCAGGTTATGCACCACTGTCCTTCCTATATCGACAAATAGCTTGCCTCACAAGCAGGTCCTCATGCTTCCATTACCCATAGTACTCAACCAAACCCTTCTAAAAGTTCATATGTGAGTCCCACAGTTTAAAATGTCATTTCTCTACACATATTATCTATTGCCAAATCTAGGAGACTCAGGCAGATGTATCCTGTTCTAACGCATCTAAAATGAGACCCACAGTGCAGTTGTAGGTTAATGAGATAGATTTTTTGTTCCTAAAATTACAGTGCTGTAATGTTCTGAGTTCTTTACACCAGTAATTTCCAGGAGTTTTGTCCTTATATATATATATCTCCTTCCCTGCTCCGTTGCTCATGCACCATTGCTTGTGGACACCTCTCCCTGCACTACTGAGGCATCTGATGCCTCATGAGATGAGGGTGTTCAGCAGTGAAGCCTCACAACACCTCATTTTTTCATCTGCTCCCTCCCCCACTCCTGTGTGTGCCCACATTAGGCATCACCAGTCTCCCTCACACTTCCTCCAACTATGATTTCTTCTGTTCCACCCCACACACTGGTTTTTTTTTTAAATTAAGGAAGTTCAATTGCACAAAATCACACACATACAGGGACTGGGCTGTTCTCAAAGGTGAGTTTCAAGGTGTGTAGAAAAGGAAGTGCAATGATGTTGAAGAACAACAACAACAAAAGCCAAAGGGTTATGGAGAGACAAAAAGATCTGGGAAAGTGGCCAAAAAAAACCCACTTAGTTCCTACCCATACTGTTATTAGGGATGATGTCATCTTGATAGTAGGACAAAAAGAAAAAAAACCCAGAAGCTTCAAGGACCAATCAGGTCCAACTGCCTTGTCTGGATAAGGTCAGTAACACTGAGGTAACACTGAGGTTTGAGTATACTGTATAAGAAAATCAGGTGCAGTGTCTTTTCCTCACAATTATACAATTCAAAGAGTTGTGCCCTTGTCTTTCTGCTTTTCCCCACAAGATTGTGTTACATAGAGGTCATAGGTTAATACAAATATAGGATATAAAAACATATTATTTGATTATTTATATTTTTCCTGCATTTTCACTACATAAATAAACAATATTGAAGGCAGCTAAGAAATACAGTGGCACCTCGACTTAGGAGCAATTCGACTTAAGAGCAGAACATTTTAGATATGGTCTGCTCGACTTACAATTTTTTTCTTTCTTTTTTTTTAAACTCATTTTTTCAGTTTTTAGATAGGTACCCCAACTTAAGAGTAGTTCGACTTGAGAGCATGCATTGAGAACGGATTAAATTTGTACGTCAAGGTACCACTGGGTATTACTAACAACGAAGTAAAATATTCTTCACACTGGTCCCAACAATGATGATCACAAGGCACTTTGAATCCCACTGGTGGTAGGAGGGGGATATGACCTGGATTTTAAAAAAAGAACAGTAAATGTTAGAAGAATTTAAAAAGCCTTTCTAACAGCAGTGACAGTGAGAGAAGTGATCTCAGATTGTATGGGAATGCATACAGTTGCGTACAGTTCTGGTCAGTGCCTCTCAAAAAAGACATAGTGGAACTGGAAAAGGTGCAGAAGAGAGCAACTAAAATGATTACTGGGTTGGGGGATCTCCCTTATGAGGAAAGGTTACAGCATTTGGGGCTCTTTAGTCTGGAAAAAAGGCACTTGAGGGGGGATCTGATTGGGACGTACAAAATTATACAGGGCATGAGTAAAATAGATAGACGCTCTTCTCCTTCTCACAAAATACCAGAACTAGGGGACATCCACTCAAATTGAGGGTTGGGAGAGTGAGAACAGACAAAAAAAACTTCTTTACCCAATGTGTCATTAGTCTGTGGAATTCCCTGCCACAAGAGGTGTTGATGGCATCCGGCCTGGATGCCTTCAAAAGGAGATTGGACAGATTCCTGGAGGAAAAGTCCATCACAGGTTACAAACCATGATGGAGATGTGTCATCTCCAGGCTTTCAAACAGGGTACTTCAAGGGCTACATGCAGGGGAGTGGTATGAAGAGACAGATATCTGGTCTCGTGTGCTCCCAGATGCATTTGGCGGGGTTGCTGAGATACACAGGAAGCTGGACCAGATGGGCCTTTGGCCTGATCCAGCATGGCTCTTCTTACGTTCTTATGTTCTAACAATTATTTCTTGAGATTGTTTCTCAAACTAGAGGCACAAGTGGTGCAGGTGGTTCAAATAGTTATACAGGTCTTACTAGTAACAGGTCTATAAACAATCAACATTGTTGGCCTTTTCATCTTTTTCTTTTCATTGCCTATCCTTGGCCAGCTGCCTGTCCAAACAATTGCAGTGCTAATATGTTACTGCACACCGTTAAGTCCAAGTACCGTTTCCCTCAGCTGATTATCACACAACCCTTTTAAAAAAACACATGTTTTCGTACAGCGTGAATTACTACCTTGAGGTTACTAGGAGTGTGTTCACATGGGGAAATAGGTAGCAATCTGGACTACTTGTGGAACGGCCCGGGGTGATCTATACACATTGTTCCTAGCTTTCATATTGCCTTTTAATGATGTAAGATGGCTCTTTACTCATCCTTCTTAGCTTTAAATATTGTATTTTAATTATGTTAACCGGCATTGTTATACTCGGTTTTTGACTTTAGATATTGGCTTTTAATAAATAAATAAATATTTTAACCCTATTAAAAGACAATACAACTCTATTAAAAGACTCTACGTCTATACAGTCTAACATATTCATATTTGTATATTGTAGTTTTTTTCTTTTTTTTCACATTTACTTTTTAGATCCAATTTTATAGTGTATATTTATATATTGGATTTTTATTTTATTCTTTATCTCTATTATCTATTATCTTCTTTCACACCTTACACTTTTTTGTGCACTTATTCTTCTTTATTTGTTCTTTATATTGGGAGCTGTGTAACAAGTAAATTTCCCTGATGTGGGATCAATAAAGATTTATCTTATCTTATCTTATCTTATCTTATCTTATCTTATCTTATCTAAGAACCAGCATATTTATTTATTTATTTATTTATTGTTGAATTTATATCCCGCCCATCTTCCCAACGGGAACTCTGGGCGGCGAACATGGCTGAACAAGTCAGCAGATACAAACAATTAAGTACAATACAAAATATTAAGAAAACAGAGACCAACAAATCAACGTGAGGTAATTAAAAAACATATTAAGAGAGCTGCGGCAGAGGCGCACCCTTAAATTAAAATCTCGCCGCTGCTATCAAGTTCAACCCAATTATCGATGGCGGGGAAAAAAAAAGGCTAGGCTAGGTCACCAAAGGCCTCGCGGAATAGGATGGTCTTCACCGCTTTACGGAAGGCCAGCAGGGACTCTGCAGAGCGCACTTCGCTAGATAGAGTGTTCCATAAGGATGGAGCGGCCACCGAGAAAGCCCGGTTCCGGGTTAGGGACCGCCTGACTTCTCGGGGGGATGGAACCTGTAGCGAGTGCGCCCGTGACTGCCGAACCGGTCAGGCCGATGTTGACCGCTGGGTGATCCGCTCCGCCAGGTAGGAAATGCACTGCATCTTAATCCTGGTCTGCATCCTAGATCAGTGATGGTAAACCTTTTAGAGATCGAGTGCCCAAACTGCAATTCAAAACCCAGTAATTTTTTTGCAAAGTGCCAATGCAGCAATTTAACCTGAATACAGGTGGCTGTGAAGGGGCGATGCCGGGTGCCCACAGAAAGGGCTCTGAGTGCCACCTTTGGCACCCCGTGCCATAGGTTTGCCATCACTGTCCTAGATGGATCAACCTCTGCTTTTTTTTGGGGGGGGGGCTGGGCTGGAGCGATTCCCTAGCAGACAGAAAGGTCACTTTAGGAGAGATCATTCTTGTGAAATTGACCCTTCATGATGCAATCAGAGCATTCCTTTGCAGCCATCTGATCTCATCCTAACACAGATAAGGGGAACTAGAGATGGTATGGTAGTAGTTGCAGAAGGAAGGTGAGAGCAGGCAAGTGGGTCAAACAGGCAGGGCAATGATGCTGAGTGGGGGGTAGTGAAAAAAGGAATGAAGGTCTCTATCAGAAGGTCTTCTTTTTTCAAAACAATAACACTTGAAAGATACAGATTTGAAATTTGTAATCCTTTTCACATTTGCCTAGGAGAAAGCTATGTTGCATATAAAAGAACATGCATAGGATTATTATCCTTTTAATGCTTCTTCTTCTTCTTCTTCTTCTTCTTCTTCTTCTTCTTCTTCTTCTTCTTCTTCTTCTTCTTCTTCTTCTTTTGCCCAGGACACCAGAAATGGGGACATTGCATAGCCAATAACAAAGGCCAAGAAGAGTTGTAGTTATAAGACATTTGGATCTGGCAGGCCAGACATTCTCCACCCTGTGTATGGCATGCCACCCCCTTAACCTTGAATTACCAGGCTGCCCCATTCTGCGCTCCGGATTTTTTTAAACTTCAGCTCTTGACACGTTCAACACATTTAAGCAGCTTAATGTTGGAAAAAGGTAGAAAAATCCCTTTCATCCTAACATTTTAAGCATCCACCTGGACCGCACTGTGGGATTTATCTGCCCTGGGTTAAACCAAAACTACATTGCACACAGCACTCTTTTTTTTAAGGGGTTCCCTCTTTCTACCCCAATATTATCACAACTCCCTGGCTACAACACCATCTACTGCAGCCATGGATTTTAAGAATATCTAAAAGCTACATCCTGGTAAAGCACATCTTTTACCATGTCTGAACTTCTGGGACCTGCTTTGAAGAAGAGTTATGTAAACTCGAAAGCTTGCAGTCTTTCTTGTTTTTTTTTTATTTTTAACAGTGGTCTATATAAAGGTATCACCTGTGACCCATTTTTGCAATTGTGTTTTGTGATGGCCACATGGCTCAACCCCTTTTTTGCTTTGATACAAGTATCACAGAAGGGGATGGGAAGCCCCCACAGACCTGAACATCCGAAATAAGATCCCCTTCGTTTTCTGTGCCATTGCTGTTTCCCTGCCTTGATTTTATGGTGGAAAGGAAAGGCAGGATACAGATATATTTAAAACAGACCACAACACACACAAGCACACACATAGAGAAGCCACCACTCTCTCTCCTCTCTGGGCAAGGCGCAAGACATATTACTGTCTAAATCAGAGCAGCAAATGACTGCCTTCTCTCCAGCCAGCAACATAGCATTTTATAAAATACAAATAAATTATTTTGACATCTGATGCAAAATACTGCAACCCCCCTCTCAAATACTTCTCTCCTCCTTGCTAAGTTTTTAAAAGAGCGAATAAAATAACTATCATTTTGCTCTAATTCAGACTCACAACAATTCTTAGTGTTCCTGTAAGATCAATCTGGCTAGCGGCTGCTAAATTAAAAAAGCAAAACAGCAAAGTGTTCTGCTTATATACCGCCCGATACAAATTCAAGTAGTCTCTGGGCAGTTTACAGTTTTAATTACAATATTCAGGCTACACATGCCCCCCCCCCACCCAGCAAGCTGGGTACTCATTACCACTTGATAAGCCTCATTCTTGTGTTAAGAAACCCTTGTTATTTTGTCTGTTATCTGCATCCTCTCTGGGACCTAAATCTCTCCAGCACAGAATCAATTTAGGGGCCATGCATTTGCACTTGTAGGAAGAAATAAAATGTTGATCCGGGAGAGCTCCCCCTGGAATAAATCTGTTAGCTTTTCATGTGGTTACAAGATTTTGCCTTTCTCCCAATACCTTTTTCTTTCTCCTCTTTAGTTTGCATATATAACATTGGCTGTAGTTTTTTTTAAAACCCTGTGTGGTGCAGTAAGGAAATTGATGGAGTAGGAGGAATCAGAAGTCCTGGGTTCGAATCCCTCTCTGCTCAGCCATTACTGTAAGGCCTTTGATACGGTTCCCCATGGTATATAGAAGCTGGGGGTGGGGGTGGGGGTGGGGGAGGAGTAGAACAGGTAAAGCCAGTTGGTATGACTCAACTTCCAGATAAACTCACTGGGATGACTGAGAATCTTCATAGACCTTATTGGGGGCCCTATAAGGCGGCTCTGGCTGGGTGCATAACAAGCAACTTTTTGATGTCCTTTCCGGGCGACCAAAAACACCGCCACCAACCTTCCCCCAGCCCCCGCCCCGCCTGTTGTGACAAGCGGCGGATCCAGCCTTGCCTGTACCCCACTTGAAACACCTGGAAAACAAGGATCCGCTCCACCCCACCCGCGATCCCGTTTTTACACGGAGAAGACGCCCCAGCCTACCTTGGCTCTCCACGGGCTTCCTTACCCAGCCTTCTTCTTGATGGCTCCCGACGAGGGGGGGTCATCCAGAGGCGCGGGAGCGAGAAGGTTGCTAGCAAAAAGAAGCCTTGGGGTTCTGGAGAATCGTCCGGCAGGATCGCGCGTAATTTGCTCCTTCGTCCGGACGGCGACCCCGACCCCGGCTCGGCTTTCGAGTAACGCCGGGCGCGCACGCCCCACACGCGCCTCCGCCGAGGGGCTCTCAAAATCCTGACAATCAACTCACACAATTGATATAGGGCCAGGCGCAGGGCTGGTTTATTTATTTCTTTACTTTCATTTTACCCACCGTTTGTTTTCAAGCACGCACATATATGTTAGATAACACTTCTTCATTTCGGTTGGGTACGAACCCAGCAGGTGATATTCCGCGTTATGCATTTTGAAAAAAGAAATATGGGGATGATTTTTTTTAAGGCGCGAGAAGCAATTAAGAGGTTTTGTGAAACTTAATACAGTATAAGATGCTGAACTCTTCCCTGAGATTCAGAATGCAAGTTTTAAAAACGCTGAAAATTGTCTGAGAGGCATAAAGCGCTTATATTTATTTCATCATACTTGTTACTAAACAGGTGTGTGTGTGTGTGTGTGTGTGTGTGTGTGTGTTTCCAGCATTCTTGGGCAGTGGAAACGGATCAAACGTGCTTAGCCAAGGATATGGTACCAAAAAAAAAAAAACCCGCTACTGTTAATCCCACATACTGTATATTACATTAATAAAAAGCTTGTGTTCAGTCACAGGTGGCTTTTGGACAGGGATGGGAGTCACCTCACTCCAGACTTTTATAGGGAAGGAGCCCCACCCAGCCACAAGTGTTCACATCATTTGGTCTCCTCCACCCTTTGTACAATTCAGGCATCACAACATAAAATAAATAAATAAATATAATAAATAGATTATGAGGGAGTAAACAGAACAATTTCTATACATATAAATACATTTTCTAAATCTATTTAACATTTACAGATGACTTTCATGGAAACTCATTAAATCTTTGTATACAGTATAGTACACTATTTTTTAAAGGAGGACTCGCGGCTGGGGCAGAGTGCGATTTTGAGTGTGGCATTCACTGTACTGTAGTGGGATACAGATCACCAAAGCTTGTTAGTCTTTAAAATGTAAGCTTCTTGCTTGCTTTTGTAGCCACAAACCACATCTACTGCTGGAAATTTTGAATACTGTACATAGATTACGTACATAGATCTTGCTCATTATTAGTCAGGCTTGGTCTAGGCTTGGCAATACCATTGCATTTATACATCAAGCATTTAAAATATGTTACTTTTTGCATCTTATACAAATCCTGTAAGGTAGATGAGTCTTCAAAAAGCTACCCGTTACTGTTTAACACATACATATATATTTTAAAAAGTCTTACAACACTGTTACGACAAATGGTTTTATTTTAGCATGAGTGAAAATTCATGCTAAAAGGAATGTCACAAGACACCCTTTCTCCATCTCTGTAAGGTAGATCAGAGATAGGAGATTTCTGCGTGTGAGTGTGAGTGTGTGTGTGTGTGCGTGCGTGCGTACATGCTCTTGCAGATTTGGAATGGCTCTTGTTGCCTTCAGTTTTCCTCAAGATTATTGTTTTTTTACACAAGCTTGTCTTCTCATGATGTGCCAAGAGTATGAGAGTGTCAGTTTTATCATTTTTGCTTCTAGCGTTCAGGCTTGATTTGATCTAGAGCCCATTTGCTTTCCATTTGGGCTGCCCATAGTATCCAACAAAGGAATCCTCCAGAACCATATTACAAAGGAATAAATTTTTCTTGTTACCTTTCTTCACTGTTCAGCTTTTCGTATCCATACTAATTAAAAATGTTAGAAGAGATTTTGATACTGTGATGTGGAGAAATCCAGACTTGGTCTTTTAAGTGAAATGACAATTTTATTCCGAAGATAATAAAAAAGATGTCTTTCCTCACAGGATGATATCTAACAGCTATGCCCTCATATTTAGAAAATGAATACAATACTAGAAACATTACAAATGCATCCTCCTGCATTGGGAAAGAATGTGGCCAGGGGATTTGACTTGGATTTGATATCCCTTAAAATAGAGAACTGTGCTCTGTAAAGATATGTCCAGATAATGAATGTTTGAACTAAGAGATATCCTTTTTCAATGCCAATACTGGTTTTCTATAAACTTCTGTGCATGTGGCTGTTCCTGCATAGATGAGTCCCTTGGTGGCTGGTGAAGCCACCTTCTAGAGTGCTATGAATACACTCCTGCTTTTGGTCTGTACTTGAAAGAAAGTATCCAGTGGGTTGAATGAAGCCTTTTCCCAACATTGGTTCAGAACATAACTTCTGTAAAATAGAGAGTACAATGCAGAATGGATACACAGGACCTCTGAAACTGGACTCACCAGCTGCCATTAGAGAGTTCTTACCTTCTACTCTATCAACGGTACCAATGTAAGTCGTGTCAGTGTCAACACTCAGCATCAGGAAGTAGTTGTGATCACTCCAGCAGGCAGCATGTTCGCTGTCTACTCTCGGGCCCCAAAGTAGAAACACCAGTAATGGCCCGCTGACTTGTAGCTGCTATCTAAAGACACTACAACAGTGATGGCAAACCTTTTAGAGACCAAATGGCCAAACTGCAATTCAAAACCAACTTTTTTTTTTTTTTTTGCAAAGTGACAATATGGCAGTTTAACCTGAATACAGTTAGCTGTGAAGAGGCGATGTTGGGTGCCCACAGAAAGGGGTCCAAGTACCACCTTTGGTACCCCTGCCATAGGTTCGCCAACAATGGGCTAGAAGCATGGGAATTTGCCTTCTACTAAGCCTCCCACCTGAGGACTAACCAGGATTAAACCTTGCTTGACTTTTGAAATAGCATGAGATCAGGTATGTTTGGGGTAGTATGATGGTGCTGGTTTTATTTTTCTGTTTTATTACTGCAAATTCCAGAATTCTCCATTTTGGGAGTTCCACCTGCAAGACCCACATCTAAACTGGAGAAAGGCCCAACAGGGAGGTTTTGTGACCCAGCCTAGGTCAAGTTCCCTCCAAGCAGTGGGACCACTCCCTTTTCTAACAAAAAAACTAAACTGGAACTCAGCTTATTCTAGCCCAGGAAGCCTTCCAGCCCAGCTTTGTCCAGGGGAGTACAATTTAGGTGTGGATCTGACAGGTTACATTCCTAACATGGAGATTTCTGGTATCAGAGAGGGAGAGGAAAACGATACATCGCTAAAGCTTCAGTGAACCCACAGCATGAAATGGCTATTGGCACAGAGGGAAATAGAAATCTCAATGCATCAAATGCTCTTTAAAGCACTATTCTACTTCTGTCCCTTTTATTGTTTTTTTAATTTATTTCATAAAAGTGAGATCAAACATATAACAGATAAAATGGAAAACCAATATGGTTTAAACACAAAATTATAATATTGCAAAAGCAAGGGGGTGGAAAGAAGAAAGGGGAAGCAAAGAAAAAAGTAAAGCAAAACACAAATATGTCTATACATCAGCTTCTATGAAAGATTTCTAAATATTAAAAAATATATGCATGCATAGTTGCCTTCTGGCTGTGATACAGTATGCTCATGTCAATAGTGTTGTCAGTTCTTCTATGCACTGGATTACTGGTAGTGGGCATCTATCTTTTTAGTGTTGCAAAGCTAATCTTTCTGCAGTTGTAAGAGGTGTGGAGATATCATCTATGCTGGGCCAGTAGAAAATTAATGCAGATAATAACATCTCTCCAAAATGAGTTGATGTCTGGAAATAACCAAAGTATCTGGTTACTTGATACATCAAGAGAATCATATTTAGATTATTTAGAGAGCCTTCCTAAAAAAGATGTGCAGTGGCCACTGGCCAGTATATTCTAAACATGATCTTTTGTTGAGAAAGTCATAGCTTAAGATCTATAGCTATCTCAGGTATATTGGTAAGTACAGTCTTCCATTTATTAGTTCAATACACTATTTCCCTATTCCATTCATCTCTGAGAGTTTGTATATCACATTAATTGACAGTAAATATTTATAAAGAAATAATGTAGGTTACTCTATTCGTACTTCTTACCACTGCCAGGTCAACCTGTTCATCCTCGGCTCGTCAGGCTGTTATTGTAGAAAGAAATCAGCCAGAATATCAACCATGCCAAGACCTTGAATATAGGTGGAACTACATAAAAGAAATAAGATTGTAGATTAGAGGAATGACTCACTGACCAGGGGAAGACACAGACGGAGTGAAAGATGACGAGTGAATTATTCAGAAAAACAGGAAAGAGAGAGAAAGAACTTTGACACAGAGCAGATGAAGTTCAAAAGCTTCACTTAATGAAAAGAAAAATGGAAAGAATTTGTTTTGTACAACTCCTGATAGACTCAACGAGTAGCATATGTGCTTCTTGCAACAGGAGTGGATATGTTTTATGGTTCTGTTGCTTGGGGCCCTTTCTTCTCCTGAAGAATCAGCTGCCACCACCACTACTGATTAATTTTGAGAGGGTATCAACTCTCAGTTGCTCTTTCAACATACTTTTATGACCTTAGAGTGTCTTGTTTTTATTTATTTATTTATTTATTTACAGAATTTTTAAAGCTGCCCCACTACCAAGTGGTCTCTGGGCAGCAGATCGTTTAGGGGAGGAGGTGACTAGATGTACCATAATGATTCAAGCTTGGGAAAAGGATAGCAGGGAATGACGAACAGGCCAAAATCCCCATTTGGTGCTTCTTCCTATGTGGAATCCCCGAACACTCAGAAACTGGTAGTTGTCATGGGATATTAGTCAGGATTTGTTTTTTGACAGTGCAGGTCACGACGATGAGTGGCTAGGTTGCTTTGAAGCTTCTCCAGCATCTCTCACTGCTAGCAGGACACTTGCATACTCTGGTAGTAAATAGATTCTGCACTCTGAAACATTAAGTAATCTGGAGAAGTAGCCTTTCCCCTGGGGAGCAATCACATTGCATCTCTTAAAGCACTGTTTCCCAACCTTCCTAATACCCCGACCCTCATGTTGTGGTGACCCCCTTGCGCTGCTTGGAAGAGGCCACAAAAATAGGCCCTTTTTGGAGGTGAGAGGAGGGAAAGGTGCACAGAATCCATCACAGATATGGCCATTCTGGAAAATCATAAGAAATTGTCTTCTAAACTGGAAGATACCACAGTTCCTCCCGTCATGTGTTGAGAGAAACGTGTAGCACAGCTTTATATGGTAGTGGAAAAGCACATGGGACTAATACGGGTTTAGCCATATCGAGTCCATTCCAATATGCAATTACATGCCTATGTTTTTCAATATAGACTACAAATCCAAAAGAGAATGTATACATAAATATCTTAAAGCAGTGGTTCTCAACCTTCCTAGTGCTGTGACCCTTTAATACAGTTCCTCATGTTGTGGTGACCCCCTTGCCCTCCTTGGAAGAGGCCACAAGCCCCCTTGGGCAGGCCACTGCCACAGGTGCCATAGGGAACTTCCCTCTACAGGCACCCCCTCAACCAATCACAGCCTCCGGTGCCATTGACTGACATCCCCCTCCAACCTATCAAGCTGTAACTCACTCTTTCCCCCCTCCTTTCCCCTTCCCCTCCAGACCCAAGCCATTTGTGCCTTTTTCTTCATTGGCTCATGGCGACCCCTGCAAAATGGTCCTTGGACCCCCAAAGGGGTCCCGACCCCCAGGTTGGAACCATTGTCTTAAAGTAAGAAAGTTGCTATTTATTCTACAGAATTCATTGTGATGCAAAGGTCGAGATTCAGGAGCCCATGTTTTTCACTACTTCTCAGGTATAAAATACGTTTAAATACTTGAAAGGTATTCATCCAGAGGAGGGGCAGGGTCTATTCTTAATCATCCCCGAGCTCAGGATACATAATAATAGGATTAAATCACAGGAAGCCAGATTTAGACTGAAGTGTCAGGAAAAACTTCTTAACTGCTAGAGCAGTCGGTCAGTGGAACCAGGGACCTCAGGAGGGTGGTGGGCACTCCAGCACTGGAGGCATTCAAGAGAAAACTGGACAGCCCTCTGTCAGTTCTGCTTTGATTTGGATTCCTGCCTTGGGCAGCATATTTATTTATTTATTTATTTATTTATTTATTTATTTATTTATTTATTTATTATTTGCTGGCTTTTTCATAGGATTCTACATCTTTCACCTATTTCAGCTCATGTTTTCCTGCAGGGATGATGTAGTCTTTTTTTTTTTTTAAGTGGCCAAAGTCCTGTTGCAAAGCTCTGTGTGTGCCGCACATGGTGATGTCAGCGGCAAACTGCCATTGACAAAGGCAATTTTAGCGTGCAAGTAACTTCTACAGGTTGTGACAACATTATGGGGACTCTGAAATTACCCAAGGAAGCCTTTATTCAGAGGCAACATGAGGCTGCTGCTCATTCTTATTGCACGCACTCCATAGGAGGCTTCCAGCCAGTTAATAGCCAGCTTTCTACAGGCTGAAGAGTGTTACTTTATTCCCCCCCACATACGCACACACACAAAATAAATGTATTTAAACAGATATATGTATGAAAAGAGGTTAAAATATACAGTACAATTATTGCTTCCCGTGTGGTTTGTTTTCCATGCCGATTCATCGTGGAGATTGTTTTTTCGTCTTCTGTAACGTTTCAAAAAGAATCAAGGTATAATAACAATTTTATATTTGTTTGTTTAGGCTCCCCCCCCCCCCCCCCATCCCCAGCTCGCCCTGCAGACTGTGAATTCCCAAGCTCATGGCAAGTGCGGGTTGATTTCTGTGGGAATGGAGCTTGGTGACTGTCTCCCCTAAGGGAATTCAGCAGCTGGCTTGGATGAACCTATATAGATCCAGTGCTTTGTGTTGCCTTTAAAAGCCCATACCATGAGAGAGTGCTTATGTGGCTTAAAAGAGGCCAATGACTCACCCCCTTCCCCTTGTGGTTCCCATGAAGTCACTTGTGGTGCTAATATCGACAACTGAAAAGAGAGAAAAGGGACTGGTGAACAAAGCTCACATGACCACAGAAGACTCTAGGTACACTGAGAAAATTCACACAGAGATGCCTATACTACATGGTGCTTTTGTCTCTGTCGATTCCCAAGGGGTCGAGCCATTTATTACAACAGCCCCCAAGGTATCGGCTACACCAGCTCGGTTCCATTTGCAGCTTCACTCTGGTGCCTCTGGGGGAAAGTATCACAGCCACGTTCTAGTAAACAGACCTGTCAGCATTTTTTTCTCTCTCTCTCCTGGAAACTGATTCTTATAGATAAAATTTCAGCATCCTCACTGTTGCTGAAATAATAGCAGGGATTGAAACCAATTAATGCAAAGAATAAATAATGGAGGTTTATTTATTGAGACAATAAGCTTTCTGTCATGTCTTCTTATAAAAAATTTACAAGAAGCTAAAAGAAAACCATAAAGTACAATAAAATACATAAAATACAATCCAATATACAAATATATGGTTAATGGTTTTGAAAGTACAATATATTTTTTTAAAACCATAAATCATGGCAGAGTCTAAGTACTGAATGGTCTAAACTGACAATGGGCTAAATCCGAACCTAGTCCAGAAGAGAGCCACTGAAATAATTGGAGTATGTCTGATGAAGTAGACTTGTCCAGAAAGCTCACATGACCATATAAAGTAATACAGTAATGCCTTGGTTTAAGAGCATTTTGCAAGACAAGCAAACATTTCTTCTAAATTTTGCCTTAATCAACAAGTAATGTCTTGCAGTACAAGTAACTGGAGCAGGTCACATGATCACAAGTGAGCCAATGGTATCTCCCCCCCCCCAATTGTGGGTGATTTTTTGGAATATCCCCTCAGGCAGCTTCCAAAGCAAAGGGAGGAGAGAGGAATTGAGGTCTTTGTTGCACCAGCCACTAACATTTTCAAGGAGAGTGCAGGTTAGGGATTTTTTTTATTTTTATTTTTATTTTTCTTTAATTTGTTTTCCACATCCTTTCATATTTTTCAAACCATTTCTAGTCATGGGGCAGCTAGTCAAGTGTGTATAAGGCTACAAATTGCATTTTATTATTGTCACATTAAAAACATAGAGTAAAATCCTGTTGTTAGTCACAAGCAGAGCAGGTTCTGCAGCCAGGTACGTAAACCAAATTCGTTTGTGAGTTTTGTCAGGTGTGTACTGTATGTGATCTATGGGACTCCAGAATGAATCATCTGGATTTCCATTATTTCTTATGGGAAAATTTGCTTTGATATAAGTTTGTTATGGTTTACAAGCATAACAATTGGAACCAATTATGTTCATAAACCAAGGTATTACTGTAGTTGGTCTTTAAGGTGCCACTTGCTTTTGTCTTTTTTGTTTTGTTTGTTTCTTTGGATTTTGCCTCATATGAAATCAATGGAAACTCTATTAGTGTTACGCTAGTAAATCAAATCCATTTCAGTGGGTCTGCTATAACTGAGATTCAAACTGGATTTAACCCCTGTTTTTTAACCTGAGCTCCAAGTTCTGCTAGCCAGAGCCTCCTGAAACCACCATGCTATGTTGAATATGTACAGCTAGGCCTCATATTTTTTAATTTCACAGTAGACATTAATGCAGATTTGATCTGAATCGGCTATAAAAAGGTAAAATCCTCCCATATCCTTTCCTGATGCCCCTGGTTTGCTTTCTCACCAGCTGTGGAGAAGGAGGCAGACTAAAAAAGTCATCTGCCATTTGATGGGGAATGCAAGTAGAGCAAGGGAAGAGGAACCAGTGTTGACAGGAGACCTTCCCTGGACTTTGGAAATGGCTTGGTTTCGGAAACTGAAAGGGTGATAGATGTGAAGATGGAGACAGACTCGATATGCCCAAAGGAAAAGGTGGGGAAATCAGAGAAGGGGATTGGACATCAGGAGGTCTTTTTCTCCATCCCGCCAGCTTCACGGGTGTGTCTCAGAAGAACACATGAAAGAGTTGTTGTTCCCAGACTTTGGAACTCCCTCCCGCTGGAGAACAGGACTGCCCCATCTCTGTTGTCTTTCCGAAAGCAGGCAAAGACTTTCCTCTTCAGGCAAGCTTTCCCTGAATGAAGGACTCCCTACTATGTGACTTTATATGGATTACCATACATCAGTGGTTCTCAACCTTCCTAATGCCGCGACCCTTTAATACTGTCAGATATTAGTTAGTGAAATACATGTATTAGACAGGATGTTCTATATATATTTTATATGTATTTAATTGATTTAAAGATGGAGTCTGTAAAAGTGCAAAGTCAGAGTGACTCAATGTATCATTTTTTTCCTAATGGAGTACAGATGTTAAGAATTAACATAATGAATTTTGGCTGATGCAAGGGGTTGCAATAGCTATGAGGTAATGTCATTTATGATTGGACAGACGCATGTATAAAAATGTTCTGTAAATCATTGTTCATTGGGCCTTCCATGAGCAAGGCACCCACTTTGTTTCTCTGTCATATATTATGTAAATGTAATGCATGCTGTTATGCTGTTGAATTTTGTATAAATGTACTAATGTGAGTTTTTCCTCTATGCTTTGTTGAACCTTGTATAAGTTCTGATGCTGTGATATATTTTTGTACAGTTTGTAATATAGCTGTTTGGTTTTAAGAAAACTCTGTCTCTGGCTAACTATTTATTCAATAAGTATTGCTTCTGCTGGCTGATCAAATAGCACATACTCTGACAAATACAGTCCCTCATGGGGGACCCCTTGGCCTGCTTGGAAGAAGCCACAAGCCCCCTTTGGCAGGCCACTGCCACAGGTGCCATAGAGAACTTCCCTCTACAGGCACCCTCAGCCAATTGCAGCCTGGGGTGCCATTGACGGACATCCCCTCCAACCTATCAAGCTGTAACTCACTCTTCCCCCCCCTTCCCCCCTCCTCCTCCAGACCCAAGCCATTTGTGCCTTTTTCTTCACTGGCTCATGGCGACCCCTGTGAAATGGTCGTTCGATCCCCAAAAGGGTCCCAACTCCCAGGTTGGGAACCACTGCCATACATCTTTGCATTGACTGATTTCATAAGAACAGCAGTGTTCCCCATGTTGCTTTTCATCCCCTAATTTTCTTCTTGTGTGCTCTTTGTAGCTCTATCGTTACCTTTTTTAATGTTCTAAAATGCCTCTTCAAATGCCCAGTTCTTAACTTGAATATGTCTTAAATGTTCTGGACTGTCTATTGTCCCTCATTATTGTAAGCCACCTTGGGTCCTTTTCCAAGGAGAAAGGTGGGGTAAAAATATTCAAAATAAATAAATAAAAATAAATAATTAGGAGATGGAGGATAAAATGGTTTCAGAGGCAGCAGAGGCAGCAGGGGAAGCCAAAATCCTACCATCACGCTGGAAATGGTTATGGTTAGGGAACCCTTGGACCCACAAACGGGAGTGTGTAATGGTGCCAAGAGAAGAGGCATTGTGCAGGAGGCGAGGAGCAGATAGAGAAGGCTCATCTTACTGTGGGGAGGGAAAAGCGGAGTGGAGGAGGAAGATAAGAGAGGAACTGGTTGTGAGAAACGGAATATGCCAAAGGCCGGGTACCTTTGATAACCAAATCACCCAAGTCAGGTTTAATAATGGATCCCTGGAATAAAGTCACACCAGGTCATGGTCTGGGTTTGTTTGAAGAGAATGTTCCATTCCCATGTTTGTTTATTTATTTATTTATTTATTTATTTATTTATTTATTTATTTATTTATTTATTTATTTATTTAGATACTTATATACTGCCTGTCTTCCAGAAGAACTCCGGGAGGTTTACATCACAATTCAATCAAGAAAAAATACAATGAAAACAAAGCAGTGATAATAAACAATAAGACAACATGAAATAACATCATAATAAAACTACTTGAAAATAATTAGCATGATGGCGGGTAAGGAAGGGGGAAAAAAATTAACTGTCGCCAAATGCCTCCTGAAACAGCCAGGTCTTTAAGGCTTTTTTGAAGGCGGGCAGGGACTGTGCAAGGCGCAACTCACTCGGGAGATGGTTCCAAAGCGCAGGGCCAGCCACAGAGAAGGCTCGGTTACATGTCAAGTTTTTCCGAGCCTCTCTGGGCTTGGCCACCCGGAGTGAGAGCGCCCGTGACATCCTGGTAGGTTGGGCCTCAGTTGATCTTTGGGAGATTTCCTCTGCCAGGTGTTCTTAATCCATTTGTGTCCCCCTTTGGTCAATGGGGAGAGTTACCTGTTCCGTTAGATGTATGCATTTTCCACGAGCCCTTGACAATAAAAAACAATTCGGACAAACTTGAACACGAGTTTTTATTGATGGAATCAGACGGGACAGATCAAGACTTCTCCCAGTCAAGCAAAATTCAGAATCCTCACACCAACTACTCCCCCCCCAAAAAAAGTAATAAAAAGTTTTTAAAAAATATCAAAGCTCTCATCCAAAACTTTGAAATAATGGCTTCTTTTTGTGTGTGAGAGACCCAAACAATGGTACGTTGCAAGATCAAGGTGGATTTGGTTTTTTTATTATTATTATTTAGCTGAAGTGGCACAAACCTTGTGTCTACAACACCACCACTGTTAACACATGTAAAGGTCAAAGCTGTTAATCTCATTATAAGATGTGTCAGGATACACAGATTTTTATTCATTTTTTGCTGAAACTCAAATAAATAGCTCTGGTGATAAAACTAACTGTAAAGAAAGGTGACCATTGTTTAAGAAAACAACAAATGTGAAATTCTTATCACTGGCTAACAACTTGCTTTTCAACACCTCACTGTGGACTACTGTGCAAATGTTGACTGGCGCATGAAACCTGATGAAAGTCCTGACTTATTATCCCCTTTCTGGTCTCCCACCACCAACCCTAACATAGGTAAACACTCCTATAAAAACACAGATGTTGAATATTTTGGTTAATGCTCTATTTCTGAAATGTGGCCTGAATTGGTAATGTTTTCCCAGTTAAAAGCACTAAATTATACTGTTCCACATCAGTGCTAGGAGTGTTAGCAGTGTAGCAGAAAATACACGGTACTGCCATGTAATAGCTCACCAAAGTGGTTTAGTTTTGAAAGGAAGTTTTACTAGCTGTTAATACCAAGTTTCAATTCTTTGCATTTGCTGTTCCGAAAAAGGATATGTGCATGCATGTGTGTGTGTGTGCGTGTGCATGCACACACATTTTTATGAAAACGAGCTACAAAAAGCACTCTTCAGCAATGATTTATGCATTCAGTTAATATCTCTGGCTGCGAGTAAGCCCCGCTGAAACCAATAGGGTTCTTCACAGTGTGTAAACTTGAGCATGCATAAATCTTTTCCAGAATGAAAAATGGAATAAAGGAACCATGCTAACTCAGAATGCAAAACCTTGTTCGATATTGTAATTACTACAGAGGAATATGACAGTTGGGACAATACTGGGTTGCAATGCAGCTAATTCTGCTTGGAAACTGATTTTAAAAACCAGTCAATCAATACCTAGGCTGTGCACAGTGCGTAATAAAAGGATACCTATGAGGTTGTGCTGCCACATGGATTGTAGCTGGCAAATCTGAATCTAATATCAAAAGCCATCACGGTCATACTAGGTAGAGCTGTTGAATGGCCACTAAGCAGATCCTAGTATTCTGAGTGCCTGTAATTCATCCTGAACGGAGACCATGAACCCATGTGACCAAGGATGGATGGAGATGTGGTTCTCCTTGGGGTTGTACCATTACGCAGGTTGAGGCAGCCACTTCAGATAGAGTTTGAGCACTGCTAAAACTATCAATTTTGGCTCCCAGGAATGTCACAGCCCTATTGTGTACACATGGGTTGTCTGAGACTGATATACGTATTTGGGGAGAAGATGGAGGGATGAGAAACACTAACTGGTGCTCAGTAATTGAAGATCACCTTGGTTCTTTGCTAAGCCTGCCTGTCTGTGTTCTCTTCCACTTGCTGAGGAGTGTTTGGACACAGTATGCTCTAGCCATGAGAAATGTTATTAGGGTGGAAGCCAGATTCCTTGCCTCTTGGGGGCTTAGAAATGGCTGAGTGTATCAAGGTACTGTATCAGTATGCAGGATATATTTCTTTGTTTATTTATTTATTGGACTTATATACCGCACCATCTAGCAACAAGGCTACTCTGGGCAGTGTATAAATAATTCAACAAATAAACATGAACAGTATACAATGTAAAAATGCAGCTAATAAACAAAATAAACATGACTAAATCAACAATAACATCATAAAAATCACTGAAAGAACAAAGGATAACTAAAACAGAAAGGGCGGATTAAAGATCAGCATCAGGAGTGTACAGCGTGGCTCACAAAGCAAAGCTAAGCTTTATAGTTATGCACCATCAGTGAGCAGATGAAATGCAATACTTTATCATTTGTGTGATCTCATCTATTGGCTCATCTACAGAGGCAATAAATCAGAGGGAACTGAGCTGGAAGATTGTTAGTTGTTATATGAAACATTTTATAGTGCCTTGGTTTTCTTCATACTTGCTTTGGGTGGGTGAAGAGATCCTGTAACGTCCTTGAAAATTCCTGAAGGCCCTTTCCTTCGGCAATGAGAAGGCTAGTCTACCCACAATGCATTGTCCATTGGGCTGCCATTATAACAGCAGTTATGATCAAAATAGCTGGTAGTCTACTAAAAGAACCAGTCAGGCCAACATGTTTACCCTAAGTATCATCTTAGAACTTCCACGGAGAAAGGTGGGTTAAAAATACTCTAAAATAATAAATAAATAAAGCTAGAAGGACCCCAATGGATCTTTGAGTGACACAGGAGAATTGAACTCCCAACCTCTGGCTCAGCAGCCAGGTGCCTAAACCAATGAGCTTATCCAGCAGTTCTTTACCTGTGTTCAAAGTGTTTTCTTGGCCTTTTGACTTTTTCTAAGCACAACTCCAAGCATCATTCATTTCACCGTTTAAAGCATTTATTGGTGGCTCTTCTTGGTCTCTTTGAAAGCCTTGGTTACCCACCAAGGCTGTTGAGGAGATATCAAGTAAAATAGGTCTAAAATATATATTTTTAAAAACGCAGTGGAACTCTTCCAGAAGGAAGGGAGCCAGCCAGTCAGACAGCCGTCTGTTCATAGAGAGTTCTAGAATCAGTTCCAAAGCCTGAAGTTCTAGATCACTTGTCCTGTGTCAAATTGCTTACACTTAAGAAATCCAGAAACCCTCCTTGGGGTATCCTTCCATTTAAGGTTGCATTGTCCGATATGTGTGTGTGTGTGTGTTGTGCCGTTACAGTCGTGACCGACTGCTTGTGACTCCATGTCCATGGAGTCTTCTTGGCAAGATTACCGGAGTGGTTTGCCAGTTCCTACTCCAGGCGCCTACAGCACCTTGTATTCCTTGGTGGTCTCCCATCCAAGTACTAACCAGGGCCAACCCTGCTTAGCTTCCGAAATTAGGCGAGATCAGATGGGCTTAGGGCATCTAGGCAGCTATTGTTCAATATTCAGAATTCTAACTCTAATACATTCTCATGGTACCTGTGGATACATTTTTGAGATACATGATAAACACCATTTCATGTTTATAAACTTTAGGTATCTTTAATGGGGTATCATTTCCATTATTAGTCTTTGCGTCTCCATTCATTTATTGTTTTGTTGATAATCACAATATTCTTGTTTTACTTTTTTCTTTTTGTATGCTGCCCTAGAAAGTTTTAATTAAAAAGTGGTATATGAAGTAATTCATTAACTAAAGTTTGCTCTTTGATTTTTCAAGTTTCCTTGAAAAATATCCCCACTGCACCCCTGACACTACTGATCTTTGTTAAAAAGCAGAGTGATTCAGAAGGGGTGACACTAGCTGTTACAAATAAACTGGGAGTGAATCTAAATGTAATCTTTGCAGTTTGTTAAAGTGGCATATAGGAGGTATACAGCAGTGTGGAAAGATTTGAGCTGGACTGCTCGCCTCAGCAGCTGGTAAAATCTATCCGCTTCTGTCTCATGTGGTGAATCACAAAACTGCAGTGGCAGCCTGTCAGTGGAGTCCCTTCAAGCCCTGGACTGATTCCATCCACATAATGAGGGTTTTCTCCTTCTCCTGACAAGAAATATAATTTTTTTCATATTCTTGTTCATTTTTAGAGCTATTCCAGAGCCTTTATTCTCCATAGTACACCCTAATTCTGTGCTGATCTTATCAGTATTTCCCTCAACATCCATGCTATCCTGGTTAACAAAGTGACCAAAAAAAAACCCCAACACCCATGACTCTTTTATCTCACCTTGAGGTATGGTTTAGGTTTTTTTCTCACTTCTTTTTATAGTGCTTAGAGCTGTAGCATTCCCCATTTCCATAGTCATTGTCAGAAGCTTTCCGTTAGTGGGGGTAGCGGGGGTAGCGGGGGGGCTTAATCAGGGAAGGAGATTGGAAGAATTTCATGGAATTTTCTGAGAAGTTGTTTTTAGAAAAAAAACTGGCTTTGAAATGGAGGTTTGGACTTGAATCTCAGTATATCCAATGATCTTTTGCGGCTGAGTAGGAGAAACGTAGAACTTCTCCTCCTGAAGAACTTTTATGAAAGGAAAAGGAACGTACAGTATTTCCATTTCCCTTAGTCATGCTCTTTGACAATGGAGATTTTCGTCAGGCTTACAATATAGGGGAGACAGAGATCAATTTCTGCTTCTTCCGCACATCTGTCCCAGTCTTGATTCTGCCTCTTCAAACAATGACTGTTATTTATCGGGGGGGGGGGGGCGGTGAGAGAGAAATTTAATTATGTAGTCACTCGTTCAATGACTGGCATGTGCATAAATGTGCTGGACATTCCACCCAAGCTATGTGGATTTGCTCCTCCAATCAGTCTTGCAGTTCCCAGTTTGACAGATTGTGCAATGCACCTGCAAAAATTGTTCACTAATGGCACTTTTGCCTTGTTTCAGTGAGCACTATTGCTTGCTAATGTTGAGTTACGCAAACCTTGTTACTCAACAGGATTTCAGCTTATGTCCGCTATCTCACCTGGGGGAAGATCTTGATATTGTGAAGTCCAGCTTTTCTTCTTTCTTGGTCACATGACTGAAGGTGTGGGATCTCGGTTCCCACGTACAAAGATTTATAATTTTTTAAAGCACCGTTCAGCCCCATGACCAGCAGGTGGTGCTAGGAAAAAAATAAAATATAAAATATAAAAAAATGGAACTGACAGCCCGAAGGCCAGCTGATCAGCACTGGGAGAGGGGAATTTTTTTAAAAAAAGCACTGACCAGCCCCAGGAGCTGTTGGTGCTGGGAAAAAAAAACAAAAACAAACAAACAAACAAAAAACAGAGCTGACAGCCCGAAGGCCAGCTGAGCAGCGCTGGGGGGGGGGGATTAAAATAAAACATAACAAAAGTGCTAACCAGCCCCAGGACTGGTCAGGGTTGCGGGGGAGGGGAGCAGAAAACAGATCATATGTGAACTCCCACAGACTTCTGGCTCACATTTTTTACCGGAGCAAAAAATTCCCTACTTCTCTGGTAGGTCATAGAAAACTCACTAAAGGGGGCATAACCAGTTTTTTTTAAAGCCCAGTAGCTGTGGGGACAAGAGTTTTGGAAGCACTTTATCTTGAAATGTAATCAGCATTTTAAAGGATGTGTGATATAGCCCAAATAGGCTGAAATCCTGTAGGGTGGTGGAGTCTCCTTCTTTGGAGGTTTTTAAGCAAACGCTGGATGGCCATTTGTCGGGAGCACTGTAATGGCAGTAGGATTGGACTAGATGGCCCTTGAGGTCTCTTCCACCTCATTGATTCCATGATTCTATGACTCTGTGATTCTATGATTCTATAAAATATCCTTTGACCCTCTAAACATATCACTTCCCCCTCTTTGCCTGCTTTTCATAATGTCACCGTGCAACACAGCATGGGCTGAGGCATCCATCCTCTTAGTATAATTTCCATCATTTCTGCAGTGAATAATTTACTTAAAGCTCACCCCCCACCACTGAAGAAATTGAAACTTGTTTTTTTTTTAATGTTGCTATTTTTAATTTAGCACTTTCAAAGTACACATTCCCCCCTTCTCCCCTCCCTGGAATGTATTGGCTTAACCAGATGACACTTCCTGCATGGCAGGAGTTTTAAAATCCAGTTAAATCTGTGCTGAGAAAGGAATTACGGCTTCAATTGCTTGGCAAATCTGATTAATGCCATGTAAGATTATTTCTGACCCAGGAGGGAGTAATATGGGATGGAAACCAATGTAAACATTTGGCATTGGCAATATACGCACCTCCTTTTCAAAATGTTTAGTTGGGGAGCTCATAGAGAAACAATAATTTAACCTCGCAAAATTAACTCGACCATCACCAAAAAAAAAAAAAAAGTGTGTGTTGGGGGTGGGGGTAGGGAAGTGGACAGGGAAAGCCAAATGTGAGACACATTAAAAGGGAATCACTGATGTGAGATCCTTTGATGTTAGATTGCAAACATAACTCTGTCCAGTGCCAAGAGAAATACGTCGTAACTATTTGTGGGGGAACACTTGCTTGATCCGCCCTTGCGCCTTTCGTGGTAAACCTGTTAATCTTTTTTGTAAGAGGAGTAGTAGGCACTTTAGGGTGGAACTAACT
>JAHTLZ010000275.1:2514391-2576060 GCA_023846285.1 Phrynocephalus versicolor | reverse complement strand
TAATAATAATAATAATAATAATAATAATAATAATAATAATAATAATAGCGTCGTAATGTAGTTGCTCAAAGGGTCCACTGGAATTTGTGTCACAACTATCATCTGCCCGTAGCAAAGAACTGGTGGGATCATAAACCTGAAAAGTGATTGAAAATGAGCATGTAAAATTACTTTGTGACTTCCGAATAATACCCCAGATTTTACGATTGTGGAGAAGAAAAAAAAGTGTGGATCATTGACATTGCTATACCAAGTAATAGCAGAGTCACCAAGAAACAACTTGAAAAGATTACCTGATATCAGGATCAGAACATTGAACTTCAGAGACTCTGGCATAAACCGGTACAGGTGGTCCCAGTGGTAATCGGCACGCTGGGTGCAGTGCCTAAAGAGCTAAGCAAGTATTTAGAAGAAATTGGAGTTGACAAAGTCACCATCAGTCAGCTGCAGAAAGCCACCTTACTGGGATCTGCTCGCATAATCCAGCGATACATCATGTAGTCCTAAACACTTGGGGAGCATTTGACTAGTGATTTGTAATACAAAAGCCAGTGTAGTTATCTTGTTTGCTGTATCATAATCATAATCATAATCATAATCATAATCATACTCATAATCATAATCATGTTAGAAGTGCAGAGCTGGAAGGGTCTCAGTAGATCATTTGAGTCCAGCTCCTGTCATGGAGGAACAGTGGAGAATCAAACTCCCAACGTCTGGCTCTCCAGCAAGATAACAAAATCTTTTCTTTCTATGCTTATAAGGTTTCAAATGTCAACGCTCATGATTCATTGCAGTGCCCAGACCCATCACAGGAAGCTACAGGAGGAGCTAAATTTAAGCCCTTTTGAGAGTGCCTCTGTGTCTCTCTCTTTGCTTTTTTTCCCCCCAGGGTAATGGCTGGTTCAGATTCAACAGCCATACCAGTCACTAGTTTTGGATGGAAATGTCAGGGAAACCCTCAAGCAACTGACTCTGGGAGTCATGAAAAGTCATCCAAAAATGATTACTTAAGGCATTGTTGTTGTTGTTGTTGTTTTCATGTTTACTGATGGGGAAGGAGACAATGTGGGCTTTTCTGCCTCGGAGGCCAAAACCACCAGATTGAATTTAGTTTTATGCACTTTGATTGGGAAATGGCGACGGTGACGGTGTGTGTGTGTGTTTTGCATCAAAACGAGGCATCAAAAATGTCTCCAGATGACCTTGATGGGGTAGTAGGAAGCCTACCCATTCATTAGCACTGCTGAGTGCTTAAGGCGCTGTCAAGAAAGTTTAAACAGAGAACCAACTGTGATCCCTTGAGAATTAGTCGCATTCTTAGCTAAGACTTGTTGACACCCACTTTCCTGTCATACTCAAACCTGAGAGACAGTAGATGGGATCATTAACCAACAACCCTCCTACTCAGTGATGACAAGATGATCCCTGCAGAACAGAAGACTGTAGTAGTGATAGATCTGAATTCTGGCTGTAAGTAGAGCTCCCCCTAAGAGCAATTAAAAGTCTTACTATCCCAGGAGGGTAATTTGGTTGTAGTAACGTGCCTTCATTAATACAGAGTGCTGCATTGAACGTGGACATCCTTTCCCTTGGTGAGGCGGAAAGGCAAACTAAGTAGAAAGAATAAAGCACAGTTTGCGAATATGTCTCCTGTTATATAGACTCCGCTATGGCTATCTGTCTTTGCCTCAAGTCCCAGACAGCAAATGTTTCCAAAGCATTTCAACTGACATGTACAAAAATTTTGAAGGGAAGTGGTCAGTCAGAAAGTCAGCCAATAATGAGAAGCCGGATAAGCAAACGGTTGTAAGGCAAAGGAAGAGATTTTTTTTTTAGTGGAAGAATTAAAATCTGCATAGGTCATTTAAGCAATAAGGTTTAATAAGTGCTGTTTTATTTGTTTCTTTATTTATTTTTAGAGTATTTTTACACAGCCTTTCTCCTTGGAAAAGGACCCAAGGCAGTTTACAGTAATGAGGGATAATATACAGTCCAGAACAATTAAGACATGTTCAAGTATTTGAGAACAAAGAATTGAGGAACATCTTACAGCATTAATAGACAACATTACATTAAAGCAACACAGTTATAAGTAGTCATAATAAACACAAAGTCTGTGTGAACCCATAGATTCATATACAAGACACAGAATTGTAGTCCATCATTCAGGGAAAGCTTGCCTGAAGAGAAAGGTCTTTTGTCTGTTTCTGGAAGGACAACAGAGATGAGGCAGTCCTGGCTTCTAGTGGGAGGGAGTTCCAGAGTCTGGGCGCAGCACTCGAGAAGGCCCTTTCATAGGTCCCCATGAGACGTACAGGTGAGAGTTTTGCTAGTATTTTGTAATAGGACTATTTCTTGACAATTTCTGAAGTTGAACATATATGTGGAAGGAAAGCACCAAACTCCGTGAAAAATAACTGTGCTCCTCCTGTGTCATAGATCTGGTGGGTTGGAAGTAGCCAGTTCCCAAGCCAGTTTGGCTACTCTTCCTGTTCTGTAGCTGCCTTCCCCAAACTCCAAAAGGTAGTTTGTTTATTTACCCAGAGCTTGTTGACATCATCCCACCAGGGGGAATGGGGAAGAAAGAAAGGCTTTTCCCCCTCCAGAATGAGTGTGGTCATTTCCAAGTCATTGTGGGCTATTTATTTGCAATTTCTTTAACAAAGGAGATGCCTTCCAAGTTCCAAAGCCATTAAGAGCAAGGTAATCTTTTCCTTTAACCTTATATTTCTCAAGCTATTGATCCCACAACCTTATAGCACTCAGAGGCACCAGAAGTCCACTCCAAACCCCTCAAATCCCTAACAATAAGTTCCATGGGCTTTAAAATAAGTTGTTAGGCTGGAAGTCACGTACAAGATTAGGTAAGCAGGGACAGAGATCCTGAAATAGCAGCAGATGTCATGGGCAAACTGAAGATCATGTACCAGATTAGCTGGAAGCATGTGCAGAGTTACTTAATTAGCCAGTGGGCTTTGCCCAGGGTGGGGACAACTTTGCTACATTTTATGGAATAATTTAGCACATAAGAACATAACATAACATAAGAAGAGCCATTCTGGATCAGGCCAAAGGTCCATCTAGTCCAGCTTCCTGTATCTGACAGTGGCCCCACAAAATGTGTCTGGGAGTGCATGAGACTAGATCTCTGTCTCCTGATACCACTCCCCTGCATCTGGCCCTTGAAGTACCCTGGATTTAAGCCTGGAGATTACACATCTCCATCATGGTTTGTAACCTGTGATGGACTTTTCCTCCAAGAATCTGTCCAATCCCCTTTTGAAGGCATCTAGGCCAGATGCCATCACCACCTCCTGTGGCAGGGAGTTCCACAGACTAACAATGCGCTGGGTGAAAAAATATTTTCTTTTGTCTGTTCTTACTCCCCCAGCCTTCAATTTTTTTTATTTATTTATTTTTTACAGCTTATATGCCGCCAACTACCCTACCCAAAGGTCTCTGGGCGGCTTACCATCAAAAGAATTACAACAGTTAAAAATAGAATATCAATAAATAATCAAAGCAATATTAAAAACCTTACACTAAAATCATTACACTAAATTTGAGTGTATGTCTCCTAGTTTTGGTATTTTTGGAGAGGGAGAAGCCTGCATTATTTTATACGTCTCTATCATATCCCCCCTCAGGCGCGTTTTCTCCATACTAAAGAGCCCCAAATGTTTTAGCCTTTCCTCATAAGGAAGATGCACTGGAATTAAAACAAAAGATAGACTGTTTCTGCCTTTCCTGCTCCCTTATCATTCCCAGGTGCTCCTCTCGGTGAACGCTAACCCCATTTCTTCACCTCCTAAAGTCTCATCTGAATTTTTACTGACCCATCTTCTTGCACAACTTCTTGGATGTATGAATTTCCTCATTTGACGTGTCGTCTTTTAAAACACATATCAGAAAGATAATAAACTTGGCAAGGAGGCGTGTTTTTAAATCAGGCAGAAAAAGCTACACAACAGCAACAAGAACTTAGCCCAAACTGGATAATACATTAATCTACGCTCCCTGAGCTCTGTGCACCAACAAGGGGTACCAGAGATGACCCTGCATGCAGGGACCAAGTCCCTAATCCTTTAATTCAAAAAGGCAGAAAATAAATCTCAGAATTGGCCTGGCTCTCTTTCTTGGGAAACTTGCTGACCTCCAGAAGTCTAGAGGATGTGTATATGTTCATCCCTAAACATTTGAGGGCCACATTTCTCCAGTGAACCTCACCCAGTTTTTCTTACAAAAATGTTTTTAATGGGGGGAAAAGACCCCTTGCACTCTCTAGTGGCCAACATTGTTTTAAACGAATGAGCAGAGATGGGCATGGACCACAGTTGAGTAGTTTGGCCCGGCTTGGTGCGGCACCTGCACAGGCGTTCCGCAGGTGGTGCACACTTCCCTCCCCCAGATCCTCCAGGTGGCCACTCAATCACCCGCAGCACTGCACGCCCCTTTTCCATCTCCTCCAGTGGCCTCCCACTCCGACGAGGAGATGGGGCAGGGAAGCCTGTGACATTGCCTTTGAGCGATTGCCCAGAGAATGCAGGGAAGAGAAGCATGGTGCTGCCCAGAGAGTGGGCAATCATTCAGAGGAGGCAGGGAAGGGAAACACACATTGTTCACAGAACGCCTTTGCGGGCACTGCATCAAACCGGGCTCAACTACAGCTTGTGCCCATCTGTAAGAGGATGCAAAGCTGCCTTGCATACCCTGGAAAGCACACAAGGACCACCTAAAGGAATTTGTGGACAGGGGGATAGGGACGATGAGAGCTGCATGCTGCCCACCCCCGATACGGAATCTAGCTGATTTGTTCAAGACCCAGACAAGTGTTTCACAAGTTGTGCAGTCCATTCCTGTATATGAGCAGCTCTGGTCTGAATTGTCTGCGTGTAAATATTCTGTGGTGCAGTGGAATTGGTGGTCACACAGGACCAAACTCCCAGGACCATCTGAGTAGCAGAAACTATGACATTCCTTGCCATCCCGTCGGGTCTCTTTGTTGCCTCTCATTTTAGCTGTGTGTGGTGTGTGGTGTGGTTACAATCATGACTGACTCTTTGTGACCCTATGTCCATGGCGTTTTCTTGGCAGAAATACTGGAGTGGCTTGCCAGTTCCTACTCCAGGCACCTGCAGCACCTGGTATTCCCTGGTGGTCACCCGTCCAAGTACTAACCAGGGCCGATCCTGCTTAGCTTCCGAAATCAGGTGAGATTGGATGTGCTTAGGTCAGTGGTTCTTAACTTGTGGGTCCCCAGATGTTCTTGGACTTCAACTCCTAGAAGTCCCCATCACTAGCTGAGCTAGCCAGGATTTCTGGGAATTGCAGTCCAGGAACATCTGGGGAACTACAGGCTGAGAACCACTGGCTTAGGTAGTCCTCCCCAAAGCTGAGAGAGAAATTGGCTGTCCTAGGAATGGTATATTGTTGCAAGTGATCTTTCTTGTAAGGCTTTTGAGAGAGGGTGGTTTGATCTTGAATGGACAAATGACTGCTGTTACTGTCACACACAGCCCTGCCCTTAGTCTCATTTCTTGAAATGGGCTAATCCAGGGGTCTATATTTTCGGACTTTCCCAGATCCAGAAGAAACTGCAGAACCAGAAGAGGATACGGGAGAAGCACCACGAAGCTCGGCCAAAGACATACCTGCACCAGGCTGCCATACCTTGCAAGGGAAGAGGAAACCCTGAACATAGACTATGATGAAGAGAAGAAAATAACTACAGTATTTCAACTTCATTGCTAACACTAAAAATGTGTAATTTTTTAAGGTTTGTCCTGCATTCGCACTTTCTTATTTCACTTTCACTAAAGTAAAGGTTGTTTCAAGTCACTGCTGCTTTCTGCCAGTAAGATGGTGTCAATTGCTTATCTTAAATTATGCATGTTTCTTTTGCTGAGTTTCTCTCCTTCATCTGAATCTAGGTGATATCATTCACTTGAGATTCAGACTAAATGGAGAGAAGAGGAGTCTTTCTTACTGGGCTAAAAGCAAAAGACTGAAGAATGCCTTGAAAAGCAAAGCAAAAGTGTTCTTCTTATAGAACACCTCATACCACTTTAAGTAGTCTCTGGGTGGTTTACAGTTTTAATTAAAGTATGCAGGCTACACATTCCAACCCCCACTCCCCAGCAAGCTGGGTACTCATTTTACCGACCTTAAAAGGATGAAGGCTGAGTCAACCAAGAGCCTGCTACTGGGGATTGAACCCCAGGTCGTGACTCGTGAGTGAGCACAGTTTTAGCTGCAGTACAGGCATATAACCACTGCACCACGAGGCTCATAAAAGCCTAAGTATACTAGATACCTACTCAGCAGCTAAAGCGACAGAATTAGGATGCTTCCAGCCAAAATAAACCCACCAGCCCTAGTCAGTGGGTGGAAAGTATAGAGGAGCGATAGGGAAGTTTCTGATACTTGTGTGCCAACAGGAGACCAAGTGTCGTAGCAGCAACTGGACACTTGGCCAAGAAGACTAGATCAGGGGAAAAAACTGCAAAAAAGGAGTGGAAGCTATTTAAAGAGCTCTGCAAACTTCATGTAAGAGCATCAGCAACCAGGAATCCCCAGATTTGTGGGATATGCACATGCTGATTTAGCTGGTGACCTCACCTAACATGTTAACCAGTGGAAACCTGTTCTGCCATGCAGAAGCACCTATCTGCTGGACATGCCAAAACAAGAAGCAGAAGCCTTATTTTTCACAGATGTGGCTTATATGTCAGTCTCTAAAGCACATAAGCAGATACGGTTTCTACACCAGCTATTCGTAGACTTGTGCATAACTGAACCCGGACCCATGAAGATTCTTGAAGAAAAGTCAGTGGTGTCTATGAGTCACACGGAGAGAAGCGTGAATTCAAGCAGGAAGCACAACTGATGTGAAGAAGCACTACTTTGTGGGGAGGAATTGAAGCAAGGGGCTCCTAGAGCTGGAGTACTGTCCAACTGAAGAGACCGAGCATGGACTCATTGACCAAGCTGTTGGGCAAGATGCCACACCTGCAGTTGTGAGACAAGATGAAACTTGTAGAGCAGGTGCCACTTCTATTGACGTGCTGGAGCTGATTGGGTGCAACTCAGGTCATGATGAAAAAGAGGCATGTCTTTACATAGGGAGGAGAAGACTGAGAGATAAGGACCTCCTTTGGTTTCCTAGACTGCTGTCACCTGCAATGACCTTCTTCCACTAATATTTTAGGGTCCCTTCCTTCACACTTTCCCTTTTAAAGCTGTCTGTCTGGAACAGGACAGATGAGACATTTGACTTTACCTTGCCAAGCTGATGGGGCAGTCATGTTTCCCCCTTTCCTGCCTCCATGTATATATTTTTCTCAAAAACATTCACTTTCTTATTTTCTTAGATATGTGTGAAGATGATTGCTTTCCAAAGTAGGAAGTGTACCCTGCCAACCATTCAAGGGGGAAATCCATAAGAAAAAATCACATAGGTCTTGGTGTCAAAATGCTACTCATCGGAGATGGGGTCTCCAGTCACACAACTTGCTGTTAATGATTTCGACAAGACTCACAACTTGGAACCTACCCTACCCTCCTTTTTTTCTGGAGACAAAGTTTGTTTTCAATAGGGACTCGAACTTGAGCCTCTGGACTCGGGCAATGTACATTAGAACATAACTTAAGAAGAGCCATGCTGGATCAGGCTAAAGGCCTATCTAGTCCAGCTTCCTCTATCTCACAGTGGCCCCACCAGATGTGTCTGGGAGCGCACAAGACTGGATATCTGTCTCCTGATACCACTCCCCTGCATCTGGCCCTTGAAGTACCCCAGTTTTAAGTTTGGAGATTATACATCTCCATCATGGTTTGAAACCTGTGATGGACGTTTCCTCCAGGAATGTGTCCAATCCCCTTTAAAAGGCATCCAGGACACATGCCATCACCACCTCCTGTAGCAGGGAGTCCCACAGACTAACAACACGCTGGGTAAAAAAATATTTTCTTTTGTCTGTTCTCACTCTCCCAGCCCTCAATTTGAGTGTGTGTTCCCTCCAATTCCCCCCAACCCCCAGTTGCACAGGAAACTTGCCTGTCGGTGTGCAGTGGGTGGGGTTTCAGTCAAAAACTGGAAATAAAGGGGCATTGATCTCAGCTGTTGCTGTGCGACACCAAAGCTCTGTGTGCACTTGTGCAGCTTACAGGGAACATTGGACTCAGGGCATGGTACCTAAGGCTTGGACTCAGACTTGGGATGTGCTACCAAAGATGTGCTGTTATCCCTGATACTCAGTCACTTTTTAAGCCAGTCGCAAGATGGTTACCACAATTAGAAGTCCCTGGGCTTTGTGCAGGCATCTGATTTCTCCTAATAATGCCTGCATGGTGGACTTCTATCTATGAAAATGCAAGGCTTACAGAAGGTCAGACATTTTGGGTTCATTCCTCAGCTTCACATAAATGATGATTGCTTTTCCCGTCTTAGAGAGAATTTGATCAAGCAGCCGCTTCATTTTTAAAACTGAAGATATGTTTTATTTTTAAAATAAATATTCTCATTTATTTTATTTTATTTTTAAATCCACTCTACAATGGCCAGACCACTCTGAACCTAATGAGAATTTGCATTGGAGTCCTTAGAGTATTCGATGTTTGACTGACGTGATGAAGCAAGACAAAAAACAAAACAAAACAAAACTTCAGCTTTGGATATTTGTCATTTGGTTCTCTCAGCTGCCTGACTTTGTGGTTTGACATTAAGGCAGCTTCCTTTTGCTTTGGGACATAGTGAGATGAACAAGGGTTCTTCTCACAATGAACACCATGAAGCTTCTTTTGCAAAATTAAAATTAAAATGACATTTTTAAAAAGTTAAAATCCCAATTTCCTTTTGAACTAATTTTGTTAAATCCTGATAGGTTTTACTACATGAACAATACTGCGTGTGATAGGCAAACTGTTGTGCTGGTTCCCATGATAGTTGTGCATACCACAATGCACAAGGCATCTGTCATGTTCCACATGGTGGTCAGGGAATTACCACCTCAAGACCACACTTTGTTTTGAATCCACTATAGCAATGAGGTTTCATTTGCTTGCAAAGGAGCTGCAACAATCCACTGCACATAAGGTTTGCTTTCCTTCCTATCAGAAATCAGACTGACCATTTAGGATATGGCGTCCTTCCTAACATGCTGGCTCAGGATTTCAAAAAGAGTTTCTGAAATGAAGAATTGGGCAAACAGGAAAAATATCAGTACATGTATTATATACAGTTTTGTGCAGAGTTTCAGATCACACCCATTGTAAAGAGTGAAAAATGCCTGCCAGGTAGTATTTCTAGATTGTGTTCTCACTGATTAAGCACTAAGACCTATTACTGAAGGCATTCACGGCCAGGATCTGATAGATGTTGTGAGTTTTTCAGGCTGTTTGACTGTGTTCTGGAAGTTTTTCTTCCTGATATTTTGCCAGACTCTGTGGCCAGCATCTTCAGAGGGCAAGGAGCTCAGGGAACTAGGAGTTCTCTCTGTGCTTTGGGGTATAGAGTGAGTGAGACTGTGTTGTTTTAAAGTTGTGGGAAAGAGGAAGCTTGTCCTATGCAGAAGAATAGGTGTTAGTCATTGTATTGTGATGGAGAGATTAAGAAGTTTCACTGCAATCAGAGGATGGCAGCAATCCTTCTCTGTAGTGGATGGGTGTTCTTAGCTGTTCTATTGTGTGAACTATTCTAATGAGCCTATTCAGGCCATTGTCCATTTTATGAGCCTATTTCAGACCAGGCCAAAGTGAACTGCAAAATGGAGGACTGGCAACTAGCTTTCCTGACTGACAAAGCTGTTCAGATGAGCAGTGAAATGTTTAAATCTCTCAAGAAAGGAAGTGCAGTTGCCATGAGTCTACTTCCAGACTCCCAGGGATGGTGCAGCTTAAGTTGGCTTCTTTCCTAGAAAGCACCATGGGAAATTGCACTCCCAACTCTGGCTCCTCAGCCAACCCTTTGCACCATCTATAGCAGGGCTGTCTAACTTTGAACAGGCCGAGGTCTACTTTTTTTGGATGAAAGTGCCTGAGGGCTACTACACTAAAACCTCTACTTATGAGTTAAATTGTAAGTAGAGCAACAGGGTGGAGAACTTATCCCCTCACATTTTGATGGCTGGCAGGCTACTTTTGAACCCTTCACGAGTTACTGGTAGCCCCCGGTCTACCTGTTGGGCAGGCCTGATCTATAGTAAAAAAATGAAAAACAAAACAAAAATGGTGGTACTGTACCTTAAAAACTAACTACTTTCAGCATGAGATTTCATGGATCAGTGTTATTGGCTACCAATTACTTGATTATTTTTATTTTTATTTTAGTTTATTGTTGTTAATTTATTAGGTTTTAATTAATGTAGTTTCTTTATGTTGTTTGTATTTTGTTATTTAACTCTTGTTATTGTTATGTTGAGATTTTATGTTGTAATGTGCCGATAGTATGCCTAGGGCTAGATGGGTGGTATAAAAGTCAAATAAATGAATGAACAAATGAATGAATGAATGAACTAACGAATGAACAAACAAACAAATATTTCATCAGATGTGTGGTTTATAGTGATTAGGCCACTGGTCAAATGTTCTGGGATCTCTCACTTACAGAGACACGTCATGGTACAGTGTGGAGACCCCCCCCCCTCCGTCTTTCTTTTAACATTTACATGGGACAACAGTCAAGTGTTCTATTTTCTCCTTACAGCTTGTTTTGGTTTCTGTGTGGGTGGCTCATGTGAGCCAAAATGTTATGGGGTAAATGTTTTGTGAGCAGAGAACAGGTTGTTCTTTACAAGTAGAAATTTTAAAATTTGCATTTTCAACCTGTCAAGGGTGTGTGTGTGTGTGTGTGTGTGTGTGTGAGAGAGAGAGACTAATTAGTCCATTTGATGTAATAACGTAGAATAACTATTTTCCAGCAAACAATAACAGATGACTAAACAAGAGGGTAGTAGTTCATGGACATTTATTTATGTATTTATGTATTTATTTATTTAGAGCAATTTGTTAATTTCTCCACCAAATTTGGTGTATGTGCAGTTAGCAATACTCAGTGTGGGACATTGGTTGTTTGCTGTTCCTTAAGGTCATTCTGCACCTTACAAAGAGGCTAAGCAGCACCAATATAGTTTACTGGTCATTGTGACACAACTATTTTATTTTTTTAATGTAGAGAAAGCCCTAGGAAGGCTAGTTTCATTCTCCACAACCCGTTTCCCCAGTTTTGTACATGTCTTAGTAGATGCATAATATGGTTCTGCTGAAGAAAATGGTTCCAGCCTATTTTGCTCCTGCCACAAAATACTACACATAACACCCTCAAATGCCCTGCCTGAGAGGATCAGGTGTTATGGGTAGTATTTTGTGGCAGGAGCAGTTATCTACACTGTCCCTATGATTCTATGGGAGCACTGACATTTGAGGCATCAGCCATGTGCACAAGGTATATTTACGCTTCGGATTAGCCCAAGACATTTTACTGCCCGAGAGGGAAAACTATATACCCGAAGAGGACAAGCCATGTTCCTCAGAGACATTCATGTTGCTTTGGCATCCAGACAGAACAAGTTCTCCAAGTGCATCTCTCTGGCAGTAGGACACCCACGACAATACATTAAATAGCTATGAGTGTGCTGCCTTGCACCACAAACCAGATATCTTTAAGACAGCCACTTCCCTCTGCCTAATGGTAGGACTGGCCTTGTTTATGCCATTTTAATGACACAATCTTTACAGACCTTTGGAGATTATTGCCAGCACTAGTTTTGCTTCTTCTATACTCAAAAGAAGACCTGGTTTGCTAGATCCCTCATGTGTGATTTTGAGGGTCATTGTGCGGGAAGATTTATTCCATCTGTCATGTGAACCCATCCAGCCATGGGTAGTGAGTATGGAGTATCACAAGTTCAGTAGTACAAGAAGTATCACAAGTTGAGTCACATGCTTCCCACCTTGGTGAGAACAGGGCCTTTTATCTTCAGTGGTTATGGTGGTTGTGCAGACTTTCACTCCTGTAGGAACAGAAGTTACAAGAAGTTCACCATTTTCTCTTCCCCCGCCCCTCTCCACATCTGTTTATTTGCAGTTAAGTCTAACCACGGGTCCTCTGTCTAAAAGATCTCATTCTGTGACCACATTCTCCCATGGTGACTCACTGTCAACAGCTCTCTTGGAAAAAAATCCATTTGAATGGGGTGCCCTCATCTTCACTGGAAACTAACTCAGATATGATGTCAAATGTTTACCTTGATGTGACACTTCAGGAGTCACATGCCCAAGACCAGGTTTTAACCAACACAAGGGCAAAGACACACACAAAATAGCAATGATGTTTTTTGTTGTTGTTTGATGACAGTGAGGACCTTGAAATGATATTCCTAAAAGATTTCCAGCTGAACATGCAGAAACATCTTAGTACTATAATTTCAATAGAGGTATCTTCACCCAGCCTGGATAGCGTTTGCTGCTTCACAGACTTCCATGACCTAAAATAAACTGTTGGGTGTAAACCAAAGGCTTCATGAGGGAATCAATCTGGAAAAGATGAAAGCTTGGTTCCAGAAATCTGATGCCGTGTAGTAGCTAAAAGACTAAACTATATGAATCAAGAAATTTAAAAAATAACCTTAATTCTGATGTGAACTTCCTAGGACTGTGTGATCTCTAATCAGCTACTCTTTCTAGGCCTTGTCAGACCTCAGCAATAAGTGGGATAACAATATTGATTGACTTTACAAGGTTGTGATAAGGATTATACCTAGATAATGCAGATGAAGCACTTCAAATGTTTGTTATGCATGTTTAGCTATCCACGCTCTTGGGATGTAACTTGTATAATCCCTACCCATAGGTCAATAGGATTTTGGGAACTGTATTCCAGCTTGCCCCCGCAAAACAACAACATTTAAATGTTTTTGTTGTTTTAATTGTTCACTGACATTTTAATATTTTAATTGTTTTAACTGTTTATATTACTGTAATTGTAAGCCGCCCAGAGACCTTTGGGTAGTGGGCGGCATATAAATTGTATAAATAAATAAATAAATAAATAACAACACGCAGAGACACATACCCCACCTCTCTTTCAGGATCTGAGCTTTACTCTCATAGCTTTACTGTGTGATCTCTAATCAGTTACTCTTTCTAGGTCTTGTCAGACCTCAGCAATAAATACTACTACTAATAAATTAAGTAAAATAAGTAAAAATAAAATAAAAAGCAATAAATAATAAAAAATAGTTTTACTATCATTGGTCCTCCTGATGTTTTGGACTGCAACTCCCACAGTCCCTTGTCATTGGCAATCTGAGCTTGGAATTCTGGGAGTTGTGGTCCAAACCATCAGGAGGGCCGAAATTTGGACAGGCCTTCAGGGATGCAAAGATATCCGGATACGGTAGAGTTGCCATCTCTAAAGTAACCTTTTCCAGGCTGTGCTGTAGACTAGTGGTTCTCAACCTGTGGGTCCCCAGATGTTCCTGGACTGCAACTCCTAGAAGACTCTACCACTCGCTGTGCTGGAAGGGATTTCTGGGAGATGCAGTTCAGGAATGTCTGGGGACCCACAAGTTGAGAACAACTGCTGTAGACCAACATGGCCCAATGTTACATTCTTGTCTGCTTGAAATATCGAAACTGTTACAGTAGGACCCCAGTATCGGCTGGGGATTGTTTCCAAGCCTTCCTGTGGATAATGAAAACCATGGATAAGAGAGAAAGTCAAAGAGGCCCCCAAAGTGCTATTTTGTGATAGTAACTTGCTTTACAGCTGCTGTTTTGCAACAGTAGTTTGCTTTACAGCTGCTGTTTGTGACGGTAGCTTGCTTTGCGGCTGCTGAATTGTTTATTTTTCTTCTGCCAACCATGGATAACTGAATCAATGGAGAATGAATCAGTGGCTACGGGGGTCCTACTCTATTCTTCTTTTATGTATGTTGCTTCTTTTAAGCAGTCAAGCATTTGCCCCCTCAGTACTTATTTGTTACACTTGCATAAACCATAAGCCACCTTTCATGGTGCAAATGCATGAGGAAGGCCTTCACTTCCCTTGTTTAAACCAGCCTCACTCTTTACAGGTCTGCTACCCAAAGGCAGTTGTGAGCACACACACTGCATGGGTCGCTGGCCCAAAGAGAAGCGTGTTGGATGCTGAGCAGCGATGTCTTTGGCAGGACCTGTTTGCCAGATGATGACAGAAGCGCTAGATCTTAGCACCACATTAGTGGGTGACAGAAAAGTCTGCTTTGACAGGAGATGAATCACTTGTGCTTTATTAGCAGATAAGCAAATGATTTTGCAGCACCGGGAAGACAAAAGAGGCCCGACTACATGCTGGCGGGCTGGCATTTTCCCCCTATTTGCAGTCTTTTCAATAACGCCATGCATGAGACTCTAAAGGGGGATTTATTCGCCAGAATTGTATTATGATTTTAAGCTGGCACGAAGCAAACGTGACAGCTAATGGCCACAAATTAAAAAGCCAACACACGCATCTGCCGTTGCATATCAAGTTGTGTGACTTGGTGTACAAAAGCAAATGTTGTCCTGTGTGTGCGTCATCAAGTTGAAACCGACTTATAGCAACCCTGAGGAACCCTGTGGTGCAGTGGTTAAACTGCTGCACTGAAGTTATATGCGCTCACCACCTGGTGTTCAGTCCCGGGAAGCAGGCTCAAGGTTCACTCATCCTTCCATCCTTCCAAGGTCAGTAAAATAAGTAACCAGCTTATGTGGGGGTGGGGAGCACAATGTCCATCCTGCATAATTACTTGTAAACCACCCAGACAGTACTTTAAGTGGTATGGGGGTGGTATATAAGCAGCATGCTTTGCTGTGCTTTGCTAATAGTTAAATGACATATTTAAGAAGTGGTTTTACCACTTCTACTCCCTCAGTGAGTTTCCATGGATGAGTGGGTATTTGAACCCTGGTCTCCCTGAGTCCATGACCATCATTCTATCATTACACTATCCTGGGAGTGGCAGCAATTCACATCCAGGACAGACAGCAATACATCAACAGGTGTAACTACTGGGACTATGGCCATTGTTTATGAAACTGGAAAGTATGTGCAATTGGCTATGCAGAAATTGACAAACACATCAGTATTGTCCTTAAGATAATGGCTAGACTCCTATTGGTGTTCACATAAGGGTTGTTGTGGCTAATTGCAGAGAATTTATGAGGCAGTGGGGTGCATCCCAGCTGATTATGCAAGTAAAATACACCTAGCACTTTGTCAATCAGCTGCAATTAGCCACAGAAAGTTATGTAAGCCTTATGTGAACACTAGTAGGAATCTGATCATGTTTTCTTTCTCTTTCTAGAATGTGACCACCAGATGGGGCTAGCAAAAGGCCACGCCCAATCAACGCAGGTGTGAAGTGCCCCAAATGAACCAAGGTTTTTAGCACATGAAGCAAAAAAAAAATCACATACTGTACCTACTTCTTGTCTCTGACAATAAAAGCAGAACAATAATAAGAAAATGGCTGAAATCCCATTGGTCTTTATACAAGGTTAGTGAAATTCAATGTGGCTAATTGTGGCTAATTAATTAGCTGCCAGGGCACATCTCAGCTGTGCAACTGAGCATGTGGCTAGGAATGTAACCAAGATGTGCCCTGCCACCTTGTTCATTAGCCTCTGCAAGTTCCGCAAACTTGACTTGAACACCAATAGGATTCTGGTGAATAACTATTAATTTGTTGCCCTTTCGTGACAACGAAAAAAATACCTGAGGGAGCCAATACACCCTACCTAATGGTAGAACCATCACAATGAGTATATGGGGAAGGAGAAGTTAATGTTTCAGCATGTTGGGAAAACTGGAGGGAAGGAAGAAAGGAAGGAATATTGTGCTACCTAAAATACTATCAATTTTTGTCACTATGATCCACCATGCTCCAGTCAAACATCAATTGCTCAACATACTGCTTTCACAAATGTCTTTTCCTTAAAAAATTAACATGGAGAGAGCAATTTGTTGATGAAATGTCAGTGCTGTCCAAAACACAAATTTAGGTGCCTTCACTCCTAATACATCATTATCAGCTGGGGGTCTGCGTGTTTCAAGCTGAACCATTCTCTCTTCCACTCTTTCCTCTCTGATTTATCTGGTATGGTCTGTGGACATCAGTGAGGCTGATAAATTGTTGGTGGTTTGGCCAGAATCCCTCCCTAAAAATCCCATGAAATCATGAGGATCCTTTCTTGGATTTCATAGATCCATCTTTCATTTTCTTTCTTTTCGCACCACTGAAGAGCCATGTGCCAAAGGATCCATGGTATTTTTGGCGTAGTCTGTGGGCATCAATGGGGATTGACAATTTGTTGGTGCTTTTGCAAGAATCTCCCATATATAGCCTATGAAATTATGAGGGTCCTTTATTGAGTTCATAGATCTTTTACTTTCTTCCTAGTCTTTCCATAACACCCTTGCTGGAAAACCAAACGTAAGTCATCCATTGGCATAAGAAGGAATCAACACATGACTTGTTAAATGTAAAAGAGAAGAATGGGGTGGAAAAAATAGCAGCACCTGAGAAGGATGTGTGTAATGGTAACAGAGAAATATTTCGGGACCGTGGGTTCATACAGAACCCAAAACCAAAAGTAATGTGGGTCAGAATACAGAATTTAAAAAAATTAGTAGGTTCGTGGCTGACAGGATTTGCCATCTTTACAGGGGATTGGAATGTGAAGTAGAACATGCACCATCTAACCCCTACCTCAATCCCCTGAGATCAATGAGGGAAACTGGAAAGACATTATGGATGTGTGAACACAGCCTCACTTTAAGATGATGATAATAGTAGCAACAGAGGTGGCAACAACATAGGCTAGCAGCAACATAGGCTGGCCTAGAGAGAGAGAGAGAGAGAGAGAGAGAGAAGAAAATGGCTGCCGATTCCATTTCTATCATGGCCGCTTCTTCTTTGTCCAAGTGTGGCAGCATGCACAGGTGAAAAAGATCTGCAGATCTGCCCTTGATGAAGCAGTAGCTCTCTTGGGATGGTGGTAGCCATGGTAAGGGAGGGAAGGAGCCCTGTATATTTGTGATCCTATCATCCTATCACTCCTATCACTCAGGTGCTTAAGCCCACTGCCTCAGCACATCCAATGGTAGGGCTGGCCTTCTTTCTTGTAAGGTAGCCATCATCTGTCTGTATATTTATGTACCATGTCTATATGCTGTACTTCTTAAACACCATCTTCTTGTTGGTTTACAACACACAACATTAAGGTTGTACACAGGAAGGAAAATTAACATGAAAATCAGAAGAAAGGAAACAGCATAAAAAGATACTCAGGGGACACAGGAGCTGTCTTACTTTGTCAAAACTCATACGCATGGTGAGCAAAATTTGTATACATAGCTCAGACTAATACAACACTGTGTATTAGTGTACATTAAAATAATTAGCCCTTTTAGGATTTAGTAGATGAAGTAGAAATATCCCCCTTTCTTGTCCCTCAGAAACACTAATTGAGCAGATTACATGACACACACAGTTCTGTTGTACAAGTTCTCTGTCTAAGCTGGTTATCTCACTCTAACTAACAGTAGGGCTGGCTCTGAAGAATTAACATTAAGTACTTGCAGTAGTTTTAAATGCGGGTTTCTTAGGAGTCTAACAATTCAAATACTGTATACTAAAGTGCTCACTCTGGTTCTTTCTACAGGTTGTATTTTTCTTTTTAAAACCCACCTAGGTGAAAATCCAGTTGTCATCAAAGATGGCAGCTGTAACTTCCATTACCATATAGTGCTCCAATGGTGCCTTATCAGTCTCTTTCTGGTTGGTTGTCACATTAGCATGACCCTCCAAGACATTTTGGAGGGGTGGAGAACAACATGCCACAGCTAACTGATGTTATAGGATTCACCATGTCAATTACAGTGATGGAAGGTGGATAAGTTGAATCCACTGGGAGTCATACTCAACTGCTGCTGTTTTCCTCAGACTTCCAATAGACTCGGTGTCAGAGATATCTGTGTTGTGTTTTTCTCAAACTCATCTGATGAAACTGACAGAACGTTGGCCACCAAAGCTGGTACAGACTTATAAATGAGTATGCCTTGACATGTATGAACAGATTTCAAAGCAAAAGACAAGAATAATGGCCAATTAGAAATGTTCGTTTGGACATGGGTTTGCCCAAGTAATTATGTCAAAGCAAACTTCAGAAGCTGCAGATTCTTTGAGAAGCTCTTTCTTTCTTCTTGAAGCTGAAAGTCTGACATTCTGAAACATGATTTTGTTCCATTTGTAAAGGAAGGTGTCTTAGGACTAGGCATGGACTGTGTTAAAGACAATAGACAGCTCAAAGTCAGACCCATCTGGGAATAATTTTTATACACACTGAAATACAAGGAGTTTCACATGGTTTTATGTTGGCTCTTAAACTCAGGGCTTGCTGCCACGTCCTTTCCATGTGTAAAGATGGAAACAGATAAGAGAAACAGATAAGAGAACTGCTTTACACTACTTTTCAGTTTCACCAAATGACGTCTCCAGATGAAGTGTTGGACTGCAACCCTCAACCCACTTACTTGGGAGTAAGCATAACTGAACACTGTGGGTCTCAAGTCCAAGTAAGTGTTCAGAGGACTGAGTATAAGAGTCTGTGCTAGAGAGGTCTTCTGGGAGTTGTAGTCCGAGAACACATTGGTCATCATGTTTAAAAACCATCGGTCTATATAAAAAGTGGCTTTATAAAGTGGCTGAGCGTATCTATAGGCAGTTATACAAGTCTGAGACTACATTAATTGCCATGGTTCCATTATGCAGAATTTTATTATTTGTTTCTGAAATACAGTACATTAAATTCTGTATTAGAGTGTTTGTGAATACTTCCCTGAACTGCAGAACAGAATTCCAGATATCTCACAAAAACACCCTCCAAAATTATTTAGCAGTGATCTATGGCAGTTAGGGCAACCAGAATAGTTAAAAGTCTGGAAGAAATGTCTTACGAGGAGCGGCTTGGGGAGCTGGGAATATTTAGCTTTATAAAAGGAAGGTTGAAAGGGAATATGATAGCCATGTTTAAATATCTGAAAGGATGTCATATTGAAGAGGGAACAGGTTTGTTTTCCATGGCTTCAGAGACTAGGACTTGGAGCAATGGTTTCAAACTACAGGAAAAGAGATTCCATTTGAACATTAGGAAGAACTTCCTGACGGTTAGAGCTGTTCAACAGTGGAATATGCTGTGACGGAGGGTGGTGGAGTCTCCTTCTTTGGAGGATTTTAGTCAGAGACTGGATGGCCATCTGTCGGGAGTCCTGTGATGGGGGTTTTTGCATGGCAGGGAGCTGGACTGAATGGCCCTTGAGGTATCTTCCAACTCTATGATTCTGTTTCGAAACTGCTGTCACTGTTTATTGAACACACATTCTAAATGATGATGTTAGTGAGTGTAGGTTGTTATGGAGCTTGTTTGTTTGTTTGTTTTCACTCTAAACCAGACTGCACTCAGTAAAATTAATACACATACAAATATGTAACACATCATTTAACATCAAGCTAAATTCCTCAGGAACATGCAATGATCATTTAAGCAAGTATTTAGGCAAAAGAATAGAAAGACAAATCAGATGCCATTTAACAAATACATAAAATCACCTGAAACACTGTCTTTATTTAAATGCAAAAGACTGAAATAGCAGAGTAAGATATTTGTGCTGTAACACTAATAGAATAGATTATTCCATTCAGCAGGTTTTTCTTTCTTCTAGACTAGAAATCAAAGCAGGTTGGTAGGTGACATGCTCAACTACAGTTTCTGAAAAAAGCTTTCAACTAATGGAAAAAGCTTTTTTCGCAAAAATAATACTTCATAGCTGTACACTTGATATTATCTAGTTGTTTTTTTAAGACTATAGAATGCTGCATGGTGAAGCATTTTTGAAAATGCTAAGGTGAATGTCTACTCACCTTGATTATAATTATGATGGTTCTTTTTGAAAATCTTCAATTTCTGGTTAAATTCTGTGTGCTGAACTGTAAAAGTACAGTGACTCACAGAGGAGAATAGCCAGAGGTGTAGCTACGGTTTGGAGCGCCCGGGGACAAAGTTCGTTTTTGCGCCCCCTCATGCCCCCCCAACTGCATCTTACCCACCAAGCAAGGGGTGCCCGATCCTGGGGGAACAGCAGGGGAGGGGGATAAGGGTCCCTATTTCTCATGCCCTCTTTGGGGGTCTCTTGGACAAGGCTCTCCTGTGCAAACTTCACAGAGCGCGGATAGCGCCAAACAGGCTATTTTTTTCTAAGCATCACCTCCATAGCATGCTTCCCCCTCCTCCTTTCCCCCATCTAAGGCTTGGCGATTGTTAGCCGAGGGAAAGGAGGAGAGGGAAGCAGGCGGTGGCATTTTCCCCCCAAGCAGCACTTCTGTCACACACACACCTCTCCTTTGCCCGGGCTAATGGTTGCCAAGCCTTAGCAGGGGTGGGGGGGGGAAGGAGAAGGGGGGGCAATCGACAGAGGTGCTGCTAGGGAAAAAAACATTGCCTGCTTCCCTCTCCTCCTTTCCCCTGACTAAGGATCACCAAGCCTTAGCGGGGTGAAAGGAGGACTGCTGGCGGGATGGTGCATGGCTTTCTCCTCCTGCACTCTCTCCAGGTGTCCCCATTTCAGAGAGAGGAGTCAGGAGGATGCTGTGGTCAATAGTGTCAAAAGCAGCTGAGAGGTATAGTAAAACCAAAAGGGACACGTATCCATTTCCCTGCATAGGTCATCTACCAACACAACCAGTGCCGTCTCAGTTGCATAACTAGGCCTGAAGCCAGATTGAGCTAATTTATCTTATCCAGAAACCTCTGGAGCTGCAAGGCCACCACCCACTCTAGGACTTTGCCAAGAATGGGATGCTAAATACCTGCCTGTAGTTGTTCAGTATTCTTGGATCAAAAGAGGACGTTTTAAACAGCGGTTTTACTATTGCCTCCTTCAAGCATGCAGGGATCCTACCCTGTTGTAATGAGGCATTCACTACCCGGCCTAACCAGTCTGCCAGACCCTCTTTGGCAGCTTTTAAGAGCCAGGAAGGGCAAGGATCCAGCAGACATGTGGTGGTGGTCCTCATCTCCCCAATGGTACTGACCACATGCTCAGGCTCTAGAAGCTGGAACTCATCCATTAATACAGGGCCGGCAAGGGGGACAGTTTTATTAATAGGCTCAGGATCAATAGCAGCATCCAGGTCAGCCAGGATCTGTACAATTTTGGCTGTAAAGTGTTGTGCAAATTACTTGTTGCGAGTTTCAGAGTGGTCTGTGTTGTCCACCTGTGGGTCAATATGTATCAGATTCTTGACTATTCAGAAAAGCTCAGCCGGGTGATTCTGGCTTTTGGAGCCAAATTGCTGGTTAGGTCACTAGTTTGCCTTGAGATGGTGGAATCTTGCAGTTAATGATACGTGACGAAGGGAGCTCTGACATTCCTCCACCAATCATGACACCACTTTAGAGTTTTCAGTAAGTCTTCAGTAAGCAGGAAATAAATAAATAAATCTTCTACATAAATTCATGAAGGGAATGCCTGAGCATGTGCAGTAGGTTTTTGGGCTCCCTCCAGGCTTCCATTACAAAGTGTGAAAGCCATCTACCAGGTGATTTTTCTGGCTTTCTCCCAAAAGTACTTCCCCTGCCCTGCCTTACCCAAATCTCTCCCTGCCCACAGACCCCAGGTTGGCTCACAGTTGAGTTAATAACAAAAGCAGCGAGTGTGTCACCAGCCTTTAGAGATTAGACTGATCACGTGACTTGGACTTGCTCTTTCCAGTGGCCACAGAAGAACATTAAAAGTGCCAAACTCTCAAAGCTTTCCTTAATATGAGTTTCCATATTTTTCCCAAGTTGCCATGGGGATGTTATGTGATCATGACTCTAAAGGGAAGGTGATCTAATAAGAGGGAACCACTTTCCTATCTAGCTGTTATTCATGCTAATTAAATAGCAGAAATCTACTTTCACTGTAACTGGCGTAAAGGCAGCTTGGAGGGGAAGGCAGTTTTCCTTTTCTTTTGCTCTTCAACTTGGGAGTTGGCTCTTTTTTTTAAGAAATCAGGACTTCGTCCTTGACAAAACGACTGGCGCTCTCATTTTATCTTGCTCGGATTAAGGCAGAGACAATGAAGAGGGATGTTTTGAAAAGTGTCATTTCTAAAATTCTGTGTGACCTCGGTATTTTGGGAGAATTTAGGAGATGGAGTCCCGAGTAAGAGCCTTCCCAAACTCTATCCTAAGAATACTGGGGCCCTGCACAGATGTATCAAAAGTTACCCAAATAGGGGAGTTGTGCATACCGATGGGTCCCATGGGTGCAATTTTCCACAACCAACTCACTCACTGGGTATGCATATAGCCTTGGTAGAAGATTGGTTTTTGTGCTACTGGCCCTCTGGAAAGGAGAGGGTGATAATTCAGGAGTCCCCCATTCCCATTCCCCATATAACTGTATCAAGCAACTCCTTGACACTTAACATAGCTGTTAATAGCACAGCACTAGAGAGTATGCAGAGCTAGTTTATAAACAGAATTGGGTATTCCCAACCATCCCTTGAAATATACAGTTGCAAAGAGAAAATGAGGACAGGAAATAACTATCTGATTAACTGTGTGTGTATTTTTAAAAACAGGAATGGAGTGTGTGTGTGTGTGTGTGTGTGCATGCAGGCCTAGACCAGGAAGATAAATACATAAGTGATCCCAATACAGATTGATACAATTCAACACTACAAAATTCCCCATCTTCAGGAATCCTGTTGAATCCCACCTCCATAGTTGTTGAGACTGGCTTGCAGTCTTCCATTTTACATTTCTGTAACAGCTTTTCCCTCTTGTCAGTTTGACACAGATAGAAATTACCTACAGGATCTCTAAACATATCAACACCCAAGTAGTGCTGTATCTCACCAAGATGCTTGATTTTTCACCCTTGCACCTAGTGAGGACATAAACCATTTAAGATATGAGATATCAGGGACTATAAAAAATCAACAAATACAAGTCGAATGATAGAACCTTTTGTATACAAATATGAATCTGCCCTGCTAGGAGAAAAACCCAATTTGGTTAGTTTTTCATGCAGCCATTGGCTCCATGCCAGTTCTGATTGACGAAGGACATACAAAGCTCTGTTTAGTTTGAGAACAACTTCCGAGTTTTCCAACTCATACCTAGGTATTTGCCTCATGTAGATGTCCTCCTTCAGGTTTGCATTTAGATAGGCTGTTTCCACATCAAAGTGATGCACTTGACATTTTCTTGCTACTGCAACTGCTAATGCCACTCTAAATGTCTCTGCCTTCACAGTGGGTGCAAACACTTCATCAAAATTTACATATTTTTCTTGAGAAAACCCCTGTGCCATAAGCCTGGCTTTAGAGGTCTAGACTTTTTCACTTTGTATGTAAGCACATCCGATCTCACTTGGTTTCAGAAGCTAAGCAGGGTCAGGCCTGGTTAGTACTTGGATGGGCAACCACCGGGCAATACCAGGTGCTGTAGGCGCCTGGAGTAGGAACTGGCAAACCACTCCAGTATTCCTGCCAAGAAAACTCCATGGATATGGCATCATGAAGAGTCAGTCACAACTGTAACAACACAACAAACACACATGTCCATCTGCACCCCACTGCTTTTTGTCCCTCTGGCAATTTTACTGGTGTGAAAACTTGATGCTTCTCCAGAGATTCATATTCTTTTCCCATGGCCATCCTCCAATATTTCTTTTCACATTCAGGCAACTGAAGCATTTCCTTATAAGACTGTGGCTCATGGGGTATAAGGTTTAGGGTGAATCTTTCTGGTGGCACTCTAAGATTAGACCTAGTAGAACATCTAAGTATTACAGGTTCTTCCACCTCCTCACATTTTGTTTCTTCCACCCGATCAGACTCCACACTGGCATCACCTCCTACACTGGCACTTTCTTGAGACCTTGGTTCAGTGGGGTGGATGTGAGTCATGCTTGGCATAAATACCTAATTGTTTGCCTGGATATCTTTCCAGTTTCGTTGTTCACAAAATGAAGCTGATCTGCAGATATACAGCAGATACAGCTGATCTGCTTATATAGTTTCTTATAGCAAGACAGTTGGAGTCTGCCTTCTCCGATAAGGTGCCCTCTAATTGTCTCGGACTACCATTTCCACCTGCCTCACCTAGCAAGACAAACGTCCATCTGACAGTGGGTGTCTGGAGAAACAGATTGATGTATTTTAACAGACCCACACTTCTTCTGTCTATCCACACACCGGGTAGGGTGAGGGGGGCATTCCATTTCACTGTAAAACCAGACACCCAGATAAGAATGTGACAATTTCACCTGTTTTTTATGTAAACCAGGCACTTGCCTCTCAGCTCTGTATATTTTGCTGCGTAAGTTGAATAGTGTTGGCTCTTTTTTTTTTTTGAGGAATTCTGCAACAGGTACTGAATTATTTCTAGATTTTTGAAAGCACAGAATCTGGATTTCCTCAAACAAATAACATGTTTTAAGGTTTTCCCCCCTTGACTGAACTCCTCTGTCCTTTGAGCTGAGCTCTGCATATTAGATTTTATCATTCATTGGGGGGGGCAGATTTAACATTGCTCCCCCAATGATTTTATTCCTAGGCCTTCTCTTGAGTGGTCTAGCAGGCAGCCTCTGTATACTGCCACCGACTGAGACATAACCACATTTGAAAGCTTACCCCTACCAGGAAAGGAAAAAAGATCCACCTCCAGAACATCCTTACAGAGATTTCATCTGAGCTAATAATAACCCAGAGAAGAGTCAGGGCCTTCCCCTTCTTTAACCCACTGTGCTACCATCCCCCAAAAGGTCTCTGGCGCTTATCTCTGAAGATAAGGATCACTTCAAGCCACATATGCCAAATGCAAGCTGAGGCTGATTCTGTTTTTGCAGTTTGACCTTTAAGGTACAGCAGCAGCTCAACACCAAAGATGTATCTGAGAAACTGCTGTTTTGAACTTGAAGCATAAAGCAGCAGCACCTGCAAGTACTTTTTTAAAAAAGTGAGCAGCAGAGCCAACGGGAGTTACATTTCTCACTTCGTACACCACTGCACCATTCTTAGAGCTTGGAAGATTTGATTTCATTTGGACTACAATTCCCAGAACTCCCAAGAAGTATGGCCTTTAGACATTGAAGGTTTTATGTTGGTTTTGGTTTTGGTTTTTCTTGGAGGGGGGAAGTGGGGGGAACACTTTTCCACCGGTGGCCATGCTAACTGGGGAATTTGAGAACTATTGTCTGAGCCAAAAAACAATCCCCTCAAACCCCCCCCTACAACTTTCTAACCTCAAGTTTTGGGTTTTAAAAGGATAGCTGAAGAAGGGACATGGAGGCGAATGTGGGTTTTAACCTCTTGCCTCTTAACATGCTTTCAACGGCACTTTTTCTCTGTTAAATGGGAGGAAAAATTCCACTGGCATAAAAAGCATCTTTGCTCCCATGTGTCTACTTTAGGTCATCAAGTCAGAGCTGCCTTATAAGGACCAGCTTTCAAGGTAATGACTTATTTAAGGCGTACCAGAACATTGACCTCCCATGGCTAAATGGGTGTTGGAGCTCAGTTCTAACTGGCCCCTTTATCCATTACAATATGCCGGCTCTCATTATGGCTCTCTCCATAAATGAATCCCTTTAAAAACAAACAAACTCTGCAAGGTCAAAATAGGTAAGACATGCCCTACTTCTGTCTAGCTTGGTCCTAGGCAGAAACGCCCCCAGCCCCATCTAAGAAAATTTCTGCATCTAAGGAAATTCTTGATTTATCCCCAAAAGTTCACACTTCCAAGCCTTTGCACTGTGCATGTTTTCACATGCCAGCAATATAGAATCATAGAATAATGATGGAAGGGGCATATAAGGCCACTGAGTCCCAACTCCCTGCTCAGTGCAGGAATCCAAATCAAAATGGATCTGACAGGTGGTTGTCCAATTTCTTTAAGTGAATGCCACCAGTGTTGGAGCACTCACCATTTTCTGAGGTCACTGGCTCCACTGTCATATAGTGGAAAGAACGTTGGGCAGTGATTCAGGGTTCCAGGGTTCCGATCCTGGCTCAGCAGTTAAAACCCACTGAAGTGTGGCAATTAATAGTAAACACACCCCTTAAACATTCCACATACTTTGAAAATACTATCAATGTTGCCTTGACACTGAGTCAAGTTGATGCCATAGAGACAACAATGTTATTAGCATGTAAGCAGACCTACCTTTATTGCACCTGGATCAGAAGCATCCATTGTGTCAATAGTTCTTTTTCTTCCTGTTATGTGACAAAAATAGTACATTCTTAAAAAAAAAAAAACAACCAACCCAAGGAGGCCTTCATAAAAAGCCAGGAAGAACTGCTGTAAAGACCGGCTGTTATCAACAGTGGAGTCCTTTAAGCTTTTAGGTACTATTATATCTCAAGATTTAAAATGGTCATTTAATATCAGGAGTGTCATTAAGAAAGCACAACAAAGAATGTTACCAACTTGGGAAGTTTAAGCTGCCTAAAGAACTGATTTAATTCTATAGAGGAGTTATTGAATCTATCATCTGTTCCTCTATAACTGTCTGGTTCGTTTCTGCAACTAAACAAGACAGACACAGACTTCAGCAGATAATTAGAACTGCGGAAAAATTATTGCTACTAACTTGAAGTCTATTGTGGAATTGTACACCACACAAGCTAAAAAGAGGGTGAGGAAGATACATACAGAGCAGACCCCACACATCCTGGATATAAACTGTTTCAACTTTTACCCTCAGAATGACATTTTAGGGCAGTGATGGCGAACCTTTTAGAGACCCAGTGCCCAAACTGCAATTCAAAACCCACTATTTTTTTTTTTTTGCAAAGTGCCAATACAGCAATTTAACCTTTAAACAGGTGGCTATGAAGGGGTGATGTCGGGTGCCCACAGAAAGGGCTCCAAGTGCCACCTTTGGCACCCGTGCCATAGGTTCGCCATCACTGTTTTAGGGCATTGCATAATAAGACAACTAGATATAAAGACATCTTTTCCCCAAGTGCTATTCATTTGCTGAATAATTAATCTATTTAATGATATGTTGTTTTGTGTTGCTACTGTTGAATATATGATTATTTTGTATTTTTCCTTATGCATATTGAGAGCATATTTACCAAAGATAAATTCCTGGTGTGTCCAATCACACTTGGCCAATGAAAGTATTCTATTCTATTCTATTATTTTTCTTTCTGCGCTTTCAACCTCCACTTAAATTAAAACATGTTATTTGTTTGAGGAAATCCAGATCCTTTTCTTCCCTAACTGTGCTTGATGAACTGTAATAAAGGTTAAATCAGTTTTTTGTTAACCTGAAAAAAATTACTGAGAAGAATGGGTGGGTCCCCCTTCGGGAAGTCTTATTTTCCCAGAATCCTCCAGCCAGCACAGCTAGAAGAACAGAAAAGGGACAGTTTGTTTTTCCTCTCTCTTCGCAAATTTTTCTCCTGATCTATATTCTATAGATATTCAATAGATATATTCTATTACATATTCACACTGAAGGGACGGGGGGCAGGCACTGCTTGTCACACTGTGTTCCCGGTTCCAGGGGTGTGGTCGAGACAACTTTCCGCTGTCACAGTATGGACGTGAAGTAAGGTTTTTTTCATACCGGTCAAAAGGAGGACAGGAATTAGGGACGAAAGGGACATGAAGTAACCACCCAAGAAGAAATGATGGTTGAGGTTCCGTTTTCTGGATTGCAATGTGTCACAGAGATGACATGTAGACTGCACATGTCATCCTGCCTATAAAGCAGGTATGTCCAAACTTCGGCCCTTCTGATGTTTTGGACCACAACTCCCAGAATTCCAAGCCTGTATTTCCAATGGCAAAAGACTGTGGGAGTTGTGGTCCAAAACATCTGGAGGGCCGAAGTTTGGACATGCCTGCTATAAACCATGGGAGTGACTTGCTTTCTTTTCCTTATGGCATCAGCCATAAGAAGAGCCTTGTGGCACAGTGGTTAAACTGCTGTATTGCAGCTGCAACTGTGCTTGCAACTTGGAGTTCAGTCCCAGGTAGGAGGCTCAAGGTTCACTCAGCCTTCCTTCCTTCTGAGGTCAGTAAAATTACCCAGCTTGCTGGGCGTGGGGTGGGGGGCAATGTTGTATTATTACTTGTAAAGTGCCCAGAGAGTGCTTTAAATGCTATTGGGAGGTATATGCAGTATTTCCCCATGTATAAGACTATATTTTTGTCTAAAATTGCTAGACTTGAAAACGGTGGGTTATTTTATACATGGAAGTAAGGCGAAGAGCGAACCGCATTGTTGTGAAACTTTAATTTTGGATTGGAAAAAATCGGTCCTGTCTTATACATGGGGGCATTTTGTAGACGGGAAAATACAGTAAGCAGCACACTTGTCTTTTTTTGTACAGATATAGTGAAGTTGAGCTGAGCTGACGATGTTAGAAATAATCTTATCCAATCCACTCAGCTAATTTCAAACTGTAGTTCACTTCCCGAGTTTCAAAGGAGCCGGTTGAGTGATGAAATTCACTAGACCAAATAATCTACCATTCCTGAGATTGATATCCTGAGTCCCATCTTCCCTCCAGCAACATAGCCATTTAGGCTGGAACATAATGGATGACGGTCTAGTTCAGCATGTATGAGCAGCAAGAAGGCTGGTATAGGAATTTAATGTCTGAGACAGAAGAGGGAATAGCAAGAAAGGGTCACACAGAGTGGCCTTCACCAACCTAGGGCTCTCCAGATGACTTGGACCTCAACTTCTATGACCTCCCATCATTGATCAGTTTGATGACATGGTGGAGATTGGAAGCCAAAACACCAGGTGCTTGTCAGGCTGTGGAAGGCTAGAATAGAGCACAACATGGATTTGCATGATATAACATCTTTTGAAAGAATCATAGAATCATAGAGTTGGAAGAGACCCTGAGGGCCATCTAGTCCAACCCCCTGCCATGCAGGAACCCCCATCACAGTACCCCTGACAGATGGCCATCCAGCCTCTGCTTGAAAACCTCCAAAGAAGGAGACTCTACCACCCTCTGTGGCAGCATATTCCACTGCCGAACAGCTCTAACGATCATGAAGTTCTTCCTAATGTTCAAAATAGAATCTCTTTTCCTGTAGTTTGAGATCACTGCCCCGTGTCCTAGTCTCTGAAGCCATGGAAAACAAACCAGTCCCTTCTTCAATGTGATATCCTTTCAAATATTTAAACATAACCCTCTGAGCCTTCTTTTTGTAAGGCTAAACATTCCCAGCTCCCTAAGCCGCTCCTCGTAAGACATTTCCTCCAGACCCTCAATCACCCTCCTCTGGACCTGTTCAAGATTGTCAACATCCTTTTTAAATTGAGGTGCACAGAACTGGACACAGTACTCCAGATGGGCAGAGGGAGATATACAGTATGTCCACATGAGAAGATTCCTATTAGATCAGAACAGGAGCCACACTATGATTGAAACAATAAAGTCAATCCGTTTTCTCAGTAGTTAGTTGTGGCTTTTCCAGGGTATCATCCTGAAGATGCGGTGAATTTGCAGAGGCCATGGAAGGAGATAATCATCGTCTGGGTAGTTCAGTGGTTTAGGCATCTGGCTGTGGAGTCAGAGGTTGGGAGTTTTGAGTTCGATGGTTAAAATATTTTTTTTTCTTGTTAAAGGACCTTGTGGTGCTGCAGACATTGCGTTTTGAGGAAGAATGGCAAGCGTGCTTGAAGTAGGTGGATTCCCCCCCCCCCCGTGACTCTGATTCTCTGGCTGGCTGAGTTAATTTGCATGACTGTTTCATGCCTTTGCCAACGCTTATGTCTGCAATACGATTTCTTTCGCTCCTGAATGGACTGCCCACATGTTATCAATGTAGGAAAGTGTTTAATACTGTTGGCAGTGGGCTGTTGCGTTGCATCAAGGCAGCTTTCATCATTGGAAAGCCTTGATCGTTTAACAACAGTAAATTCATAATTCTATTATGTTGGAAAGGGAACTTAGAGGGGTTTACCTTTTTGATTGACACTTCCTGGAATTCCTCAAGGCATCATAGACAATGGCTATGCTGCTTGGAGGATTATGGAATCATGACCCCCCTGCCTCCAAAAAGGGTGGTGGAGGAAGTACAATATTTTTTTCCTGTAGAAGACGATATTTTTGTCTAAAATTGCTAGACTTTAAAACTGAGGGTCATCTTATACGTGGAAGTAAGACGAGAAGAGAACCACGTGGTTGTGAAACTGTAATTTTGGATTGGAAAAGTCAGTTCCGTCTTAGGGAATGGGGTGTCTTATAGATGGAAAAATATGTTATCATTATGGGGGGTGGGGATGAGCCCCACAACTCTTAATTAACCTGGGTATTACAAACCACGAGAAGACAGGGGGAGGCTGGAAAGAAGCAGAAAAGTTCAAGATTCATCCTGGCCAGAAATTGTAGTTACGAGAGTACATAAGAACATAAGAAGATCCATGCTGGATCAGGCCACTGGCCTATTTAGTCCATCTTCCTGTATCTCACAGTGGTCCCAACAAATGCATCTGGGAGTACATAAGACTAGATACCCGTCTTCTGATACCACTCCCCTGCATCTGGCCCTTGAAGTACCCCAGTTTTAAGCCTGGAGATTACACATTTCCATCATGGTTTGTAACCTTTGATGGACTTTTCCTCCAGGAATCTGTCCCATCCCCTTTTGAAGGCATCCAGCCCAGATGCCATCACCACATCCTGTGGCAGGGAGTTCCACAGACTCACAATGTGCTGGGTGAAGAAATATTTTCTTTTGTCTGATTTTGAAGTTTTTGAAGTTACAAATGGAGCCTGGAGAGCCAGCTTGAACGATGGTGTAATCAGGATCCAGCTCATCAGATTTAAAACAAATGAGGCTGTCCAGCTTTGGAACCCTCATGGTAAGGCAGGGTTTTTATGGAAACGACAATGTTGGGAAAGGTGGACAGCAGCAGGAACAGAGGAAGAGCCAAGGTGAGATGGACGGACTTTCAAAAGGAACCCACAGGCTTGAGTATACCATTGCTGAGCAGGGCAGTTGAGGGCAATGACATTTTGGAGATCATTCATTCAAGGCAGCACTGAATAAGCTAGCCATTCATTGCCTTCCTCTCAAATCACCTGTAAGCAACATGGATCAGAAGCACCAGGTAACATGGCAGTCGTGACATCTGCTACAGTGGGGAGTAGATTTGGGTGGTCTGTTAAGTAAAAACAGTCAGTTCAAGCCAGGTCTTACTCAGTTTTTAGAGGAAGAAGCCACCATCTTGAGCAATCCAATCTCTTTCTTGTGGTGATATCCAACAAAGTAACTTTTTCCAGTCCTCTTGGCTTGGACAACTTCTCAACAGAGCAACACACAAAGTGTACCTCTGAATTAAAGGACTCCATTTAGTCACAGCTAACAGCATCCATGCGCTGGGATTCATGCAAAGAAGAATACCAACCACAGGGCTGAAGACCACTGGGCAAGCACTTTGAAAACTCAGATGGAACGGGACTAGTGCACATTATAAGTCCCTCTTGTTGTTTTGAAAGAGGAGAAAAACTATATTTATTTAAAGAATGGCATGTAAAAATGTATTGGCAGAATGCACAACAGTCACATACCCTTGGCTGAGGTGAGGCCTCTGTGTAGCTGAGGCCTAGGCCAGATGTCCCTGTTGCCTCTACTTCTCATAGGGCCTGCAATGGAGAAGCTACATTCCTCCTGTGCAAAGAAAACTCGGCAAAAAAGACCTTGACCAGAGAAAGAGCAGCTGCAGGCACCTGGCTTCCCTCTCCGTATACTAGCATAAAAGTTGGCTCTTAAGCCACTCCAACCCATTTCCCCCCTCATGTGAGGCAGAAAATTGTGCTCCTGCAGTCAAGTAACTACAGTACTTTAGGAATGATATATAGTAGTCATCAAGCCCAAGTGTTTTGAACATCTGAGGCAGGAAAAATCCAACCAGCACTGGTTTATGTGAAAATAAAATAAGAAGATGTGTACCTAACCATTTATTTTGCTTTTCTTTTCTTAAAAAAAAAATACTGCCTGAGGAAGGTGCCTTGCCTTATCTCATGACAGGGAACGGCCAAGTCTGGTTCTGAGGTGACAGCAGAACCCAAGTGCAGTGTGTTCTGGTAACATCGACCAGCCAGAGGAATACGGGTTTGTGTATTGTGTCTGAATACAGTTAAGGCACCGATTGAAAGAGAAGACGTGGCGTCCCTGCGTGGGAGAGGAACTGGAACCTCACGAGAGAAAAACAACACCTACACTCCAGGAAATCTTCCTTGGCTGTGTAGGCGGAGGTTCTTCTGAGATGTCTTATCTTAAAAGGCCACTTCTGGGGATGCCTTTGAGCAGTGGCTGTCAGGAGTGCAACAGCTTGCCATCTTTCGAACAGAAGCAAGGGGTGGGAATCTGACGGTCATCATGACAATTTAATGTCGTTTTAGCAGAAAGACAGCTGTGTTTTTGTGTGTGGTGGAGATCGTTGCTGGTTCGTTCTTGAACTCCTCAGTGTTTCTCGGGGAGCTCGATGTTGAATCAGAAGAGAGCCAAGAACCAAATTTATCGGTTGGCAAAGAACAATGCCACCTATATAACCTTAAGAGCTAACTGAAATTTCACTCTAGTCAGGGCCAATACATCATTCACCAACTGAACAAAAGGCGTTATTGCTGTAGTACTTCACAGGCTAAAAACAACAACAACACACCATCTTTCAAGTACAATACTCTGAACATTTTCCTCAGACATTTACTTTATCTTATTTACAACCCAGTCTTGTTCAGAATGGTTCAAAGTTTCCCTGGGATCATAACAGAGGCACCTTTTTACTGCGTATCTTCCTTCCCAACAAGCCGTTTCGGTCTGCCTCATCTGTGCACCTGTGGTGAAAAGCACACTTAGGCCACCCATCGTATATTACAAAATACATGTCTTCTCCTGAGCAAAGATTAATGCTCGCACAGGAAAATGGAAGACATAAAGCAAACTTCAGAGGTCATCTACCTTTTATTTTCGGGGCTTTTCTGCATGATCACTCCCAGACAAAGAGGTATGGCTGCCAGGAATTTATTTATTAAGCTTAGACCCCCCACTCATAGCAGCTTCCAGATGGTTCCCAGGCAGCCTCCTACATATGCAGAGTAGAAGGCCAAACTTGCTTTAAACTCAGGAGCAGACCTGCCTAAGGAAGCCCTGCAACAAAATGTTGCAGCACAAAAGCGCTCCTGTTCAGGGTTGCAGCCAAAGCATTCTCTCCCTGAACCCACCATTTCAGTTCCTCTTTCTCAGTTTTCTAATCATCTACCCTGTACGCCTTCTTTGCCTTCCAATTATGTTGTGTTCTGGAGAGAAGCCTCAGGATCCCTCCCACACAGTTTTCATAGGGGTACAAACAGCTGCTGTCTTTTACCTTCCTCCTTCTTGTGGGTAGGGCTGTTTCAGCTACACAGATGATCAGCTCCAAACAGCCGATATCACTATTAATATGTCAAGTAAGATCTGCAACAAAATGTTGCAGTGTCGAAGTTCAGAATCAGAAAATCATAGGACAGTGAAGTCTGAAGGCGCCTACAAGCCCATCCAATTCAACCCCCTGTTCCAGGCAGGCATACAGATCGAAGGACACCTTATTGCAGTTCTTAACCAGATCTCCACCCTCATGTATTTATTTATTTTTAAGTAATTTCCCCCCGCCTTTCTCCTTGGAAAAGAACCCAAGGCGGCTTACAGTAAGGAGACACTATACATTTATGACACCATTTCATTGTTTATTTATTTATCCGTCTGTTAGGAACTGCCCTTTTATCCTAACTAAAAAAGACAGCAGAATCTTTAGTAAAAGCATGCAAGCATCTCAGTTTCTATTCATCTTGATATCTAGAATAGAATGCTACCCTTTAATTTAAAAAAAATCTGACGTGCTTTTGATTTAGATGCTGTTTTTACTACAACACCTCAAGACAAATTCAGGTTTATAACCTTACATGCTTACATTTAGCCTCCCGGAACTATATGGCACTATGTGAGTACTGTACTGCTAAGGTGGTTACTTCACGTCCATTTTGTCTTTGTAAATGTTGCACTTCAGTCCATCGCGCAACAGCTGAAATTTGTCTCGACCACGCCCCTGGAGCGGGATCAGAGCATGACAATACTGTACCTGGCACTGGGTTGGGGTATTCTCTTGTTACAGTTTGTTTCTGGTTCCTGTTCTGAGACAAGGGACCGTGTGGTAACAACTGTCACACAACAACCAGTGTCCACCTAGTGGTCACCAGCTGAAGCGGCATTAGACATTAGTTTCCCTATGGGAAACACCATGCAGCACAAATGTTTATTAAAGAAAGTATTGAAAATTCTGTAGCATTGATGTGTAAATCCCGGAAGACCAGTAAATTGAAACATTGAAAAAGTTTCATTTACGATATTTAAAAAAAGGGTTAAGAAAGCAAGACAAATTCAGAATTGTCATGGAACAAGACCATGAAGTAATAGTTGTTTCGGGACAACTTATCACGACCATGAGAAAATGGAAACAGGGACGAAACAAAGCCACATGATCATGACCAATGCTGTCACGGTACAAAACTAATCGCGGAACAAGGAAGGACATGAAGTAACTGCCTAAGTGGTTTTGATGAATGCAAGGGTAAAAAAATTGGCAGAGAGAACATTTACATGTTGGGAAATCGCCTGGCCTGGAGGAGCTGCAACCCTTAGCTGGCCGGCCGGCGGGTTGAGATACGGCACAAAGAGGAGGAGCGCCTGACGTGCTCTGGAGAAGAAGGAGCCAGCCTGGAGCCGCGGCCGCCACTTCTGCTGCTTTCCCCCTCCAGCTGGACGACAAAATGGTGTCGTCAACAGTCAGCATTCCTTGCCCACTGAGCAAACTGAGCATTCATTAGTCTATTTCGGAGGTGGGGACGTAGAGATTTTATTTCTTCGATTTTACTGTGCAAAGGCCCACAGATACAACACTCCTGGTTAATGATGTACTGTAATGCCCAGAGTGGCCTTGCTGCCAGATGGGCAGTATAAAAATCCAATGAATAAATAGATAAATAAATAAAATAGTGCAAAATTTGGAAGTTCAGGTGCCCATTTTGATAGTTCCCAGACTCTCACCCAGGAGAATCTAAAAATGCAAGCATCTGGGTAGCCCATGTCAACAAATGAAAGCAACGAGTTCTGCTTATATGAAGAGTGAGTCTTCTCAATGGGTCTTAGGTGCCTCTATAAATGATAAATTAACGGTATCCTTAAGGGCACAATTTCTGGTGACAGACACATACCTATACCCATAGCTTGTAGTGGAGCAATTTGCTCTCTGCACAGGACAGTGGGATGAAGCTGGACTCTACTAGGCCTTGAATCCTTCCCAGTTAGGCCTTGTTTCCAGCTCTGTCATCTTTTGGTGCCTGAAGGTGTGGGTCTATCAAGTAGAACCTCCAGAACGGAGGATTATGGGATTGCTAGTCTAAAGAAAAAAAAACCCAGACTCCAGGCCTAGCGTTCACTCGTCCAGGAAGAAAGTGATGAAATGAAAAACAAATAAAATGATACAAAACACAAATATTGGGTGGGGGTGTTCTGCTGTTGTGATGTTGCTAAAAACTCGGAGGATGTAGGACAGCAGAATGGAAAGTGTGTGGGCAGTGAAATAGTTGGCAGCAAGACAAGGGCACAGTGGATCAAATGAGATACCAGGCACAAGTGAATATGGGTATAGGCTCAAGGTACAGTATATCCAACGGTAACAATACTGCCATGTTTCAAGACAATGAATGGGAGAGACCAATGATCACTGTTGTCAACAGATGAAATCAGATAAGGAATCCCTTACAACCAAAGGGCTCTCACACCCCCGTCTGGAAGAATATTTGCCCACGATCCTCTCACCTACTACTATTCCTCAACATTCGCCAGCTCATTAGCCTGAAATTACAACCCACCGAGAGCCAACAGAATACCCCACCTCACAGCCCCTGCTCTGTGAACAACCATTTTACTAGCAGTCGGGAGACCGTCAACAGGAGGCCTTCGGCACTCAATAATTAGAGGTAACCTTTCCGACGGTCTCAGATAACCTCAACAATATATGCAACCAGAAACATTACGGAACACATGGATACGTTTCATAGACCACTTTTCAAAAAGCTTTCTGTTGGGATTTCTGGAGACCTTATAAATTTAAAAACCAGTTTGGAGAGAGAAAGAGGTTAACGTGGCAAATGGTCCACACACATACAAGTAACAAACCAATCTGTCTGGAAAATAGATTCCCCTACCTTACCATGACATAATATTTATGTATTTATGACATTTTTATGGCCCATCACTAAAGTCCTCTGCATGGTTTATAAAAAAATAGGAATCAATACAATGCAGGCATAAAGATGTGGCAGTTCCGGGCATCACAGTTTAATAAGGTTATTGGCAAACTGGAACAAGCCCAGAAAAGGAAAATGGTGAGTGTCTTGGAGAACATATCCTAGGAGGAATATGTGGGTGAGCTTCCAAAGCTTGAAGGAAAGGCAATGAAGATTTTACATTATGAAATCATTGGAGCGGGGGGGGGGGGAATTGTCCCAAAGAGGATTCAAATGACTGGTTTTGGATTACAAGATAAATAAATGACAGAGACAAAGCCTTCGAAAGAAACTGCTGACAGAGTGGAGCTGAAACGGTGGCCGATATTCCACTGAGGTTCTGTTGGGTTTTGCCAGTTTTGTGATGTGGTGTTGCGCCACATGCACTGTTGTGGTGAATGAGGTGACCTCCAGAGGAAAACCCACTCTTTCCATTTGTGGCATAGCAATGCTTATGCAAAAATAATGGACCTCTGTTACAGTCCTTTGTGCTCAGTTAGGAGCTCAATAAGACACCGGCTGTGGAGCCAGGTTGTATTTTAAGGTGAGCTTTCCTTTGTGTTCTGTGCGCAGAAATGCATTTAGCCATGCCGGCCACATGGCCATGGACTTGCACAACACTGGCTCTTTGGCTTAAAAACAGAGATGAGCACCGCCCCTCGAGTTGGACATGACTAGCATGCAAGTGCGGGGAGGGAGGGGGGGCTTTGCCTTTACCTTTACTCCCCTTTCTTAGGGAATTCTAAGCACACCCTGGGAGTGCCCTGCAGAAGCAGCACTTGGACCACAAGATCTTTTAAATCCCTTCGAATTCTGATATACTATTGAGTTCTTTCTGCTGGGTTGAATGGATGACTGACTAAACAATGTCAAAAAGACAGCTATCCAGAAAAGAAAGGCTTAATCTGTCTATGTCTGTGTCAGCTAAGGTTTCCTCTAGCCGATCAGCTTCGCAAATCAAGCTTGGCACAGCCTACTGGGCACCCAGATGTTTCAGATCAAGTCTAAAGGACTTCCATATGAAAAGATGCATAGACTACAAAATAGGCACACCTGATTGCATTAGAGAGTAACTGGAGATTAATTTGCCATAAAATTATGAGAAGAGCAGCAGATGCAGTTGGTGGCCCCTGGGAATCCCACAGGCTTCAGGACTTATTTATTTATTTAATTATTTTAAGAGACTCCAACTAACAGGGGAATATTTAAGGTGAAAGCATGGGATGTATTTAGTTTTCAGGCCTGATGTTCAATTCAGTCTACAATTCATTTACAACAATGCAAACAAGCCTTAACAAAATTGTTGTGGGCCCCCGGAATATATAGGAAAAGCAAACAGAATGGGCAAAATAATACTATGGGGGAAACAGAGAATGGTTGGGGCAGAACAGGGTTTCCCCCGTTATCTGAAGGACATTAGGAATGAAATGGTTGCTCCCTTTTAATATGTCCATGTTGGTCATATCTTTTCTCTCTCTCTCTCTCTCTCTCCTACTGATGATAAGAACATAAGAAGAGCCATGCTGGATCAGGCCAAGGGCCCATGTAGTCCAGTTTCTTGTATCTCACAGTGGCCCTGTCAAATGCCTCTTGGCGCTCACAACAAGACTAGACATTTGTCTCCTGATACCACCGCTCTATATCTGGCCTTTGACGTACCCTGTTTTTTTAAACCTGAAGATTATACATCCCCATCATAGGTTGTAACTTGTGATAGACTTTTCCTTCAGGAATCTGTTCAATCCCCTTTTGCAGGCATCTAGGCCAGATGCCACCACTACACCCTGTGGCAGGGAATTCCGCAGACTAACAACACGTTGGGTAAAGAAGTATTTTCTTCTGTCTGTTTGAGGGCATCAGTCTCTCTCTTTTGACATGCCCTTGAAAGGGAAGGTGTGTCTGAACAAATTTTCAACCCAGTCCGGAGGATTCCTCGGATGCCAGAATGTAGAATCCAGTTTCTTCATAGCTACTCTTAATGGATAAAATCGAATTTCTTCATTGCTGTGTGTGTGTGTTGTGTCATTACAGTCGTGAACGACTCTTTGTGACCCCATGTCCATGGAATTTTCTTGGCAAAAATACTGGAGTGGTTTGCCAGTTCCTACTCCAGGCGCCTACAACACCTGGTATTCCCTGGTGGTCTCCCATCCAAGTACTAACCAGGGCCAACCCTGCTTAGCTTCCAAAATAAAGCGAGATTGGATGTACTTAGGGCACCTAGGCATTGCTAGGCGTAGTTTACTAGCAACCGAATTGCTAGTTGCTAGTTAACTATTGTGCCTAGCAATTGAGCAAGGAATTTCTATAGAATAATAAAATAGTGAAGTTGGAAGGGACCTACAAGGCCATCTGTTGAGGCTATATGCTCCCATGAGCCTAAATGAGTGTAGGAGAAAGCCCTAGTTGACTCAGCAGGAGTTAATTTCTACTCAAAGGCTTGAAGATAAATTGCTAGACCTTTATTTGTCATCCTTTTAGCTGTCAGGTTGACTGGAACAGACAAGACACCCAAACACAAAATCCTCTGCAGTGATGCCTTTGCTAACAGCTACAGGTTTAGGTCTGCAAGCCAGGGCAGCTCCCTCCTCCCCACTTTCTTGCTGCAGTGTTCTTGTTGCTGCTGCTGTTGTAGTTGTTTGCTGCCAAGTTGCCCCCAATCTACGAGGACTCCATGAATGAGTGATTGCCAGAATATCCTGTCCTCAGCTGCCCTGCTCAGCTCTGGTAAACTCAACCCTGTGGCTTCCTTCAGAGAATCAATCCATCTCATATTTGGCTTTCCTCTTTTCCTGCTGCCTTCCACCTTTTCCTGCATTGTTGTCTTTTCCAGAGAATCCTGCGTTCTCGTGATGTACCCAAGGTAGGACAGCCTCAGTTTCAACATTTTTGCCTCCAGAGGTAGTTTAGTTGCCATGATCCACCAACTCCCAGATAACCTTGGCTGGATAACTGAGAATTTCCATAGACATTTCTTCAGCATCACAGTTTAAAGTGTGACCTGGCGGAGCGGATCTTCCAAAGGTCAACTGAGGCCCGACACACTAGAACATGGCAGGGGCTCTCACTTTGGGTGGCCACCCCTAGGTAGGCCCGGAAAACGGTAACTCGGAACCGGGCCTTCTTGGTGGCCACCCCTATGCTTTGGAAGAAGCTTCCAAGTGAGCTCTGCCTTGCTCATACCCTGTGGGCCTTTAAGAGAGATCTTAAAACTCTACTCTTTAGAGAGGCATTTGACGACTTCTATTTTATTTTATTTTTGTCCTGGCCATAAGTCCGCTTGCTGGTTAGCTTTAATTTATTTTACTTTTTTCTTAGATAATTGTGATAATTGGCTACATGTGATCTATTTGATTATTGTTGATTTTATGTTAAGTGAATTATCGCTGTGTAATTTATGTTTATTGTACACTGCCCGGAGTTCCTCCTGGAAGACAGGCGGTGTATAACTGGATAACTGTATGAATAAATAAATAAATAAATGTCACTTTGTAAACAAGATACACGTCTTGTTTTAAAGGGTGTCAGTACCCAGGAAATGCAAGTCCAGGGTGGTTTTTCTTTTCTTCCGTGCAGCAAAGTCAACAGCTCCCCACCCCCCACCCCCCGCGTCAAAAGCAGTTAATAAAATACAATTGGAGTCAATGGAACTTCTGAGCGAATGTGCACAGATTGGCAAAGTCAAGTGCCTACAAACCTTTTCCTTTCTTTTTTTGCTGAAAAAAATTGAAAGGGATACTTTTCCAGAAGTTAGTGTGATAATGGATAAGTTTTTTTTAAAAAAAGAAACCCTAAGAACAAAAGCCAGGTGTAATTTTTAGCAACAGGTAGTAAATGTTGCAGAGCTCCAACCCAGATGCTGTACCATAGTAGTTTTCTTCCAGCTTATTCAAAGAAAGGAGCCCAATGCTATGAGGAATTCATGAAAAACTTATTGTTTGCCACCCTCTTGTGGAAATACTGAAAATTTAAACACATTGGCTAATTAAAATACGGTAACTAAAAAACCCAACAAACCCCACAGCATCACTAATATCACCAACAAAACGCTTATATAGGATTGGTGCAATAAATCTTACCCTTTGAGACATGGCAGCCCCTTCCACTCCACTGCTGCCTTTGTCAAAGAATATTTTCAGTTACTGAGGCTATTTTAGCAGAAATACCACAAGTATGTCTTCTAATAAACAGGCAATGTGTAGCCTGCACAATTAAACTGTAAACCGCCCAAAGGGTGCTTTGCTTTGCATTTTAGTGAAACCATAGTAACAACACTCCCCCTTTTATGGCCTTCAGTGTCAGCTGTCGGAGTCAATGGTCTGACTCTGCCTAGTGATAGAGCTGGACCTTAAGAAGTGCCCTGCTGGATCAGGCGAAGGGCCCATCTAGTCCAACTTCCTGAATCTCCCAGTGACCCCACCAGATGCCTCTGGGAGCACACGACACAACTAGATACCTGTTTCCTGATACCACTCCCCTGTGTCTGGCATTTTGAGGTACCCTCCTTTTAAGCCTGGAGACAACATGTAACCCCATTATGGTTTATAATCTTTGATGGACTTTTCCTCCAGAAATCTAGGCCAGATGCCATCACCACATCCTGTGTCAAGGAGTTCCACAGGCTAACAGTACATTGGATAAAGAAATACTTTTTGTCTGTTCTCTGTATCCAGAGACCCTCAATATGAATGGATGGCACCTGATTCTGGTATTGTGTGTGAGAGAAAAGAGATTATCTCTATCCACTCTATCCACCCCCTGCATAATTGTGTATGTCTCAAACACATCATGCCTCAGGGGCTCCCCTTCCCCCCGACTCAAGAGCCTCAAAAATGTAGTATTTTCTCAGAAGGGAAGCGTCCCAGCCCAGTAAGCATTTTAGTCAGTCTCTTCAGGACCCTTTTCAGTTCTACAATCTCTCTCTCTCTCTCTCTCTTTTGAGATGTGGCGACCAGAACTTTAAAACCTAACAAATGCTTTTATGGCAGAGGCCTAGGTGGAGTAGAAATATCACAGGGTAAAAAGAAAGGCTGTTTGCTAATTGGTTGGTTGGTTGATGTGTATGGCAGAGCAGCAGGGGATGTTAATGGTCATCAAATGAAAAATGTACTTTTAAGAAGTAATTTGTTACAATAATTTCCAGCGGGATAGCCATAAAAGGCTGTGACACTGAAAAATACTTTGGAATTTGCTCTCCAAATAGCATGGGTGAATTAGAAGTATTTTTGGTGATCATGATGCAAATTTCAATGAAAATATTTGATTCCTACTTGGAGCTTGGATTGTGGGATCACAATTTCCCTCAAGTTACAAAATGAGCATGTTTTAAAGTTACAGAAGATGGGAGTTGCAATCTATAATGCCCCAGCAGTCTTTTTTTATTATTATTATTAAGTTTTTAAAACAAATGATCACATTTATAGAATCACAGAGTTGGAAGGGACCTCGAGAGCCATCCAGTCTAACCTCCTGCCATGCAGGAACCCCCATCACAGGACTCCCTACTAGAGATGGGCACGAAACGAAATTTTTTTTGTTCCATTATTCGTTTCATTACATAACGAAACGAATAACGAAAATTGTGATAAATTGGAACAGACCGAACAGAACCATGAAAATTAGGTTCGTTACATTTTGTTTTCATTAATGGTGACGCGCAATGAAATGAGCTGTTTTTAAATGTTAAAAAACATCCTAAATATCTATAAAAGCCCAGTGATAATTATTTATTCTGCCTGATAATACCTACCAAGGGGGTTTGAGGTCCTTAAAATGTGCATTTATGGTTTTTCTCAGATCGCTGTATTTTTTTTCCTTTAAGGGGAGTTAGGGGACATCAACCAAAATGGCTCCCAGATGCCTAATATTGATTTCTTGGGTATTAAAACGCCCTGGACATCCGTAAAAACGCAGTGATAATTATTTGAAATTATTACCTACCAGGGGGTTGCGGTCCTTAAAATATTTGTTTTTGTCTTTCTCCCATCGCGATGTATTTTTCCTTTTTCCTTTAAGGATGACACAAAATGGATTCCAGCCACAAGATGGATGCAAGCCATATGATGGGATCATGTAAATTCTTGGACAATTTCCACCAATAGCATGCCCAGGTTGCAGACTGGGTAAGTATGGCAGCCACAGAGGGCATAAAAAGCTTTGGCAGCCCCCGTCCTCCTTGCAGTCTGCGGTGGGAGTTAGGGTGGGATTGCTGTCTCTGCGACTCGTTACTTTAGGCCAGTCAGGCAGGCATGTGTCTCTGTGTTCTTGCTGGCTGCAGCGTGGCTCTTAGGGGAGAGAAAGAAGAGATTTCTCTTGCAACCTCCCTGTGTGCGTGTGTACCTCTCGGTGAGTACCCTCCCCTGCCCCGCAGTGCAGTCACTGTGCGGCTGCCATACGCCCTGGGTGGGCAACGCCAGCCGCTGCCTTTGCAGCCTCCCTGCGTACCTAGTCTATACTGTGTCTCTCCCAGCATCATTTTTTTGTGTTTTCCCTCTGGTCTGGGGCATTGGGGGACGCCCGCGTGTGGAAATGCTTTAAGTCGCATAAAAAGAGGGTAAAAACAAAAAGATTTTTTTTCAAAAAATTCACAAAAAACGAAAATGAACCAAAACGGACCCACAACGAAAAACTGAAATGTCATTTTTTTCGATTCGTGCCCATCTCTACTCCCTACAGATGGCCATCCAGCCTCTACTTAAAGACCTCCAAAGGAGACTCCACCACCCTCTGTGGCAGCATATTCCACTGCCAGACAGCTCTAACCGTCAGGAAGTTCTTCCTAATGTTCAAATGAAATCTCTTTTCCTGTAGTTTGAAACCATTGCCCTGAGTCCTAGTCTCTGAAGCCATGGAAAACAAACCTGTCCCCTCTTGGATATGACATATTTCAAATATTTAAACATAGCTATCATATCCCATCTCAGCCTTCTTTTTTTTAAGGCTAAACATTCCCAGCTCCCTAAGCCGTTCCTCGTACATTTCTTCCAGACTTTTAACCATCCTGGTCGCCCTCTTCTGGACCCGTTCAAGGTTGTCAACATCAATGTATTCTTGAAGGCTTTCATCGCCAGGATCCGATAGTTATGAGTTTTTCAGGCTGGTTGGCCATATCCTAGAAGTTTTTCTTCCTGATGTTTTGCCAGGAAGAACTCAGGAAGAAAAACTTCCAGAACATGGCTAAACAGCCCAAAAAACTTACAACTATAGTTGTCAACATCCTTTTTAAAGATGGGGTCTGACCAGAGCAGAATAGAGTGGTACTATCACCTCCCTTTCCCTAGACCAGTGATGGCAAACCTTTTAGAGACCGAGTGCCCAAACTGTGATTCAGAACCCACTCTTTTTTTCTCAAAGTGCCAATACAGCAATTTAACCTGAATACAGGTGGCTGTGAAGGGGCGATGTTGGGTGCCCACCCGAGTGCCACATTTGGCACCTGTGCCATAGGTTCGCCGACACTGCCCTAGACACTATGCTTCTGCTGCTGCAACCGAGAATCACATTGCCTTTCTTGGCCACTGCATCACACTGCTGACTCTTGTTCACAAATCATATACATGTACAGTACATCAGTCCTGCCCAACAGGTAGACCACGGGCTACTGGTAGCCCGTGAAGGGTTCAAAAGTAGCCCGCTGGCCATCAATAAAAAAGTGGATAAGTTCTCCACCCCTCCCTATCCCATCCCAAGGACCACCATTGCCCCAGCAAAGTTCTGGGTCTGCCAGCCCACTGTCTCAGCTGAGCGGGGCAGTTCAAGGGTGATGGCGCATTGAAATCTGTTCCCTCGAGAACAGATTAATTGGTTTTCAATGCATTCCTATGGGAAACCGCTGCTCTACTTACAAAAGTTTTTAGTTATGAGCATGTGCTCGGAACAGATAAAATTCGTAAGTAGACGTTTTAGTGTAGTAGCCCTCAGGCACTTTGGACCAGAAAAAGTAGACCTTGGACTGTTCAAAGTTGAACACCCCTGCAGTACATCATTTTCTTCAAAAACAACACAAACAGTGCTCCGTTTAACCTGGAGACCAATATACCTTACTTAATTCCTCTCTCCTTACTTACAGTATGTTTGATGTTCTTTCCATTCGTAAAGTGTTCCTATATCCCTTCCAAAAATACATAGTCTTGGTTTGGCCTAAGCCCCACTAAGATAGCATGGCCTTTTGAGTTCTCCAGGATCCTTGGTGAAGTTACACATATTTAAGGTGTCTTCATATGCTCAGAAGATCAAGAGTTGTTAAAAGTTATCAGTTTGGATCAGGAAGTTTGGATCAGGGTGGAGCAAAATCAACGTCCCGCCCCTTCAAACTGATTTTAAACTACAATTTAAATTTTAAAGAACGTTTTTTAAAAAATAAAATAATAAAAAATCCGATTTTAAAAATGTAAATGGTGATCGAAATCTCGGGAGGCGTAGTCGGTGGTTTCTATGCATCGTCCACCAGCTGGAGGGTGGGATTAACGCCCAACAACGTTGGGTAGCGTTAAAGTTGCCACAACACATTTCTGCTTCAGCTAACACGTCTCCATCACGCCCGAGGCACCGATATCGGCACCGAAAGATAGAGCGCGTTTTTCCGATTCCGTATTAATGGAGCCGCATCTCATTCGAGGGCCTTCGGGTGGTCACCGGAAGAAAAAGTGTCTCTTTCGTTCCTTTTCTCTATGGGACATCCCCGCTCCAAAACTCTGGAGGCGCTCTCAACTGACGGAATGAGGGGGGGGGGCTGAGGAATCCTTCGCTCTGATTGGCTTCTCTTTCGGAGGCACCAGCCAATCCCGAGAAGGCTGGAACGTCTCTGCGGATGCGCGGGGCGATTTGAATTCTTCCATACGTCTCCGCCAGTTATGGTGGACGCCGCCGCCGCCGGGGTGGCGATGGATCTTTCCGCGCGCGCACGGTGAGTGGGTGGACGGGCGACCGACCTCGATCCCAGTGGATCCACGGCGACTCGCTGTGTCTTTTCTATCCCGGCTGTAAAAAGTCCCGAATGTTTTTTTGGACTGTGCTTAAATAGACCTGGGCTGGGCGTGGCGGGGGAGGAGAAGCCCTCTTCACATGCGCAGAGACCCCAACCGCGAGGAGGTCCTGCTCTCTGTGCATGCTTAGAGGAGCTTCCCTTGTAAGCAAAGGGCAAGGGAGCGAACCAACTCTCGGCTGATGATGAAATGTAAAAAGAGGGATATGTTTTGTCAGCGGGAACTTTAATTTACTTGCTTGCATTTATGGACCGAAAGAGCAGACATAGAGAACAGGATTCTTCGTTGCTTTAAATTTAATCTCTGACCATGGGAAGAGTTAAATCTCCTCCCCCATCAGTATTTATCTCCATCTCCTGCTTTTCTTCCATGGCAGCAGGGACGCGATGTGCAGTCCTAAGCGATATATTGTAACAATGCAATCGCTGAATAGTGATATATTAATAATAATATAATAATATGATAAAATATTAATACTGTATGTTTTCTGCTTGCTATTTTAATTTTGGTGTAATTTTTTTAAAAAAATTGCCATATGTTTTGTTATGTGAGTTCTGTGGAATTTTTAAATTTTATCTTGTAAACCTTGTAAATGAAGTTGATAGGTAATATCAGTGTTGAACGTGTAACATGTATCTTGTATGGGGAATTGTGCAGTCGTTGGGTGAAAAAGTGTAGGGTTGTGTGTGTGTATGGTTGTTGTTTTTAACTGTAATTTTTATGTATTGGGTATGAATGCTGTCAGATGAAGAGCATGTAGGGCTGTGTGTATGTATGTTTGGTTTTATGTCAATTTTAAAAAGGGCTACAAGTGATCTTGGGTGTGAGAATGTAGGAGTATGTGCATAGATGCTTGTTCTTAAATGGTAGATTTTATGTCTTGAAATTTTTATATTTGTGGTGAGGGATGTGCAGACTGGATGGCACTTTTTAATTTCATTGTATTTCTACAATGACAACAAAGTGTTATTCTATTCTATTCTAAACCACCCAGAATAGCCCTGGCACTAATGGCATGGTATATCGATCAAGTAAATAAATAATTTATTTTTATTATTTATTTGGAACATTTTACCCCGTCTCTCTCCTTGGAAAAGGACCAAAGGTGGCTTACAATATACAGCCCAGAACATTTCAGACATATTCAACTTAAGAACAGGAAATTAGAAGAGATGTGTTACAACATTAAAATGCAGTATTAAAGCTAATAAAAGCACATGAACAATTAAAAGAAAATATTCCATTATAAGGGATGGAAACTAACATGGAAAACACTGGTGTTCTTATGAAATCAGTCAATGCAATCATGTAAGGTAATCCATCTAAAAGTCACAGAACAGGTAGTCCATCGTTTAGAGAAAGCTTGTCTGAAGAGGAAGGTCTTTGCCTGTTTACAGAAAGATGTCAGAGATGGGGCAATCCTGGGCTCCAGTGGGAGGGAGTTCCAAAGTGTAGGAGCAGCAACAGAGAAGGCCCTTTCATGTGTTCTTATGAGACGTACCTGTGAAGGTGGTGGAATGGAGAGAAAGGCCTCTCCTGATGACCTTAGTACCCAAGCCCGTTCATACTGCAAGACTGTGGTAGCTTGGATCCAGGCCATTTAGTGCTTTGTAGGTTAAAACCAGCACTTTGAATTGTGCCCGATAGCTGATTGGCAGCCAGAGGAGCTGCTTTAGTAGGGGTGTAATGTGATCTCTGTACTCTGCAACAGTCAGCAACCTGGCTGCTGCATTTTGGGCCCGTTGAAGTTTAATGAGACTTTCCATCGGTAGCCTCACATAAGAGCGCATTACAGTAGTCCGGCCGGGAAGTCACTAGGGCAGTGATGGCAAACCTTTTAGAGACTGAGTGCCCAAACTGCAATTCAAAACACACTAATTTTTTTGTAAAGTGCCAATACAGTAATTTAACCTGTATACAAGTGGCTATGAAGGGGCGATGTCGGGTGCCCACAGAAAGGGCTCCGAGTGCCACCTTTGGCATCCGTGCTATAGGTTCACCATCACTGCACTAGGGTGTGTGTCACCGTGGTCAGAGCAGGTTTCTCAAGAAACGTGTGTAACTGGTGTACTTTTTTTCATGGGGCAAATTCACTCCTGGCCACAGCTGTGACCTGGGCATCTAGGATCAAGGATGAGCCCAGGAGCACCCCAAGCTGCGCACCTCTTTTTTCAATTGGAGTAATCCCTTCAAGTACAGGTTGCATCCCTATACCTTGCTCTCCCTTTTGACTGACCAGAAGCATCTCTGTCTTGTCTGGGCTTAGTTTCAGTTTGTTCCTCATCATCCAATTCATTACTGAAGCTAAGCACTGATCTAAACTTAAAAATGGTATCCAGTGGTCCAGACAAGATATTGCCCAACTCTGATTTTTGGCTATGGCCCATCTGTTAAATAAATATATTGTAGAGTACAGTAGGACCCAGGTGTCTGCTGATGATTGGTTCCAGGCGTTCCTGTAGATAGCTAAAACCGTGGATAAGAGAGAATACCAAATCCCCCCAAATTGCTGCTTTGTCTCAGTAGATTGTTTTGCGGCTGCTGTTTTACAACAGTAACTTGCTTTACAGCTGCTGTTTGTGACAGTAGCTTGCTTTGCGGCTGCTGGATTATTTATTTAATTTTTTCTCTGCCAGCCGTGGATAACTGAATCAGTGGTTAATGAATCAGTGAATACGGGGGTCCTACTGTAGTTGGAAGATCCAATTACTCTACAGTATAGAGTGAAATAAGGTAAAATTGCATTATACTGTACTGTACACACTCTAGCTCTTCCTAGCCACAGGAGAGGGAGAGAGGAAAATGCAGAGAAATGAAGAGTCCTGTGAATTTCTCAAGTGTCTCTGCCTGTAAGCACTAAATTCTGGGTTAGCGTTCATGTGCGAACATAGCAGCTACAACATTGCACTATTCAGTCATTCTGTAATTCAGGTTTGCCAATACAGTTAGAAGGGAGTTACTAGTTCCACTTTTTTCCTTGTTGCTTCCCTCCCCCCTTTTAAAGCATTTGTGAGCTTATTTTATTTATTTATATATTTAAATTCTGTCTTGTAACCAGAACTCCGGGCGGTTTACAATAATACAATAAAAATAAAAGTGAGAGAAAAAAAATCAAAACAACAAAAAACATAATAGAAAAAAACACATTAATAACAAAACTGGCGGGCAGTCTTATTTTACTGGTCTCCCCCCCCCAAAAAAAAACCTACCTCTCTGAAAAGCAGCATTTTATCTGCTTTTTTAAAGGTAGGCAGGGACTCTGCAAGGCGAATCTCACTCGGAAGCTGATGTCAAAATGTTGGGGCGATCACTGAGAAGCCCTGACTCCTGGTGCTCATTTTTCAGGCTTCTCTACACGTGGCCACTTGGAGCGAGAAAGAAGACAAACTCGCCCGGAGTGAGTTTGAAGAAAACATCCCTGCTTAAATTCAGGCTTTAATTTGAGCAAGAACCCAGGAAAATGCAGCCATTTGTGTTTTTGAAAAGCTATGCGATACCACTGCACTGCTGTTTTCTGACACCTATTGGGGTTTTCAGTGGATCTGTTCTAACAGTAGTCAATAGTTGTATTGTGTGGTTGGAGAGAGAGGCAGGATTGTTGTGTATTGATCTGTATTCCTATTATCTGTACTTGCTTATGTTGAAGTAACTGCCTTCCTGTTCCAAAGGGAACAGGCCTATTGGTTTATTCAAGTTGCTGCATTTGGTTCCTCAATCCTATTGGTTTCTGCCAAAAGGCAGCTTTGTGATTGGTTGTAATTGTTCCCTCCAAAATGTATCTTTTCCTAGCCAGTCCTCGCCCTATAAATGTAGCTCCCTCTCCCCAGTCCCCAGTCTTGTTCTCTCCCTGAATAAAGAGCTGTTACACTAGAAGCTGTCTCCAGCCTGCTATGTCAAAGAGCTTAAATCACTTGCTGCAATCACTAAACCCCACGTCACAACAAGGATATCTCTCAATGCCACTTGCGGGGGATCGTAAGCAGGTAAAGACATCTGCTTGGGAATCCCCTGAAGCAAATGGTGAGCCGCTGTGTGAGACAGAATGCTGGACTGGATGGGATGTGGCCTGTTCCAGCAAGGCCGTTCCTATGTTCTTATGTATCATTGCAAATACTGATAGGACTTTATTTGACTTGCTCCACAGGATGTTTGAAGCTCAAATACAGGACTATAGTGGTGATGACCCATTTGATGCTTGGTACAGGTTGGTCTTTTCTTTGATGATACTGTTAACAATAAATGAATGAGGTTTAAATGTGGCTTAGAAAACTTAACAGAGCTGCACAGTGGTGTGGAAAGATGATTGCAAAATACAGATTGGAGATAGGAGAAAAAGGAACTTTGCATAAAGCTTATATTACATATTTACACAATATACATTAAGATATGACACACAGCATATAGACAGAGTAGCGGGAAACTGCTATCTCACCAAAAGCAATCCTAAAGTAAATGGATTCCAATGCTGCCTTTTATACACATGGGCAACATAGTTTTAGACCAGTCACATGAGTGTAAGGTGCTTATCCATGGCACCTGGACATAATCATTCTGACCTTTTTATGTGATTATTCCATACACCCGTGTCTAGCAAATGACTATGCCTTTTACACATAAACCATTTTATGAATCTGTTAAATACCATGTTACAGACATTTTGTCAAAACTACATTACTTGACAGATGCCTCCGTAGTCCAGATTCTGAATATCCTGAAAGGCACGAAGCTGATTAATGTATTGCTTTCAGGTACCTTCAGTGGGTAGAAGGAATTTCAGAAGCAGAGGGAAGAGAGAAATTTGTATCACATTTACTGGAGCAGCTTATGAAGACATTTTTGAATGAGAAGAGGTACCACCAGGATGCAAGATTCATCGATTGCTGCATAAAATTTGTATGTACAAAGGACAAAAGTAATGTTGATGAGAGACTTAGCCTATGTCGAATAATAAATTAGCAAATAGGTTTTTTTTGCCAGTTTATAGAAAGATGGAAGAGACCCTAAAATGCTGGATGAGGTGACAGGAGGATATAAATAGGATGCATTGAAAATAAGCTTGTTGAGTTTTCAAAGTCCTCTGTCTCCTGAGATCAGTGGTTCCCAGTCTTGGGTAACCCAGGGGTTGTCAGGTTGCACTTCCCTGAAACTACAACCATCACAGCTCGGGGCAAAGCCTTCTGGGAACTGCAGTCCGGAAACACCTGAGTTGCCCAAGGTTTGGAACCACTGCCTTTGATGTTTCTTTTGGCTTCTGTTGGATGAAGAAAGGCCAGGGGCAAACATTTCTTTCATCCTATCTCACTCTGATTATCAGCAGTAATGTAGTCTGGCCAAAGTATTTTGCAGACCATGCCCTGTTGTTCATGCAATGGGGTTTTCTAGCATTTGTGCATGAAGTATATTTTGTGAGCTTCACTGAGGAGATTGGGACGATCGGCACTGTGTGCAACAGCAAGCCAGAGATGGCTGGAGCCTTGCATTCGGGCTATGATGAACAGGATACTTGCTTTTGCCATTGAGCCAAGCACATGGCTGTTTTAGCACATCATTCTGACTTAACCCCTGTGCCTCCTGGTGCAGTGGTTAAATGGCTGTACTGCAGCTAAACCTGTGCTCACGACCTGGGGGTTCAATCCCAGGTAGCCAGCTCATGGTTGACTCAGGCTTTCACCCTTCTGAGGTCGGTAAAATGAGTACCCAGATTGCTGGGGGGTGCAATGTGTATCCTGCATACTGTAATTAAACTGTAAACCACCCAGAGACTACTTTAAGTGGTATGGGGTGGTATATAAGCAAAACACTTTGCTTTAAAAGTAACCTCCCCAAGTTTTTCTAGGTTAAAAAGACTTCAGGAGTAGTCTACCATTTCCTCTTCTTTGAGACCCTGAAGCTTACCAAAGTTACACAGTTCGCAGATCACTCTCTGAGTGATCTTAGCTGGCTTCTCTCCGGGAAGCAGAGTGATGATTGGAAACCCTGGTCCCTAGTTTTGGAGTCGGGCAGTGTTACACTGATCTGTTGAAACTTGGACCCTTAACATTATGCAGGAAGCTGGAAGCATTCGAAATGTGGGCCTACAAACAAATTCTGAGGATGTATCTTGGACGGCCAGAGTCACTAATGTGTCTGTATTACAGCGCATGAATAAAAAGTTAGAAATCCTCAGTACTGTAAAGAGAAGAAAAATGCAATATTTTGGACATAATACGCAATAAGAAATGCCATCTGCTGCAAGTTACCCTCCAAGGAAAAATAGATGGGAAGCGTAGAAGAACATTCTGGCTTAAGAACTTAAGCCAATGGTCCGCAGTGAGCATAGCTGCTCTGTTTAGAATAGGCTTAGCTAGAAACCAGTTCAGGCTACTGATCGCCAACGTTCTACGAGGACATGGCACTCGAAGGAGACATCTTACACATGGATCTACATCAGCATGTCCTACTGCATATTTACACAAGGCATATGGGGGGAAAATCTGATACTATGGTTGGCTAGGGCATGCTATCAGATGATTTTGGTTTCCCCATTTCTGCACCTCTTCCAGTGAACAGCATTTGCTTATTTCTTTCCTGCCCAAATATATGGAAAAGGTTTGCGCTTGAGCGAATTAATTTTGATCTGTTTATGTCTCTGTGTTTGGTAGGCTAACATCCTTGACAACCCAAGTCAGTTTTTTGACTACATGTACAGCGAAGGGATTGGTAACAAGTCATCGCTGGTGTACCTTGCTTGGGCTCAGCATCTTGGCAGGCAGGAAGACATTTCTCGTGCAGTCACTGTTATTCAGAAAGGTATTCGCAACGGAGCGCAGCCTATTGAGAAACTACATCAGCAATACAGGTATGCCTATCTATGGTCTGTGATTGGCGGCTGATCCTCTAAAACAGTGGTTCCCAACCTGTGGTTCCCCAGATGTTCCTGGACTGCAACTCCCAGAAGCCTCCACCACTCGCTGTGCTGGAAGGGATTTCTAGGAGTTGCAGTTCAGGAGCATCTGGGGAACCACAGGCTGAGAACCGCTGCTCTAAAATGATCCAGAAATGGGGAGGTGTGGATCTTCTAATGTCCAAAAAAAGAAATGGGTGGTGGAATGAGGTTGCAAAAAAATCTGCTTGAAACTTCTGCTAGCCAAAATAAAAGTAAAATATAAAGGGGTTCATTGGGAGAAAGAGAAAGACATGGAAAATACATCTGTCATGATCAAAACATGGCAACGTTGCTCCCTTGTCCCCAAGAGAACATAAGGGACTTTATGAGTCAAATGTTTTGAAACATTTGGAGAGGTGGGGCAAAGGGTGGCCTATCCTGGTTTGTGATGAGAACAGGAACACACACACACACACACACACACACACACACACATATTTGTTTTCGTAGATTTTCACGGGTATAGGTATGCATGTTAGGGTGGATTCGGGTTTCTTCCCGTGTAGAAATCTGGTTGTTTTGGCGACGTTTCGACGAGGTCTCACTCGTCATCTTCAGGCTGGTGTTCTGGCTTCTTTCTTCTTGAAGCAAAGCGTGATCTCAGTTGAAGTCCTTCTATAAATACTGCTGGGGGGTGTGGTTTGCTTGCTCTGTTGCTGATTGTAGGTTCGTTTGTTCTTTTGTGATCTGCTGTGTGGCTGAGGCGATCGTTAAGGGATTAACTGCTGGTGGGTTAGATGGCTGTTTAGAGACATCCTGTGTGGGTGAGGTGCTGGATGTGTGTCTATCAGCCTTTTGTTTCTTAACGACCTTGGTGATGGGCGTTCTGGCAGCATCCTGGGCTTTGGTGGAGTGGGGTCCTGTGTCTTGTGAATTCATTTTAGTCTGGCTACGTGTCTGTGGTCTCCCAATGTTTTTTTTGGCGTGTGTAAGTGTGCTCCATGTGGTGACTGGAGTGGGGTGCAGCAGTAGATGGTGCAGTCGTGGTCTTGTTATTGGATGGTGGTTTCGTTTCATCTGTGGGAAGGTCTGGGTTTGTGTTTGGTGTGGATGGAAGGTGGTGGCATCTTGTGTCCTTTTGGACCTGGTGTCAGTCTTTGTGACAGAGGCTCGTCTGTTGACCAGGGCTAGTTTCCAGATGTCAGGCAAGCGGGAGGTGTCATCACGTTTATTCATGTTGTTTGGGTGTTTCTCTATTTCAATGGCTTCCATGATTATTCGACTGTTGAAGTGTTCAGTTTTGGAGATGAGTTTGGTTCTTTCAAAATCAATTTCATGGCCTGTTGTTTTTATGTGCTGGAAGAGAGAGGAAGATTTTTCTTCTTTTTTGACTGCGTTCTTGTGTTCTGCGATGCGTGCGCTTATTCTCCTGTTTGTCTGTCCGATGTATGTGGCTGGGCAGACTTTGCATGGTATTTCGTAGACTCCTTGGGTTTCAAAAAAGAAGAAAAATCTTGCCTGATCTTGGAAGCTAAGCAGGGTTGGCCCTGGTTAGTACTTGGATGGGAGACCACCAGGGAATACCAGGTGCTGTAGGCGCCTGGAGTTGGAACTGGCAAGCCACTCCAGTATTCCTGCCAAGAAAACTCCATGGACATGGGGTCACGAAGAGTCGGTCACGACTGTAAGACACAACACAACACACACACACACACACACACACACATTCTGATCCATCGTTCCAAGTGTATGGATTAGGTTAAAATGATCTTGGGAGTTTTCAAAGGATGAGTTTCTTGTGTGTGCAAATGAAAGACTCAATGAGATCTCTATATACTGAATACTGCTAAGTGGAGAAGGGCATGAAATAATTCACAGGCAGTGCTCCTAGTCTCTCTCCCTCACCTCCTCAGGCTCATAAGAACATAAGAGCCATGCTGGATCAGGCCAAAGGCCCATCTAGTCCAGCTTCCTGTATCTCACAGTGGCCCCACCAAACGCGTCTGGGAGCACATGAGACTAGATATCCGTCTCCTGATAACACTCCCCTGCATCTGGCCCTTGAAGTACCCTGGATTTAAGCCTGGAGATTATGCCACTCACCTCTGGGCCAATTTGCTACCTCCTGGCACCTGCTCAAATGATCTTCCACTCCTGGCTAGAGCGCAGACTTCTCTGCCCTCCTCTTTTGTCCAAGTGGGGGCATCAACCAAGAGGGAGGGCATAGAAGGCTGCATTTGAGCTGGGAGTGGAAGATTGTTTGAGGAGCTGCCAGAAGCTAGCATACTGGGCCAGGTTTGCGCCTAAGGAGGTGGTGGAGGGGAGAGTAACAGCAGTACATGTGCTTCTTGCTGCCTTCATGAACAAGGATGTACCAGTTTGTGCCCATCTCTATTGCTAAGAGGCGATTGCGGTAGATAGAAAAAATATGCGTAAGCTTTCTCTTGCACATGGATATGGTTACTGTTATACTAATACAGTAGCACCCCCGTATCCGCGGATTCATCACCTGCGGATTCAGTTATCTGCGGTTGGCGATCAGCAAGGTGGGGGTGCCTGCAACCGTTCAAGCTTCCCAGGCGGCAGACCTGCAGCACCAGGCGTGCTGCTGCACCACTCGGTAAGCTTGAACGGCCAAGGGTGTCCCCGGCCGTGCAATCTTCCCAGGCGGTGGGCCAGGCAATGCAGTAGCACGCCTTGGTGGAGAAGCACGGAGATTCCCCCCTTGGCAGCCACAGCAGAAACGAGCTGCCGCTGCAGGCGACAAAACCCATCCACTCTTCCTTTATCCCCCTACGTTCTTGCTTGCCAGCCTGCCTGCCTTGCTAGCTAGCAGACTTACCTCTCGCCTCCCTTGTTCCTCCCACTGGCGCCTCTTGCGCTAACCAGGAGCCCTGGCTCCCTCCCTGTCTCAGGCCGCCAACTCCACTCGGTCTTGCCCCTTCGGCCCCCAGCGCCTGCCTGGCTCTCACTCGCTTGCTCTTGGCTACCTGCTCTCTCCCGGCCGGGCGCAAACCCCACCCACGCTCTTGTCTTTCAGTTGCTGTAGCTAGGGACATCATAGTGTGATTGGCTTGTTAAGTACAGTAGGTTCTTAAGACAAATTTAATTCGTTCTATGGGTCAGTTCATCCTACGAAGCACGATTTAATGTGGATTCTAGACATGGGCACGACTTAGCGGAATTCCCGTTTCCGTTCCTCGTTTCCGTTACGGAACAGAAACGGTAATGGGAATTACTCCGCCAGAACTCGAACTCGAACCGACTAAAGAATAATTGGGTCTGATTTGTCATTGTCGTTCCTGGCATCGCAGCGATCCCGCGATGCCAATCGGCACAGAAAAAAGTTTTAAAAATAAATTTAAAAAAACCAATTCCTGGCCCAAAAGCAGGCGAAAATATGCCTGCCTGAGTGAGGGCTCAGGGCAGTAGGGCACCTACCAGAGGGGTGGTTTCTTGGGGGGGGGGTCCCTGGCCTCCCCCCCTCCTCCTGTCCCTCCTGGGCTGCTCTGGGGGCGGGCATCCTCGTCGTCCCGCCAAAGTCGCCAGCTCGCCGCTATTCAAGCGGCACAGAAAAAAAAAAGTTTTTTAAAGTAACAAAAACCCCGATTCCCGGCCCAAAAAGCAGGCGAAAATATGCCTGCCTTGAGAGTGCACCTACCAGAGGGGTGGTTTCTGGGGGGGGGGTCCCCGGCCTCCCCCCCTCTCCTGTCCTGGGCTGCTCTGGTGGGGGAAATCCTCGTCGTCTCGCAGTTGCTCGCAACAAGCCGGACTCGCCGCCGGCCGCCGCAATTCAAGCGGCACAGAAAAAAAGTTGTAAAACCCCTGATTCCCGGCCCAAAAAGCAGGCGAAAATATGCCTGCCTGAGAGGGCACCTACCAGAGGGGTGGTTTCTGGGGGTGGGTGGGTCCCCGGCCTCCCCCCCCCTCCTGTCCTGGGCTGCTCTGGTGGGGACTTGCAAGCAACAAGCTGGACTCGCCATGCCATGCGGTGCGGGCGGGGGATCGAAAATGGGGCGGCGACCGCAATATTTTTTTTGAAATCGTGGAGTGGTCCAAAAACACACAAGCACCACACAGAAACATGCAAAAATTGCTATTTTAAAACTGCCAGAATTTTTACAGTAGCAGTGGGTTTTTCTTGCAACAAAATGTCTCCTCTTTCCTCTCTCCATTTATTTTATTTTATTTTATTTTTTTTACACCTGCGCAATGATGGGCTGGCCATGGGATGTGCCTCCAGGAGCCCGCTTTCCCTTCATAGCGGGCCAGAGGAGGCAGCCACCCCACAGAGGTGCCTCCAGGAGCCCGCTACCCCCCCTAAACCAGTATAACGACAGATGAAAAAACGAAAAACGAAACGACTATTTTTTGCGAAGTTTCGCGAAAAATGGAAACGAGCCGACACAGGCCGCCTCCGACACACGACAACTTGAAAACGTCATTTTCCCTAGTCGTGCCCATCTCTAGTGGATTCCCATAGGAATGCATTGAATTTGTCTTGCGAAGCATCCCATAGGAAAATTCATCTTACGAGGTTTTCCTATTCCTGGAAATTTCATTCGTCTTACGAATTCTCTGTCTTAAGGGTCATTCGTCTTACGAGGTATTACTGTATATGTTTTTCTTGGTTCTGTGTTACTGATAATGGGTCAGTGGTAGCAATAATGTGCCTTGGACAATTTCAGAGCTAAGGTTATAGAAAACATTTCCCTTGGATTCTACTAATATATGGCATACTGGGAAGCTGTGTTTTCACAATAGAATGTTTTTGTTTTAATGGCTATTCAGTTGTGAAAACATATGTAATATAGAAGCATGTGCCTTTTATGTCTTTTGATAAATTTTAGTTATTATCTTTTCTCCCCAAATTAGCCAGTTGCAGAGTTGCCTGCCCCAAATTCAAATTCCAAATCAAGGTGGGTATACTTCTATTCTACAAATATATATTAAAAAGGTAAAGGTAAAGGTTCCCCCCACACATGCATGCTAGTTGTGTCCGACTCATCTCTGTATTCAAGCCGAAGAGCCAGTGTTGTGCAAGTCCATGGCAATGTGGCTGGCATGGCTGCAAGGAAACACTGTTTTACCTTCCCGCTTTTTATGGCAGTACCTATTTATCTACTTGCATTTACATGCTTTCGAACTGCTGGGTTGGCAGGAGATGGGGTTATCAGCGGGAGCTGACTCCGCTTGCGTGGCACGCAGGATTCAAACGCTGAGCTGCCGACTTTGCAGCTAATGGTTTTTGGAGCTTTAGTCTGCTGAGCCACCATGCCCCTAGCATATATTACCTTCCTCTTAAAAATCAGACCTCGGATATTTCTCCAGGAGTTTTGGAAAGTTACCTACCGAGAAATGAAGTTACCTTAATACAGTTGTAACTTTGCCTCAATTTGTTTCCTTTCCCCTGTGTCCTAAAAATTCTCACATACTGAGCACAGCACTGAATTTTCCGAGTATCTGTCCTTAACGATAATTAGAGATGGGCACTTAAAATGGTTCGGTGGATCGGGCTGCAGGTGCTGCGCAGGCAACCTAGATACCACATCCCGCCTCCTCTCGTCTGCCCTATCAGAAGCAGCACTGCGGACTTCCCTGTCCCATCTCTTCCTCTGAGTGGCTGCCTACCAGGGGAGGCGGGGCATAGAATCTGGATCCACTGCACAACACCTACGGGCCAAAGTACCTCAAGTGCCCATCTCTAATGATAAGAATTGTGTCATTAAGCCAGTTCTGAAATGTGGTGATCCTTTCCAGGGTTTTCTAGGTAAAGAGTACATAGAAATGATTTACTCTCCTTTCTTTTGGGGGCGCCCAGGGACTGCACCGCTTACCCAAGGCCACACCGGCTGGCTGTCCTGGGATCCACAATGGGAATAACTCCCCACCTTTTCACCTAACTCACTGCCAGCTATCGGTATTTAGGGCCTGAGAAATCTAGATCTTTCCAGGGTCCAAAATCCTGTGTGTTTTTTAAATTAGTGCTGAGAAGGTGCTTTAATTGTGTATATGCAGACAAGATGGTGGACGTCTATGGTAAGAAAGAAGGCCCAGGAGAGTCTGTTTAGAATTGTACTGATTTCCTTGGCTATTTATGTAAGATATTTAGTTGAGCTGAGAGGTCTTTGGGTGGACTGTGTCATGAAACTGAACTGAAGACATGCTGCTTATATTTATTTTATTTTGAATATTTTTACCTCACCTTTCTCCTTGGAAAAGGCCCGAAGGTGGCTTACAATAATGAGGGGCAATATACAGCCCAGAACATTTAATCTACAGTGGTACCTTGTATAAAGGAATTAATTCGTTCCAAATGAAATTATGTTAAGCAAATTTTCCTTTATACAAATTCCCATAGGAATGCATTGAAAGCAGAGTGATCCCATTTTTATGTTGTACGGATTCTCCCCATAGGCGATTCTGTTAAGCAAATTTCCCCTATCTCCGGAATTTTTTATGTTGTACAAATTTTATGTTATACAAGCTGTTTGTTATACAAGGGTCCACTGTATATTCAAGTTAAGAACAGGGAATTAAAAGAGGCATCTTGGAACATTAAAAGGTAACAGTAGAGCTACAAAGAGCATGCAAAAAGAAAAGAAAAATCCATTATGAGGGGTGGAAAGTAACATGGCAAACACTGGTGTTCTTATGAAATCAGTCAATGCAATTATGTATGGCAATCCATATAAAGTCGCATTGTAGGTAGTCCCTCATTTGGGGAAAGCTTGCCTGAAGAGGAAGGTCTTTGCCTGCTTCTTGAAAGACAGCAGAGACGGGGCAGTCGTGGCCTCCAGTGGGAGGGAGTTCCAAAGTCTGGGAGCGGCAGCAGTGAAGGCCCTTCCATGTGTTCTTCTGAGAATCACCTGTGAAGGTGGTGGGATGGAGAGAAAGGCCTCTCCGGATGATCTTAGCACCTGAGCTTTTTATAAGTTGTTTTTATTTATAAATTTATATCTACCCTGTTTTATATTTAAAGTAAGCAGCATACTTTAAAGTGTTATGTTCTTTCTGTGTCTAAACTTTAAGATATTTCTTACAGTTAAAGCTAGTTTAAAACGACCCAACACGGTCTCAGGTTTCATGTCAGTGTCCAATTTAAAAACTGGCTGTTCGCTCCCTGCTTTTGAGGCCATAGCGTTGTCCTGCTGGGTTGTGGATTTAACTTTGATTATGTAGAATTTTTTTTTCAAATACTCCTCCCCATCCCACATCATTCAGGGAAAGTCCCTAACTATCTGTAGTGGTTTCTCAGTGGGGCGTGTGATTGCAAGGTATGTGGCGGGGGGGGGGCAGGAAATGTTTCTTCCACTTTGTGAACTTGCCTTTCAGATGCAAGCTCTTGAAAGTTAATTTGGTTTTGTAAAATTGATGGCCTTTCTGAAAGCCACAGTGGCGTGTACTCTTGCTGCTGCAGTAGATATGGATGCTTTTTTTTTTTTGTTAGACAAAAGCTTGTCTCTTTACTCTCCCCAACACCCCTGTTTTTTCTAGCCAGGGTTTTCCCCCTCTTTAGCATGTTCTAAACTAGTGAGATAAAATTTCAATTCGTTTGAAATTGTGTTGCTATTTTGGTTCCTCCTGCACTGAAGTTTTGGATATACAGTGGACCCTTGTATAACAAACAGCTTGTATAACATAAAATCTGTACAACATAAAAAATTCCGGAGATAGGGGAAATTTGCTTAACATAATCGCCTATGGGGAGAATTGGTACAACATAAAAATTGGATTACTCCGTTTTCAATGCATTCCTATGGGAATTTGTATAAAGGAAAATTTGCTTAACATAATTTCATTTGGAACGAATTAATTCCATTATACAAGGTACCACTGTAACATAAAATACTCTAAAATAAATAAATAAATAAAAATAATCTGAATGTCCAAATGGTGTTCTATGAATTAGTTTATTTTCCTGTTTTTTTTCAATGTTGAGTTTAATGTTACGTGTTTATCAGTTGCTACTTATCTGGAATCGCCAGGACCTATTTTTATTTATCTGTATCTTTTTCTACAGTTGGCGTCCTGCAGCCGCTTAATCCCCAGCTGTCCAATCAAAAGGTGGTTATTTATTTGTTTATTTATTTATAACAAATTTAAGTTGCCCTCTTATCAAGTAGTCTCTGGGTGGCATACAACAAAGTATTAAAACTATAAAACAACATAATCATTAAAACTATAAAATGCAATACAATTCTAACGAATCCGTGTACAGTGGTACCTCAACTTATGAATTCCGAATGCATGCTCTTAAGTCAAACTACTCTTAAGTCGGGGTACATATCTAAAAAATTGAAAAAATAAGTTAAAAAATGAAAAAAATTATTTGTAAGTCGAGCAGAGCATATCTAAAATTTGTAAGGCAGCAATTAAAACGCCAGTAGTTTTCCGCTCTTAAGTCGAATTGCTCTTAAGCCGAGCTGCTCTTAAGTTGGGGTACCACTGTACAGTACAAATTATAAAGTGGACCTTCCATTCCTTTGCCAAAATCAGCTATCTAGATATAGTTGCTACTAGGAAGCAGAGCATGCCTAACAAGAGAGGCTCCAAAAGTTAGAGAGTCCAGTTTATTCGTCTTTCATTGAAGACTTGGGTAGATGTGATGGTAACAATATGAGAGGTGGTTATGGAAATCAGTGTTGAGCCACTTACACTTGAGGTAGGAGCCATTTCACCATGTGCATCCTGTGATGGGCAAACCCAGTTCCTTTGTTCCTCCCAGCGCCTTGCAGACATTATCTCTGTGCCAGCAGAGTCTTTGGCGAGAACTTACTATCTTTCCCTTTTTCAGAATCCAGCCAGTTTGGAACCAGAGCCCACCATGTGTAAGGGACCACAAAATCCGTAAGTGGCTGTTTTGGAAAACGCTATGATTATCTTAAGGAGGTCAGTGCTTGTGGATAGTCAGAGATGGTTTATGCCAGACATGTCCAAACTTCGGCCCTCCTAATGTTTTGGTCCACAATTCCCAGAATTCTAAGCTTAGATTGCCAGTAACAAAGGACTATGGGAGTTGTGGTCCAAAACATCTGGAGGGCTGAAGTTTGGGCATTCCTGGTTTATGCCTAAAGAGTCTTTGCCGAGGGATATTTTCCTGACCCTTGAATCTGAGGGACAAGCAGCAATCTTTGGGTCGGGTTCTAGCCAAGTAAGAGCAGTTAATTATTAAAGCAGAGCTTTCTTCATAGGAGAGCTCACTCTGGCATACTCTTCTAGAAGAATTCCGCCTAGTCCAGGCATGTCCAAACTTCGGCCCTCCAGATGTTTTGGACCACAACTCCCACAGTCCTTTGCCATTGGGAATACAGGGTTGAGATTCTGGGAGCTGTGGTCCAAAACATCAGGAGGGACGAAGTTTGGTCATGCCTGGCCTAGTCCCTGTGTTAATTTCTTATTAGTAGCTCCTCATTTTCTTTTTATTCCTCCTT